>JAVYIG010002215.1:0-263403 GCA_035222895.1 Strongylocentrotus droebachiensis
CCTCAGTTCTCCAAACCGACCGATTCTTGGCAATTGAAAGTAATAAAATTTCTTTGTTTGTCTGAAGTCAGATTTGGCGCTGTGACTGAGTTAGTAAAAGACTTATCCCTCCACCCCTGACTGTAACCTTGACATTTAAACCCAGTTTTCTCAGTCACAATGCTAAACTGACTTCACATCGACTCCAAACCGACCCGATGCTTGACCATCGGAGGTTGTTGGTGTGAACAGGGTATTACTAGAAAATTGGATGTCCTGCAACTGTATTGGGAAATGTTCATGCAGGGGCGTACGCAGGATTTTTTCGAGGGGGGGGGGGGGGTTAAAAATTTGAAAATCGCACCAAAAATTTCGCAACGAGTCAGCCAGCCGCTGAATAAGCAGGGGGAGGACCCTCAACCCCCCAACCCCCCCTGCATACGCGCCTTTGTTCATGTACTTACTGTGCTACAGTGAAGAGAAGAGGAAGGAACCTGTCTACACTGAGGAGAGCCATAGCTGTTGAAAATGACTTGTCCGAACCCTAGTAGTGGTCGAAGAGAGAAAGTTAAAATTCATTAATATTGTCTCAGAAGATGACAGCATTCTGCTCCTTTCCTTCACAGAAATAAAACTTTCTACTACATGTATGAAACTCACTACCTGTATATAATAATCAGTAATAGTTCACATGGCAAATCCATAATCAAACTTGAATCTTTTTAAAAGCAACAAGCCAGCTCTTGAGGCATACCAGCATTCAATGTAAATGGGAAGGCCATTTATGCGTAGACCATAACAGTATTTCAAGAAAGATATGTTAGTCTATAAAAGAACATGCTCTTGATAGAGAAACGCTGATGAAATTTTCCAATATCTTGTAATGATATATATCCATATCATACATGTACATCTACATGCAAAAATGTATGCATGTATTTACAAGCAAAATGCAATAGGCAGTATATATAGTCAATTTACCCCCCACCCCCCCCCCCCCAAAAAAAAAAAAAAATATGGTAATATAATAATAATAAATAAACGAATCAATAAAAAATACCACCAAAATAAAATTAGAAATTCAATCTATTTAAAGGGATATTTGAGTTTTGTTGCAGAGGGCGCTACACAAATAATTTTTATTGTGAGATAATGAAAAGCTGAGTATCAAATTTGAAACAATATACAATTTAAATGATAAAATCATTGGTTCAGAGATGGCTGAAATATCCATAAATATAACCATTTCTAATATATGTGGGGCACCACAAATATTTGGTAATTTTGAACCAGCTGTTGAAAAACGAGATAGACAATATGGACACATTGAATTGAAATTTCCATTCGTTTTAGACTTGCCTTCTCTGCAGGTAACATAGCAGCCAGCAATCCCAGCATCCTTTCCTGGGACTGTTCGGCAAAGACCCTCTCATGGATGCTCATGGTACCGTCACCTTCCTCATCAGAAGCTACAATCAAATCAATCATCATCAGTCTTTAAATTACTCTTCTTTCAAGAAGACCTGCTTTAAAATCCAAAATCCCGTAAACAGGCTGCTTTCAAATCCTTTCAGTCCTTAGCCCTTGCTCTGGAAATAACTCCCCTCGTTCTTAAGAAACAGTCCTTCACTAGATTTCTTGAAAAAAGCAACTGAAAATTTACCTGTACAACTCCTCTTAAATTGTTGATAGTCTATAAAGAGACAGCGCCTTGTATCCTTTGGAAATGGTGCTATATAAATCCAATTTGTATTATTATTATAATCATTTAAAAGCCTTCCTTATGGCATATAGAGATCCCCTAAAAGTAACCCAGAAAGTTCACTCAAGAAATGTAATTCCTTCAATGGAAAATAAATCAAACCTGGTTAATACAGCTTTTACAGAAATTTACTCAACAAACATCAGACTTTATAGAAAAGCTTTGAGAAGTTGTAAAGGTGTTGCGGTCTGGTAAATAAGTTATCAGTCTGTAGATCGCAAGGTACAGGTTTTGAATCCCAGCCTGGCACTAACGTCCTTTGGCAAGACATTAATCTACATTTGCCACTGTCCACCCTGGTGTAAATGGGTACCTTATACGCTTGCCCGAGCCCTAGTTACTTTGGCGGCTCGGCCATAACCAGGATAATAATGTCTAAGTGCCATGAGCATTGCTACTTGATGTATAAGAGCACTACATGTATATATTACTCGGCCATTATTAGAATCGCTAGATTTTACAAGCTAAGTAATGTGATATAATTTCTTTTCCTCACTGAAGGACTACGCCACTAACACAACACATGTGCACATTTCACCTTAATTCTTTGCAATCATTGCTGGATTCCACAATCCTAATATACAAAATGGTAGATTGACATGAGTGACTTACAGCATATGACCTCTAGTCCCTCCATGGCTAACTCTACACAGCTCTTCAGAAGCTCTTTACCCACTTCCTCCTGGGATGAAGTCAACGTTCCTGTAAAAAAAAGGATAGTTTTACTTTCAAAATCTCGTTGAAAATCAAGCCCTTATTGTATTAAAACTGGATAAAATATTATCATTGTTTTTTTTTCCTTAACCACCCCCCCCCCCCCCCCCCTTGAGTAAAAAAAAAAAAAAAAGGATTCAGGAAAAAAAAAATGACATCTAACAACATTCCCCCATTTTGAGTAAGAAATTGAGGAAAAATCAAGAAGAAAAAAAATAAATAATTAGGAAACCAATTAAAATCGCTTGAACGCAACGGGTTCTCAATCATGATTCTATAACCTCATTATCATGGCCTGCTTCCGGTTTGGCCGACAGTTGATCGTAAACAAATCAGAAAGCATGCGGCGAAGTTGACCTTTACTTCCTGGGTTTAACTGTGCAGTGTGATGAGCGGTGGCTGGGCTTGAATGAGCGAGAGTCAGCGTTGATGAAAAATCACTTGAACGCTCTCCCGCAGTAACCATGTTTTTTAACAGCGTTTTGATTTGTGATTCATGTTTGTGATTCTAGCTTCAAGAAAATCGCTTGAACACACCCTATAAACCAGCACACACGACTGATATCGAGCCTTACCTTGTGATTGTTGGTCATAGATAGCCTGAGCTAGAGACAAGGTGAGGAAGGTGAACTGCAGCCAGGAGTGGAGATGAGTGTAGTTGTTGAGCTGAGCAGAGTACTGGCTTCCTGTATACACTGCAAATGATATATAATAATAATAATAATAATAATAATATCAGATATTTATATAGCGCACATAACCACCATGCAAGGTGCTCAAGGCGCTCTGAATATTACCCCCGATTTGTTAGGCTGCCAATTTCGGCGCTCACAGCATTCAAGGAATTCCTTCCTATCGGTACCCATTTGACATCTGGGTGGAGAGTGGCAAATGTAGATTAATGTCAATTATAGCAATTTTGTTTCAAAGAAGGCATATATGATGTATGCACATGGTAAAAGTTTTCTTATCAATCATTATGAAATGATGTACTACATTGTACACTGTATAAAGAAACAGAGCAACATTAGGGTTAGATATCAAGTTATTTGGAAAATAGAATTCCATTAGCTAAAAATCAAACATAAACACTATTTGGATGGGTTTTAAGCTTAACGAATGTGTAGAAGACTATGAAATACTACTTCCTTATATTTACTGATTAAAATATATCAAACTTGGTTACAAATGACTGCACATGAAAATTCATCATAAAACTTCATAATGAAACTTTACTATTTTTTAACCCTTACTGTACTGGGCTATTTTGAGCACCCACTGACTGGGGGGGGGGGGGCCTGGGAGGCCCCCCCCCCCCTATGATCTCGGTCGTCGATTGTCCGATGAACACGAAAATTTGCAAGTTTGTAGATATTTACGTAAGGAACAAGATGGTATAATTATTTTTTCTGAATATGCAAATTTTTGTTGTTAGCCTAATTAATTATGCAAAATGCGCTAATTTTATGCATTTTAACAGAAAACGTGTCAAACTCCACTTTTTGAATGTTGAAACTCATTATTCATATGAAACTTCTTTTCTAACACAAAAAAGTTATTTTAATGTAATTAATAATGATAATTTATGCAAATTTTGATGCGATTTTTATTTTTTTATATTTTTTTTGATGACATGCGCATACTAATTGTTATGTAACGCCTTACAGGTATATCCGATTTCGATGAAAATGGTATCAAAATGTGCGTAAGACTTGAGGGAAAAAAGTCATGAAACGACAATTCAAAATTCCAAGCGGTTGCGGCGCAATCTCCGAAAATGTCGAGGGGGGGGGGGGCCTCCCAGGCCCCCCCCCCCCCAGTACAGTAAGGGTTAAGTGATAGCCCATGAGATTTATATTGAATACTTACACACTCTCATCATTATTTCAGTTGAATCATGAAACTCATTGTGACTGCAAAGAAATATACACACACACAAAAATTAGTGTATTGTTGATTTTATACAATTTGACCCTTTCCCCTTCCCCCAACTGCAATCCTGAAACACACGATGAATAGACACGTCTATACCATACCCCTGATAAACATAACTCCAGTCTGAAATAATAAGAGTAATAATACAGTGCTTTTTTATTATAGTGCTTATCACTGCCATAGTATCTCAATGCGCTTTAATAGAAAGAAAAATATAAAGGGAGAAATAAAAAATAAAAATGGAACATTTAATTATCAATTTACTTTTATTCTTTGTTCATGATCGTTGCAAACAAATCGAATTTGACTTAGATATTCCTAAAGCCCCACCGCAGTAGTTTGGCCAGGAGGGATCAGACCTCCCTCCATGGTCACTGACAGGTGGTTATCTTATCAAATCAGCTCTTGATTAACATAACAAAAAGAGGATCATAAGGAACCAATGGTCACCGATTAGGCATTGTTTTCTATATAGAGGGCACAAATAGCTATAAACAGTGCAGTGGGGCTTAATAATAATAATAATAATAATAATAGCCTAATAGTCCACTCCAAATTTTATAAAACCGAAACGGAAATTCTTTTTGTCCAATTGATCGTGAGCCTGGCAGCCACTGAGCATCCCCAGATCGACGTTGCTCTATCCCTTATTGTTGAACACCAAACAAGGTAGCAACAACTCCCATCTTTTAACGTCTTTTGGTATGACCCGGCTGGGGTTCGAACCCACGACCTCCCGGCTGCGAGGCGAACGCTCTACTGACTGGACCAACACTCCGGTACTAAAGACTGTTTGGTAAGCAGAGCTCTATAGTATAGGTATAGGTATAGTACTTTAGCAGGCCTTACCTTGAGGGGTAGTGTCCTGTGTGCTGGCATCCATGGCAGAGATCAAAGTCCTCACATACATTGCAGTGATAGCGAGTACCAACGATCAGCCCGTGGCATCCATCACATTTATACCTGAAAATTCAAATCGCAAGGTTGAGCCAGTATTAATCCATAGCGCTTAGAGACTTCGATGGTTAGCGCTTTATAAGCAGTTTTTTATTATTATTATTTAGCTCCATTTATAAATCAAATGCTCCGTGTACTTGGGAGATCAGTTGAATCCCAAGATATCGTGATGCTATACAAGTACATGAATCCATCACATTTATACCTGCAAATTCAAATTGCAAAGTTGAGCAGTATTTAATAATTCATAGCTCTATTTATAAATAAAATGCTACCTGTACTTGTGAACAATCACTTGAATCCCCAAATACAGTACTGCAATACATGAACATGAACTTAACTAAATGATATGTTTTATCATTCCCATTGGTACTTTATATATATATATATATATATATATATTTTTTTTTTTAATGTGAGAGTTACCCCTATGAAAAAACAACAGTCACGCGGATCAAAGTGTTCCATCCCAATTGTGAAAAATAAATGAAAAAGCAAAACAAAAGGGCAACTTATATATGTACATACGTGTATACATGTGAATTTTTGATACACATAGGGGATAACCTAGATAAATATTCATAATTTTGTTATCCCTCACCTTCATTTGATTGCATCTTTTGTACACTTTTATTTCATGTTTTGTGGAAATGAATTCAATTCAAATGAATATTTCAGCATGGGACTGCTTGCATTCTCACACAAGTCACATATTCATGTCAATTCTTTTAATTTTCTGAAATGACGAACTTACATGAGGTGGACCAATGGATGATCATCAGTGTGCTCATCTGGTTTGGCACCTCCTGTAACAGCAAAACAAGTACATCATGCTTTAATGATATATTTTTAATGAAATAATTCCATTCAATATAATTTGACCAATGTCCTAATCAGTCCCGTAACAGACAAACCTGCATGTATACTTTTTTCAGTTTATGGATCTCATTTTGACAATTGCAATATAATAATTTGCTCTCTGTTTTAGATTATGATTACTTGCAATAATTGGCTCAACATTTCAAGTTACATTTACAGTTATTCATCCATCTACTATCATTTAGCAAAATATGTATATAGCTATATGATCATTCCTGTTTTTATGCACATTTTATGTAATCATTGCATTATTGGTCCTTGGACTACTGCATTGTACATTGTATATGTTGATATTAATAAACCGAAATTAAATTGAATTGAAATAAATTGAATCAGTAGATACAAGGATGTGGAATATCACTACATGGACATACATGTAGCAATGGTACTGGAGCCAGGGTATCCCAAGTTTTATATGAAGTCAGAAGGGTTTATAAATTAGGTTCAGAAATCCCTGCAAACTTATTAGTTTAGAGCCAGTGCGCACAATCGAATTCATTTGACTAATTAACAATCCAGTGAGTTATGATGGAGCACACTGTTGTAAACACTGATAAGTGAATTAATCCCAAAATCCATTTGAAACAAAATTTTGACCTTGACAGCAGTTGTAGCAGAAGTCAAAGTCTTCACAGACGAGACATCGGTACCTCTGACCAAGCAGCTGCATCTCGCACCCATCACAGGCCACTTGGATGTCTAGACGGTCACAGAAACGAGCTACAAACATGTGCCTTGCCTGCAAGATAATACCAAAGTAATCAATAAACACAATATTCATGATAAAATAACTTATTCTATATAAGATTATTTGACATCAGATTGAAATTTCATTTTTCATTTTCCTAACGGTTTTTAAAACACTAGTCTATTGGGGAAATGAGTATGGTAAAACCTGTCACTCAAAGATTTTTACTTTTTTGAGGCACTTTGATCATTTTGAAGTGCTATTTTTTTAAGGCTTCAATATTACACCATATCAAAGACACTGATAACACGTAGGGCCATGCATCTCAGATTTAACATTGTTAAGCAATGCCTTTAAGATCTACAATTTGCATTGAAATGAACCAAGCACTCTTAGACTATCAAAGAAAGTTAAGAAACATGTGCTTTGCTTTTTTTTATACATCCAGGGCCCCGTATTATAAAGAGTTGCAATTGATCCAAATCAATCCCAAGTTTGGAGTCCCCTATCTGGCATGTACATAGTTGCGATCAAGCCTTTTATTAACCGGGCGCCGGGCGATTTTTACCCTTCGGTCCCTGACTTTTGGCGCCCGGTAAGACGGGGAAAATGAGTACCGGGCGCCGGTCCTTTTTTATTTCTGGCGCCCGGTCTGGGAGAATTAACATTTTCTGTTTCATAAACTTCCACAAATGTGACAAAAACTTACTTGATACGAGTTAAACGTGGACTGAATGAACCCTAACAAATCATTATATAATGAGAATCCTAATTAAAATCGACCAGAAACAATTGCAGCGGCCGCTATCTCCTACTCCTAGCGGAGTATCCTAGCAGAGTACGGAGCACACATGTCACAATACAGGGGATGTACACCACTCAAAGACGAGCGCATTTCTCCAAGCCATGCATGCATGCATACACACACAAATGACATCAGTGCTGTACTGCACTACACACAGTGTCAGTACAAGAAAGTCTCGATGTAACTTCCAAAAATCCATCCCAAAAGCCAAATTTTGCTGTCAAAAATGCGGAATCAGAGCCATATTTCCAAAGCTCACGGGGGTTTAGCCCAGTTTTAAGAAACAGTTTCATCAAAATAGCGCTAAAAATCAAGAAATCAGCGATTTTGTTGCCAGTTTTTTTGCCTATCGCATGCCCTTCGGATGTAATGGTATCTTCAAAAAGCCAAATGAAAAACAGAAAACCGGACCTGCTGATGCATTGACTTTATGTACAAAGTTGATTGCAACTCCAGACTTGCCTTGATTCAGCGGCCCTCGTACTCATTGACTAAAATTCTGTGATGTTTTAAATAATGGATTTTTCTGATAAAATAGGTAAATATATTTAACAAATCTTTTTTTTATTTTTATTTTATTATTATTATTATTTTTTTATTTTTTTATTTTTTTATTTTTTTATTTTTTTATTTTTGTAAGTGACAGTTCTAAATAACAAACACGTTAAACAGGCAAAATCTGTTTTTTTACCTAAAATATGCTTTTTCAAGCTGAATAATATGTTTTTTGAAAGTGACAGGTTGGCAGCTAGCTCTGCATTGTCATTATAGACCCTAGATGGTTTTTCTTAAGTATTTTTTTTTTTAAATAATTTAATTCCCCCCTTCCTAACATTTTTCAATTTTTGACATTTAACGGCATGAAAATAGTATTAAACATGAACTTCAAGTCTACAACAACTACATATGACAGATTTATCCAAGGTATGAGTGATTTAATATTAGAGTGCTCAAAATGTAAACTAGAAATTAAACTACCGTATGTATAAATAAAAGGTAACGTTTAACAAATAATTTAAAAGAATACATATTTTCATCAATTTTGGAAACGGCTCCTGGTCCTGGAAAACGGCTCCCGGTTCTCTAAAAAAATTAAGGACCGGGAGCCGCTTTTTCAGATATTTGGCTCCCGGTCTGCTTTGACTTAATAAAAGGCTTGGTTGCGATTGATATCAATCACAAAATAAGATGTGATTAATCACAACTGTTTATAAGATGGCGCCTGATTGTTTTGGCGGAGCAGAGTTAGGTCAAATGCAAAATTGACCAAATGGTAATTTGGTCAGTTTTCTTGTTTTGGTGATGCCCAGCCATACTTCTTTATATTGATCTAGTTTGATCCGTGAGCCGGATGAGGTAAACTTGACCTAACTTTTTAGCAGAAGAAAGGGGGGGGGGGGAGGGTGAAAACCCTTTCTAGGCAGAAAAATTGTTAACTCTATATATCTTTTATAATGTACAGCCATACTCCATGTACTTCCATTTGACAAAGCTTGGTCTATAGGCTAGATGAGGTAGTCAGGCCTAAAACTAAATTGCTACATTAGGCCAACAAATGGTCTATTAAAGTAGCTTTAAAGGGTCTGAATGGACTATCTGATATGACTGACTTCAAGGGAGGCTCTTAGCTGGCTGGAGAACTTACCCTTCTCTCTTCCTTGTCTGTAAAGCTGCTAATGTTAGAGAACCAGGTGTTGAAGGCATCGTCTCCTTCGCACTCCTTCATCCAATCATCACACTGCTTGTAAGCCTTGAGCTGCTGGGCATAGCTCAGGTTATCTCCAGCAGTGCTGTCCCTCAGGGTCACGTTCCCACTCGCTGCAAATACAAGCAATGGTAGAATTAGTCATGTTATGTTGATATCATATTTTACATTCAAGTACTAGCTAAATTATTCATACCCTTACCTAGTTCTTTAAAGTCAGCGTTTAACAATGTTAAATTTGAGATGCATGGCCCTACGTGTTATCAGTGTCTGTGATATTGTGTAATATTGAAGCCCTAAAGTTACGCTTCAAAATGATCAAGAAGTACCTCAAAATAGTAAAAACCTTTGAGTGACCGGTTTTTACCATACTCATTTCCCCAAATAGACTGTAGTGTTATGAAAACGGTTAGGAAAACGCAAAATTTGATTTCGATTTCCAATCGTCAATATCTTGATAATCAGACAGGCGATCGGCTTGTAAAAGTCTTGAGGTTCCTGACTGACCTTAAGGTTTATAATTATCATTGTAGCATGAGCTAATAAAATCTAGGATTTTGTTTCAGAATCTGAGACAAAGTAACCCAATCCCTTTAAGTTTTAAGTATGTGAAAAATCGATTTGCTCCGATTTATGTTTCTTGAGAATGTGACATATTAAAGCTCACACCTAAAAGTATTCAACAAAGGCCTTAATTCAACCAGACTGCCTTTCATTCTTGGGTTACAAAGAACAAAACAAAAAACAGCGGTATGAATAATTTAGTTGTTAACTGTAAATGGTATCAAAATATACCTCTCTTTTTACAGCATGTATCAGGAGGTACATGTTTATTTCTTCTCTAATATGTGCTCCTGAAATTGTGTACAGTAAGATAAGAAATATTTATATGTACATCCTACATGGGAATATATGCATTTTAAAATTGATATTGCTAAATTATTTTTGTTTTCTTCAGGCCATTTTTTTGGTTTAAAGCTAGAGCAGTGTATTCAAGTATTTGGCATAATGCCAGTGATATGCATTTTCTTTAAAGAAATTGGCAAATTGGGTTTAATTGTCATTTCATTTCATCTTTATACTTCATTGTTGTACATACCTGTATGTAAGCTCTTTCATCTCACATAAAGGTTGCATATCCCTTGTTGTGATTACAATCCTAATATTCTAGATTTACATAGGTATTAAATAAACAGTTTAAAGGCATAGACCAGTTCAGGTCATGCAATTGCATTGAGAAAGAAACATTGTGGAATCGATCAGAAAAGGTTGATCATCTAGCGTATAAGTATTGGTGTGTACTTCAAAGTTCTGGAATCATCAAAATGATAAGAAATTTGTCCCAGTCTTGGTAAAGTTACAAGCACTGTACACAGAAAGATGTATATGGGACTACGCGATATCTACCCAGTACGGATAGATATAATAATTGATCAAATATATCAATTAGTAGGCAGTTTCCCAGCAAAATGTGTATCATCACGTATTAGTCAAACCATTTTCTTTCACATAATTGGCTTCTATCTCATTTTTTGAGAGGGGGGGCATTTCCAAAACTGGTCTATACCTTTAACTTTGATGTTACTTAGCACTATATAGATTTATTATTACCTGCAATTTAATGAAAATACTATGTGTAACTTGTGCGTACAATGGAATAGTGTTTGTTTTACTATTTTTAAGGATAGAGATAAATCTACAACTGTAAATTTGAAGATCTGACTCTCTTTTTTTTAAACAATTTTTATTTGCAATTCACATTGTCACAAAAGATAATCTCAAATAAATACATATTTTTCTTCGATGATACAGAGACATGATTGAATGAAATAGAACTTACTTCTTGCAGCATTGATGAGAAGGCTTGGTGCTTTGATGTCAGCTACAAACTGCCAGTCGCTAGGAGACCAGGAGACGTCCATGAGGTGGAGGAGAATGTTCTGAATGCAACTAAATGCTGCTTTGACATCACTGCCAGACAAACATGAAAGATAGAAAATTATACATTGAAAGTTATATCCAAAAATTATATTATACTGATTAATCACATAAATAGTATGATTGTTCCTTTAGCTAGATATTTAAAATCTTCATCATGATTTCAATTAGTCAGTACAAATTAAACATTTGTTTGTTAGATTTGTTCTGGTATATATTAATACAGACAATGTAATAATGAAGCATAACATTTTGAAACTTTTCTATCAATTTGTACAATGAATATATATGCACATGTTTACAACGCCAATTTTCACAATTGGAGGCTGTCATTTTTGTTATGTTTTTAATCCATAAGTGACATTGTGAAGAGATGGGGGAATAAAACATAATGTGTAAATATTTAAACTCACTCAGAGAGTGTGGCTTGGGACTCTGCAGTCACCGCTTCTACAAGCTGTTTCAGGAAGTTATAGTATGCTGCCCTCACTTTGTCTTCCAACTCCAATCCACATCCTTCCAGGCGAGATGCGTAATGTCTGAAAAGTGAAAGGAATATTGGATTAATAAAAACTGCCATTTGCGTCATGACCAGGGGCGATAGTGGGCACTAAAAATAAAGGTGTTTTTTTTCCCTCTATCACGCCCCCCTTGAGTATAAAAATATAAAAAAATGATTCGTGGAGGGGGGAAATTGTATCTAACAACATTCCCCACCCCCCCCCCCCCCCTTTTGAGTAAGAAAATTGGGGAAGAAAAAAAAGGAAAAAAATCTGAAAAAAATAAGGGAAAATATTTTTAAAAATTGGGTAATTATCAGGCCTGCATGACTGATCACTTCCAAATTATTAGGTATTAAACATTAACATATTAAGAAAATTATGTAAACATTGTGCTCAGTCTACTAAACATTTTATTTTCTCAGTTCTTTTAATATCTAGCATCTATTAATTGCCAATTCACCACAAGGGACAATTTGAAAGTACACACAGAATGATCATGTTTCATCATCATTTATCATCATCACCATCATCAACATCATTACCATCATCACGATCATCACCATCACCATATTTACCATCATCATCATCACCACTACCATCATCACCATCATCATCACTATCACCATATTTACATCACCATCATTCACATCATCATCATCACCATCATCACCATCACCATCATCACCATCATCACCATCACCATCATCATCATCCTCACCATATTTACCATCACGATAATTTACATCATCATCACCATCACCATCACAATCATTAACATCATCACCATCATCACCATCTACATCATCATCACCACCATCATCATCACCATCATCACAATCACCATCATCATCATCCCGATTTACTTACAGTGCAGATGATGCACCTAGTTGTCTCTCTAAGAGCATATCCTTCAGAAAGAGTACACACTGGGAATGGAATATGTTTGGCTTGTTGTGCGCCGAGAGGAAGCTACTGGCTAGCTTGTATCATCATATTCATCATCACCATCACCATCACCATCGTCATCCTCATCATCATCATTACCATCATCATCATCATCACCATCATGATCATCATCACCATCATCATCATCATTACCATCATCACCATCATCATCATCACCACCATCACCATCATCATCACCATCATCACCACCATCATCATCCTCATCATCTTCATTACCTTCATCATCATCATCACCATCATGATCATCATCACCATCATCACCATCATCATCATCATTACCATCATCACCATCATCATCATCACCACCATCACCATCATCATCATTGTCCTCATCACCATCATCATCATCACCACCATCCACATTACCATCACCACCATCATCATCACCACCATCACCATCACCACCATCACCATAATGATCATCATTCTGATTTACTTACAGTGCAGAGGATGCACCTAGTTGTCTCTCTAAGAGCATATCCTTCAGAAAGAGAACACACTGGGAATGGAATATGTTTGGCTTGTTGTGCGCCGAGAGGAAGCTACTGGCTAGCTTGTAAACCTCAGACACAGCCTTGGCACTCTGCTCCCTGACCTGAAGTATTAATCTCACCCTAGGGGTTGCAAAGACAGCGGTATTCATTTTATTTTATTTTTATTTTCACATTTTGATAAAAAATTACAGCGGTCTGATAAAAGTAATTGAGCAAAGACACCAACAATAATGCTAAATAAAGAGATAGAAACAGATGGGAAGGTAGCAAGAGAGATAGAGAGAGACAGACAGACAGACAGACATAAAGAGTGTTTGTGTGTGAGTGAGAGAAAGAGAGAGAGAGAGAGAGAGAGGAATGGGGGGGAGTACAAGTACCTAAACTTCAAAGATAAAATACTCAATGGAAGGCACATCTACTTTAAATGACAAGCAAAGTCATTATTTAAGAATTATTTGTCCAATGATTTCTACTGACAGGATAAAAATCAATCAACTTTGTTCTCTTCAATGCTGCATATAAAGCAACTCCTCTACAATTGTTAGCTACAATCATTGATCATTTCCACATTCTCAATAGAAGTTACTTTGGTAAAGGTTTGTGATGAAGTAAAATCAAGACTTCTGTTAATATACACTTTGCATGTAGATGTGTCGGCTCTCTGCAAGGAGGACGTTACTGCCATTGACAGTATATAGCTCTTACGACCTTCCTGCAGAGAGCCGACAATATGCTGTGGCTGAAAAACAAGTACCGTTTGTGGTCCAAGTGTGGGTTCTTGATGAAGTCCAGGACCAGTTTGAACTCTGGGTAGTACCTCAAGATGGTTTCTTCTTCAGCAGGGCCCTAGAAAAATAAAGTAAAGAGAGGGATTGGAGTGAAGGGTATGGGCTTCCTCCTTAATTAGATTTGTCCTTATTATGGTAAATAAATAATGAACATTAATTCCACCATTGCATTCTACGGACCTGGTGGAAACCATCTCGTGATTATATTGTGATTACAAGCTATTTTTCATATACATTATCTTTCTCCTCATGCTCCTAAAATCTAATCAGTTCATTGGCTTTGCAAGATACATACATGTCTTAAGTTTGATGGTAATCCGTCCATCGGTTCTAATAACAACACGCGATCACAAGCTATTTTTGCATACATAATGAGCACTGTTACCTTTGACCTCGTGACCCCAAAATCTAATCAATTCATTAGCTCTGCAAGATACATACATGACTAAAGTTTGGCAGGAATCCATCAATCGGTTCTTGAGATAATGAGATCACGAGAATGGGATGTACAGACGTAAGTACGGACAGACGGACAACCCGAAAACATTATGCCTCCGGCTACTGCGTAACAGAGGCATAAAAATGGCAACATAAATATGCAAGGAATCATCCACATCAAAACAAGCACAATGTTTACCTGGAAACCTTCAAAGTCTGCAGCAGTACTTGCATTGGACAGACTTCGCAGAGGAAGACTTTTGTTGATCTTCTGTGGTCAAAATTGTTACAAATATAAAATGGAAGGAATTCATGTTACCAGAACTTTTCATACATGATATGGGTAAGTACATTTAGATTACTACTAATATCTACATCTAAATCTATATACACTATGTAGGCTAATTCTAGGTGTAAATCTATGCACACGTTTTGAAAGGTGAGCAAACTCATGTACATGTAGTAGGGCAAGCTCAAATCCAAGCTACAAAGTTTTGAACATTAATAGGTATCAAAAAAAATAAACGTTCATGTACATGTACATGTATGTCTAGCATGTCACTGCATTGTTTATAACAGAGATGCCAACCTCTTGAAACAAAAAAACAGACTGAACATCCTAAAAAATCAAATTTTTACAAACACTCGGAACTAACACTGGCCCGTTGGCCACGGGCCAGTAAAATTTCAGAATTTGTTTTTACTTGTAAGAAAGGTTAAGTAAATGTTTGCTCTTTCATTACTCTTTCATTAAAATCTAATGAGAAATTGTAGAGCAAAGTTTTTTTGGGGGGTTGCAGGGGTTTACTTGTACATGTGCATGTTTCTATGCGATTCCGTGTTTGTTTTTTAAAGATGAAAAATCATATTTTAGAGGGCGATATCGTATTTCACTCTTCTTATCGTACTAAATATGATTTGTTATAATCTGTTATAATGCATTCTATCTTAATACATGTCAATCAGTCTTACTGATTTCACAAATCCATACATTATACTGATTCCTTTCATATTTACATACATTGCTAATGGAATCATTAACAGAGCAATTATCTTCAAATCTGTTGTTACTTTTACCTTCCTATCCTGTTTCACTACTGGTGGAAATTCTAACAGAAATGAAGCCTTGGCTCTGCACACGTTCACTGCATGATAGGATAAACAAAATGAAAGTCACATTTTTTCCACAGGTCGTAAGATGTTTTACAAACATATAGTACTTAGAGCAAGTGCTTGATATCAATCAACAACAATTACAGATATCAGTCAGTGCATGTACATGTATCACATATCATAATAACTGATTCCAGGTTCATTTCACTGTTGACTTCTAAATAGTGATCACTTGATACATTTTATGTTCTGGAAGTTATATAAATTGCATTAGAAAATAATAATACTAATAATATAGCACTTAATACATCTCGAACGTCTCTAAGCGCTTTACAAATATACTATTACCCCGGTCATTGGATTCAGTGTTTGCCCGCACATACTGTGTGCACAATCAATTCCATTCCCTGGGGAGCATTCCAGCCAGGCGTTACTTGACGCTCAAAAACTGTTTGATCAACAACGACAGTCGCATCCTTCCGGGTACCCATTTTCGAACCTGAAAACCCCATCTCCATGTTCTATACATGCCTGGGGAGAACGAGGTAATGATAGCCCAATACATACCTGGTTCATCTGGGTTGAAGTTATCCCTCAGGGTGTTGTTAGGGGCTTTCTTCTCCTCACTGTACACAAACATCTGCCTCAGATTAGCCTGCACGGATAGAAAGCAAATATCAGTCTTTTGTCAGATCCTGCCTATAAATGTGTGCCATCATATGTATTGGAGGCACTAGATTTATCACAGTAATTGACAGTGAAGACACAAAGAATCAACATACTATAAGTTGCTGTGGATATAGGACAACTCCCCCTGGGCCAGCGGCACACTTACCCCCCCCCCCCCCAGGAAATTTAGCCCCCAGAAATTTATCCCCCCCCAAAAAATAATTACCCCCGACGACAATACCCACACACAATTTTAAACAGATTCTCTCTCTTTTTTGGCCCATGTAGAGAACATAAAATGCTATCTCTTACTCTGCCAGAGTTTGGCGGGAATCCATCAATTGGTTCTTGGGATAACGTAATCACAAGAACGGGACGTACGGACGGACGGACGGACGTATTTAGCATGAAAGCACCACATTATCTTGTAACAGAGATACAAATTTCAATTCTCACCAGAAATGGCCTGAGCCCTTCAGCTGTGCGGAAGGCATAGAGGATGTCATCTGTGATGGGGATTGATGTACCCTCCTCCACTGCAAATAGGGAATAAAATTAATAAAGGCTGGTTAGTCCGGATAAAATTCAGTATATCTGGAAAACCTCAGCTGTAATGAATTTCAAATGATCACCGTGGCTTTTGACTTTTCCTATTTTGCCAAATTAACAAATATGTTATAAAATATGTTGTCATTCAGTTCTTAAAGTTGATACTCTAAGACAATCCCAAATACTGAGATAATTACATAAATAGAAAGCTTTTAACCCCCATAATAACATCAAATGGTGTCCACCCGACAAAACAAGTTTAGAATAATGAATTTATTCGAGTAAACTCTACCAACATATCTAAGTCTGAAACCCGGAAGTGCACGTAGAGTCGGGCCTCTATCCGTGACGTCACGAACGGGAGTCATGGGCTCAGTGAGAGTGAATGGCAGTGATATCCCTACGTAAATGCTATCCTGTCAGAGCTTAGATTTGTTGTTGTTAAGGAGTATTTGATGGATTTTCTGTTTTCATTTGAATGAAGAATAACGAAGCAACATTTTCCAGTCGCTGATTTCTTTTTATATCCTCATATTCACCTATTTGGTAGAGATTTAAGACGAGTCACTGCTCAGGAATTAAAGTTAAATCGTGCACGTATGAATAGGCGGATGCATTATATTGTCATCAGATAAGGTACAGGAGCAGTTTTGTAAAACGAATAGGTCTAGAACTATGATAGTAATTATCATAGATGTGTGTGACTGCCTCAAAAAAGGATACAGTACCAGTTAAACATTTTATGTGGTAAAATATCAAACTTAAACGAGATCATGCAAGCGCGCTTCCTCTATAATATTTTGGCGAGTGATGCGGCTCTTGCATGAACGTTCGTGAAGCGAGCAGAATCGGGAGGTAAGACCAAGCCGCTGTTCTAGGCGCTGCTTGCTTGTGATGGAACGTACGTGCGCTAGTTATATGTTTATCGGCAATTGCAAGAGAATGAAAGCGACGTTGCCAGCTAAGAAAAACAACTAACAAAGACTTGCTCCTGACTACCGGTGTCAGAATTGGTAGATGAAGGATCTTCAGGGCCAAGGAAGGCGAAAGACATGCGGAAAAAGGAAGAAGAAACCATCGGGACGGATCGCTGTAGTGTATGGTAATGAACTGTGCATGGGTAGACAGGCTACTGTTCACTCAGTGCCTGGGCCGATTTCAACACCAAAACCAAAATTACATGGTGAAAATATCGACTAACAGCACATCGTTGGCATGTATATGTCATAATTTTCAAAAGGGGAATTGATATTAATACTATGAAGTACTAGGGGAAGGTAAAGAATTGTACATAGAATTATGATTTATTAGACTTTTCAGCCTTTGAAACAAAAATATGCAGAAAATCGTATCACTCTGCACACGTTTGCTATGAAACATCCGGGTACGTGAATATACTCTCTCCCGGACGTGAGGTCATAAATAGTAGACCAGCGCCGTGACTGATTTTCTATGCAAAGAGAGGCGGATATTTCCAACATTTCAATTGAGCATTTCGAGTAGACAAAAAAATTTTGTGATATACTAAGTAATTGAAAAACTTTAAAATAACATATACTTGCCGTAGGTAACAAATTAAGGGACATTTATTTGCTTAGAGTATCAACTTTAACAAAAAAAATCCACATGCTAACTCTAATATATTTGTTAGAATATAAAATGTCTTAATATTTTCAGCTTCATATTCATGGACAATTTTTCACAGCAAGAAGGGGTAAAAATTAAATTCACAAGACAAACAATTCATTTGAGTAAAGAGTAAGTGAGAAAATACATTTGAAAGATATTGCAGTAAAGAATACTGTATCTACATGTCTTAGATCAGGCAAATTTTTCAATGAGAAGAAATGATACCTTCAATTTTATTATGCTTCTGAAGCTAGGAAAAGTACAAGTCATGTAGAATTATGAATAGGCATTTGCAGGGAAGTGATCAGGAAGACCTGGGCCCCATTTCACAAAACTTGTCATCAGTGACAAATGAAAGTTCTTATTATAAGCTACTGAAATCCTTGCTTCTGATTGGTTATCAGCAGATTTGTCACTGATATTTGTCATTTGTCATTGAAAAAAGGTTTTGTGAAACAGGTCCCTGGGCCCCATTTCACAAAACTTGTCATGTCATCAGTGACAAATGACAGGTTTTGTTATAAGCTACTGAAATCCTTGCTTCTGATTGGTTATCAGCAAATTTGTCACTGATATTTGTCATTTGTCATTGAAAAAAGGCTTTGTGAAACAGGTCCCTGTACTCACCATGTGTTTCTATGTACTCCCTGAGTGAACCTGAATGCCACAGCAGTGCAGCAAACACAGCGTGGACGGTCCTTGTGATGACCGGTCCACCCATTTTAGGTGTCTGACCCTTCTCATGGCATTCATGAAGGAAGGTATCCACAGCCTTGGACAGGATGATGTCCTCCGCGTCAGCCTCAAGGTCGCTGGAACGGTGGTCTTCGTTGTCCTTGGTGATGGGTGTCTCTGTGGCGGGTTCATCTGTACCCTCTGCAATCCTCACCAGTAATTTGTGAACTTTGCTGCCCATAGCAACCAGACTCTGCATATAGAATGTACATATATATATAATTTGTTTTGTTCACATATACATGTACCATATAAGTGATTCATTATTTGTATCAACAAGGTGCATTGCCCTTCTAAACCAAAAGCTTCTACAAGGATGCTTGAAGGGGATTTATGCTTCGGTACTTCAGAAATCATTGAACCTGAATCTAAAACGACATGTACATGTCACTATGAATATGACTGACAAAGAAAGCGGACAAAATATACAGTTCCTCAGGTAGACAAAGGAACATCCCTTCACTGCTACTATGTAAAGGTGAATATGCATGTGGCATCTGTTCTACACATTTTTACATAATAGCAGTGAAGGGATGTTCCTTTGTCTACCTGAGGAACTGTATATTTTGTCCGCTTTCTTTGTCAGTCATGTTCATAGTGTGTATTAAAGCCAAACCCAAAATCTAAAGTGAAACTAAATTCCAATTGCAACTCTAATCCTAACCCTTACCCTATATCTTTGACGATTTAAAACCAGGACCAATCTTCATCATACTCACATACCTGCCAACATTTGAAATTAAGAATTAGGAATTTCTAGCAGGGCATGCCTTCGAAAATAAGAAATCTGTACCCTTAACAGGCGTTCGCACATGCAGCGGCAGTGTAACTGGCAATACGCTGTAAATCTGTACAAAAAAAGTGAATACAAATACGCTGCTCGACCATGCAGCGATTCAACGCAAGCAATACGTGAACTCTCAAGTCGCGGCAGATGATAAAACAAGCTTAATTTGGCTTAAGCAACAACAACAAAAATTATTCCCCCCCCCCAAAAAAAAAAAAAAATTGGAAATTTGGAAAAAACAGAATGTTCTGGATTTTGGGGTCCTAAAAATCCAGAAAAACAGAATATTCCGGATTATTCGGAAGGGTTGGCAGGTATGCTACGTGCCACTAATTGGCACGCATTGGCACGCCATAGAGCGGGGCTGTGCGGGACCAAAATGCGTGCAAGTGTCAACGAGGCAATACCAAAAATCTGAAGTGAACCTAAATTCCAATTGCAGCTCTAATCCTAATCCTAACCCTATATCATTGACGATATAAAGCCAGGAGCAATCTTCGTCATACTCACCTTCTCTCCCGACAGTGACCTGAGTGGTTTGCCAACACTGTGACCCCCTCTGAACAAAGTCTGGAAGAAGTTTTGAGACAAGAGTGCCTCCCGAGCCTTCCTCTTCTGCTCGTCACTCTCCCAGATTTCCTCCCGCATCTGTTTCTCTGTTGTAAATGAGGGTTTAGGATGTGAATAAGAATTCATTCATTTGCGTATTACAGTATCAAAGACCAAGAAATTTATAGGACAAACATACATCCACATTACTAAATTCAAATCTTACTGTTGCTATGTATTTACTGTTTCTTAATTTTGTCTTTGCCAAATAAATAAGCTATAATAATAATATACCCCTAGGCCCGAATTCACAAAGGAGGATCAGTTTGAGCTATTGTCTAAACCATGGTTAAATCCTAAACATGAACTACAATAAGTGTCAGTAAGTGTACATACATCTGTAGCTATTGGACAAGAGGACAAACACATGGTGGGCTTAAGGAAGTTTAAACCTGTGTTTGAGATACACCTCCTTGAATTCAGACATTAGTATGTGGCAATTAATGCTTCATTATATGTCATACTCAAGTTACTATAGACTTCACTATACTTCTTCAAAATGGGGCTCTGAACCTTCCAAGCAAGAAAGGAAAGGGATATTACATACTATATGTAAGGCCAAAAAAAAAAAATTGTTTGGTTGTCCTCGATTGCTTTTCTGGAGTAGGGGCGGGCGGGCGGATTTTTTTTTTTTTTTTTTTTTTTTTTTTTTTTTTTTTTTAAACTTCATTTTTGTGTGTCTTTTTTTTTTTTTTTTTTTTTTTTTTCCCCCATTTTTTTTTTTTTTTAATATTTTTTTTTCCATAAAAAAAAAATCATTGGGATTGTCAAGCATTTAAACAAACAAAGTCTATAAAACACTTCAATATGGTAACAGACTAGTTTCATGTACAATGAATATCAAGACCAACACAGAAAGTATTTTGGGCTTTGAAATACAGCACCTTTTAAATCTCCATTGTACTACTGCTACTTGCGCCCTCTATGTAGAAAACAATGCCTAATCGGTGACCATTGGTCCCTCATGATCCTCTTTATCTTATATTAACTGAGAGCTGATTTGATGAGATAACCACCTGTCCAGTGACCTTGCAGGGTGGTCTAATCCCTCCTGTAAACTAGTACAGATGGGCTTTAAAATGGGGTTAAGAATGCTCAGAACCTGATTTGAATGAACGGCATTTTGACATAGAAAAATAAAAATGGCAAGTTTAATAAATACCTAATTGCGTACTGAAAAGACAAAACTGGCAACGGGACGCATTTTGATCCTTGCAAATGCATGAAATGGTATGTTTGGCATTTAAGATTGCTTCCCAAAAAATATTTTAAAAAAAAAAAAAATTAAAAAAAAAAAAAAACATACGAGCGGCCCGAAAATGACGAGCGGGCGGTCGAGGACAACCAAATGATTTTTTTTTTTTGGCCTAACCATGAATATAGTTTCTAATGTTATATAAGGATATACTCTCTTGTTATCTCTTCTCATCAAGAGACAATGAGAAAATATCAAGTGCTAATGCCAATGAGTAAATGACAATTTAATGTCCAATTTATCTGAAGACTGAAAGCAGGATATTTGCTCTATTTCACAAAACATCTAGTTAAATAAAGTGCATTTTACAAACATAGTGTCTGCTGAAAGCCACAAGTCCAACAGATGATATCATAATTATGTAAATTGCTTTCAGGGGTTCGAAGCTCTTCATAATTACCTGATTTGAGAGAGAGTATCTGAGAGCAGAGGGTACCGATGAGTTTAGCCAACCCTAGCTGAAGATCATATAGCCATGGTAGAGACACGTCTGGCTTGCCTTTGGATACAACCTAGCATTGCAGAAGAAACGAAAATAAAAGTTTGGTACAGATGGAGGCAGTGTGGCGCAATTGGATTGTCGTCTGGCTCTCAAGCATGACTTTCGTCATTCACATGGGTTCGAATCCCAAACTGGGCAGACATCAATGCATTTATGACTGTCGCCGCATTGTGTGTTAGCCTGCCCCTCCCCTCTGTAGCTCAATGCAGGCTAAGGTTCAGGGGAAAACACTACGTTCTTCCGACTAGAACGTTAACTGGAGGCCCCGTTTGAAGGAGAGTCCCACGCTACGCACGTCAACACGCTACACTTCTCGCAAAGAGTAGGGTGTAAACCTGATGTATAGTGTGCCTGCATACAAAACAGGTAAGCTACATACAGATCTTCATGATAGGCTGCATAGCCCTTTGAAGATTTATAATAAAAGATAGAAGAAGAAGAAGATGGACATTTACATTACATCTATAAGTATGATAATTGCTTGAAGTTTGAATCCATTCAACTCCTGTTCATTTCTCCATAAAATAGAACGGTTCTACTGGTACAGTTTGAAATTCATGACAATTCCAGTTCTCAAGGCACACAAAAAAAGAGGTTTACTGCAATCCAAAAACAAGATACGATTATTCTACTAAAGTTTCACTGCTTAAAGGCTCAAGTAAATTCACCCATTATAATTTTCCATCATAATAAAAAGGAGATACCACGTACGCTCTGGTGACAATTGCTCCATGTTTTATTTCCGCAAAGATATATGTAGGGTTCAAGCTTAGGGCAAGAGTTACATTCGGGTTAAAGATAAGATTTAGGGTTAGGGTTAGGGTAATGGAAGGATACAGTCAGTTTAAATTAATGAATCATGAAGCAACTGTCGCCAGAGCATTAGTTGTACAAAGAATTAGAAGCATTAAAATTTAAGCATTTATGTGCAAATATGAACTCATTGTAAGCTCCATTGTAACATCATAATATTTCAACCAATGAACTTACATCAAAGCTATATCCCCAGAAGTTGTTGCTGCTGTCTGAATGGAAGAGGAACTGAAGACGTTGACCGCTGTTGAAGGTGACGTTGGTCGGCCATTTGTCTGTGCCAACTTTCTGATCATAGCGAGTCTTCACTCCCTTGGAGTCAGTGAACTCCAAATAGTCATACCTACACAAAAAGAGAAATGGTTAATACAATGAAACCAGCTTAATAGCAACCAACTGTATAGGGAGACATGTCTACAAAGACTACATTTTATATTTGCCTTAAATATGGGTTTATATCATGTGTTAAAAGAACCTATACTTAAAGACTCCCTGGCTACTGAGAATGATCTTCTTGTCTCCTTTAAGCAATCTTTCAGGTTTCACAGTAAGCAATTCCCTTTATCATTTTCTTATATTCTATTCATTTATCAGGAATATACAATATGCAACTAACAAACAATATACAAATATTGATAAACTGTACGTATATGTAAGCAAATATACAATGAGTTTATCATTGATAGATGTAAATTGCACACCATATCCGTAAAAAGCAAATATAGGATATATTGTGAGCGGAATTCCATTTAGCTCTTACTATGAGCAAAAATATTACACAATGAATTCTATTCAAACAAATTCAATTCAATGGTTTACCTATATTTCCATGTATTTTCAAACGACGAATATCAAGAACATGCATTGGTGACATGAAAATTTATGTTCACCATAATATTCTATTTTTCAAAAATGTTATGTGCAAAACAACAGCAATTCAGCATCTTTCTACTCAAGTTCAGTTCAGTTCAGTTTATTTTATTATCATATCGCAGCCTCAGCTGAATTACATGACAATTTACAATCAAATTAAAAATAACATAACATTTCATTTCTAAAACAACATATTTCATAATACAATGCATTTATATATTTTGTTAAAGGTATATACAAAATAGATACTTTACATGTAATATAATTAATATTAGTTAATCTGAGAAACATAAATACTTAAAGTTTTCTTAACCTCTAGAATATGTTCTTATTATATTGTTATTTTATTAATTGCAGGTAAAGGTAATTGTATGTAGATCTTTGAAAATGAAAAACGAGAGTCTCATGTTACCTTCTCTCGGTTTCACACTTGGAGTCAAAGGTCACTTCAAAGAGGTCAGCACCAGGGCATGTGAAGATCTGTGTGACATGCTGGTTGTTGTCATAGTTATGAGCTGATTCAATGTGCCACTTCCTCAGGATGACGACCTCTTCCTTAGCACTGCCTTGGACTGGTGCTCCATCCTGTATTAAAGGCATCATTTAACAATGTTAAATCTGAGATGCATGGCCCTACATGTTATCAGTGTCTGTGATATAGTGTAATATTGAAGCCCTAAAGAAATTGCGCTTCAAAATGAACAAGAGGTGCCTCAAAAAAGTAGAAATCTTTGAGTGACCGGTGTTACCATACTCGTTTTCCCCAATAGACTGTAGTGTTATAAAAATTGTTATGAAAACAAAAAATGAAATTTTGATTTCCAATCATAAATATTTTGATAATCAGACAGGCGATCATCGGCTTGTAAAAGTCATGGGATTCTTGACTGACCTAAAGGTTTATAATTATGATTGCAGCATGAGCTAAATCCAGGATTTCGTTTCAGAATCTGAGGCAATCTTACTTTAAAGAATAATAATAGTACTATTAATAATAATATTATTGACTACTATAATCAGCATTATCATTTATTTGAAAATAAAACCATGAAGAAACAGTGACCATCATCCACATAGGAAGTTTATCTTAATCCATGGTTGAAACATCCATAAGCATAGTATGCAGGGGAGTGTTTCACAAAGACAAAGATCAACTTTAAGTTGGACTTGACTACGGCAGGCTGTTCATGCCACTGTTTGCTCTCACCAAAATGATCTTTAGATAATATTAGGTCCGTTTTTAGCTTTCTGATTTCCATAGCCACACTGAGTAGCCTCTGAGCTAGGTGTAGGTATTGCAGATCCAAAGACAGACAGACAGAAAGACAAACAGACAGAAAGACATACAGACACACAGACAGATAGATCACATGTACATAGAGTCTACAAAGTATTCTCAATGACTTGCCTTTGGGAAATGGATGTTGAGTTTTGTTTCTAGCTGTCTGATTTCCACAGCTACACTGAGTAGCCTCTGAGCTAGGTGTAGGTACGGCATATCCATCTCACTCAATAGAGTAACACAGAGAACCTGACAGACAAAAATAAAACAGAAAAGATTGTAAACAAAGATTTCTAATTAAAGCTGCATGATGAAGCATACCATTTAAAAAGGGTTGTGAGCTCTGATTCTTTACTCTTTATCAATATAATTTCTAAAAGAATAGGAACATTGAATAAATGCATACCGGTAGTTAATGTAATTAATCCATAGTTATACAATATTTGCATATGGGCAGTAGCGATACAAGCATTACAATAAAGATTCAGGCTTACACACTGTGTGCACAATCTCCACTCCCTGGGGAGCAGTCCAGCCAGGCATTACTTACCATTTGTCTGAATGCAGTAGGGATGAAGGTGTGGATGAGGTCATTGAGTCTGTTGCTGACACCCTTCTGGTTCTGTAACAAACAGAGAGCATTCCGAGCCCAGGAACACTGCATCCCACAATCTAGACAAAATCAATCAAATGAGCAAATATTGAATTAAAGCCCCACTGCACTACTTAGAGCTACTTGCGCCCTCTATATAGCAAACAATGCCTAATCGGTGTCTGTTGGTCCCTCACGATCCCCTTTTTCTTATGTTAATTGAGAGCTGATTTGATGAGATAACCACCTCATAACCACCCAAGATAACCCCCTCAGTGACCTTGCACGAAGGTCTAATCCCATCTGGCCAAACTAGTACAGACAGGCTTTAATATTAGCCAATAATCATACAATTGTCAAAATCAACTTCACTGTTAACATTGATATACTACAGAAAATATGTGATAAAATTTCAAAATGTATTAAACATATGAACAGTGAGCACGAATTGTCCCCTATGACACCTATGGGTACATGTATATCCAGATAATTCAAAGGCGACAGTTTATTTAAACATGCAAGTGAACATTCTTATCAAATTTGGTACACTTGTTTATGCAGGGTCAATCATATATAAAATAACTTATAAAACGTGATTGTTTTTGCTGCTATACTAACAGATTATCTACTGAAAAATGCTTTTCACAAAAGGAATGATGCAGATCCTGCACATTTTTCATTCACATTGGATAAAGGAAATAAAAGGGCTCTGCATCACGTTTTATAACAACTGAAAAAGCATGTTTCAAATTTTTGTTTCTAGTCACCTCCCTTTCTCCGGCATCCACTTCTATGACTACCGAACAAAAGTAAGTCTCTTTTTTTTTTCCCACTGATACTTACAGTCTCTAATGACTTCCCCTGCTGTCTTCTTTAGTTTGCTATCTCCCTTGGAGTCTGTAAGACAGTGCTTTGCCCAACCTAGCAGACTGGTCTGTAGGGCACACAGCAGGCTGCAGACGTGGGAGGGGCCCAACGGGGGTGATCCCTCTTCCCCCTCCTCTATCAGCTCGGCAAACTCCTTGTAGGAGGCGGAGAGGAGGGTGTCAAACACCATCAGGACAGAGCCTTGGTTGAATTCCTAGGGAGAGGGAGAGGTGTATATATGTTTAACAGCTATATTTATACTATTAAGGCAACTTTTAAGTACAGTAAAACCTGTCTATAGCGACCGCCCAAGGAAAACACAAAAAATAGCCTTTGTAGACAGGTGGTCTTTGTAGACAGGTTCTTTTAGTACATGATTCAATGAGAAACCATTTTTAAGGGAAACAACAAATGTGGCCTTTGTAGACAGGTGGTCTTTGTAGACAGGTGGTCACTAAAGCAGGTTTGACTGTATTAGTGAATTGAATTATTCCATAGATAAACAAATAAATAAATAAGTATTTTGGAATCGTTGCCATTGCTTGAACATAAAAATATCAATTCATTTCATGTTTTGTCCGATTCAAGCCCTAATAGGGCTTTCAATGTAATACTGTCATCAGACATACTTAAATGTTGTTGGTAATGTATAGGACATAAACCCATGGACTTGCCCATTAAGTTTACACTTTGCGATGAGTTCCTATAAAGAAACTACAGTGGCAGGAAACTTGATGAATACGTTCTAACTATTTTCATTCTCAATGGAAACAATGATGTGCAAAATATATATGCAGTGTACATGTTTGTCCTGATTTCCAGTGGATTTTGAGTGAAATGGCACCAAATCATCACCAAAGCCATTCCCTGTTCATTAATAGAGGACCCCCCCCCCCCCCAACTATTCTACTGGGACCCGTTTCACAAAGCATTTTATCAATGAAAAATTAAAAAAATCAGTGACAAATCTGCTGATAACCAACCAGAAGCAAGGATTTCACTAGCTTATAACAAAAACTGACATTTGTCACTGATGACAAGTTTTGTGAAATGGGGCCCTGTCTTACAAAGAGTTGTGATTGATCCAAATCAATCGCAAGTCCTCTAATCTATCGCAAGTTTGCAGTCTTCTATCTCCTATGTACATAGTTGAGATTGACATCAATCGCAAATAAGTTGCAACTAACATCAACTCTTTGTATGACATGGCCCTGGTGTACATGTATATGCATATGAATACTGGCATATAAATGTATGTATACATGCATATATGATGCAAACCTCTTAAAAAGCAGACATGACTATGAAATGAGGCGAGCAAACAATTTTACAGAACTTTCTGAAATCATACATTTCTTATAAATTGAAAGTTACCTTCTTTCTTAAAATTATCTGTGGCACAATGAATTTGAATAATTATGAATATTCATGATCTCACCTCTTGTGAGCTTGAAGGGAGTTCCAGCAAGCCACTCGGATCTACAGTGCTGAAGAATCGACAGAGTGACTGGAACACAAGCCCAACAGCTGTGTCTTCTCCAGTCTAAACAAAGGAAAATATATAGCATAATTTTAAAATAGACTACGCATCAACTTAATTTGTCCAAACTAGGAATAAATTTGTTGTGTCATTGGACAGTAGGAGACGCTTTGGTTAAGTGGAAGTTGATCTATACAAATAGATACAGCAAATCAGACTTACATGAACATTTAGCAACTTTTCTTTATTAATACACATATCAATTCATAAAATTATTACCATACTCTTTCAAAAGATTGCATAACTTACCACCATGAAACAAAAACATGGTTTAGAGTCAAACCTTATTTCCGTAGTAGCTGACTTCAAACAAACATGTACACATTGTGTATTATTAACTACTGTTTGCAAGAACAAAAACGAACATCATATTAAGGTCCATACTCTAGGAAAAGATTGTCTAACTTACCACCATTGAATTCATCATATTGAAGAGCTCTTCCCTCCTTGCATCCTTCCCAGGAAAAAACACTGCCGCACCTGTCAAGTGGAGATAATTATCATTATTATTTATTAATATTTATTCTGCAAAACAAAAGAAAATCAATGAATACAAAAGAAGAGTACATTTGGAAAAGAGTCACATGGATGCCGGGAAAAAGAAAATAATAATGCTACGATCAGTTCTCAAAATTCCTCTTTGTTAAGCAACATCACTCTGATATTCTCCTGGCAGATCTCAAGTTTTATGTTTGATCATATATTACAACACGAAAAAAAGAAGAAAAAAAAGTTATAAAAAAAAAAGGATTTCGACCAACCGACCCATGATATGGCACCTAAAGGGCAATACAACATCTTTTTTGTTTAGGCCTTACCATCTAAAATGCTTCCCTCAGCAGCCGCCTTGAGCAGCATCCTAGGATCCTCCTCCGACCCGTCTCCTCCGTCAAAGCTTGCCAGTTGGCACAGGTGATTGAACAGCTCCCTCGCTTGTCTCTGGTCCAGGCTCGTATCTAATTCCCTGGTTTCCGACATCGGGCTGGATGTGCCCGATAGAGCCATCATCGGTGGAGGCGTGACGGCGGTAGGGGTGTCTGCAGGGGATGGACCGCTGTTCAGTCCTGGAGACAGCATCTCCTGTGACTCCTGGACGTCTGCTGTTTGTTGTCCTTGAGTGTTTGCAAGCGTTTCTCGCTGTGTATCTGTCAAGGTCTCTGATTGGGCTTGTGCACTTGCTGGTGTTTCTTGAGATGTCTGATTGTCCGTCGCTGGTTGATCATCAAATCGAGTCTCTTGAATTTGGGCACCGTGTAGCTGAAATTCTCCAAGCTTTGGGTGATCCTTAACAAATAAACCATGAATGAAAATGTGTAGCTTAGAAATCAATGCACATCATTTCAAGGTTCTAAATTACATAGAGTCGACTACATACTGCTATTAAAACTATCAGCAAAATCATTCCAAAACTGAAATCGCAAGGTACTGTTACTTGTGACATTGATTGCAAGTGTCTCTCTATCCCCACATTGCACTATAGTGTGTGCTAGTTCGGTTGGCTATTTACAAATTCACTTTTAAGAAATCTTGAGAAACTTGTTAAACTTAAGAGGAACCGCTTCCTACTAGTGGAAAAGATGTACGCCTCTGCGTCCTATCTTTTGTGTCTCTTGTTATTGTCACATCCTTCATTTGTATGTGACTTCTACATACCTGAAGTTGAAGATCCGACAGCATTCTAGCCTTGGCAGTCTCCTTCTCTCTGTGCTTGGCTAGGTTTGGGATGCTGATATGAAGCAGGTTCAAACATAGTATCCTGGCATACATCCACTGGTTGTCACTGCAAAAATACAAGTTATTAACATTTCTTGGTGACTACTTCCAAACAATCATTCTTTAATATTATTAATGATAATGATAATGATAATTATGAAGATAATGATGATGACAATGATAATGATAATGATGATAATTATAATGATAATGATAATGATTGTGATTATGTTAATGATAATGATAATGATAATAATAACTATATTGATAATAGTAATAATAACAACAATAATAACAATAATAATCTTTAACAAAAAAAAATAGTAACAACAACAACAGTTGCTCACAGCCCAGCAACGTATCAACTAGACACCTCTTCATCACCCTTGGTTGCATCTTGATTTGGGATCTGAAGTAAACTACCGGTAGGTCTACACTTCTTTAAAAATTTCTTTAACCCTCTGCAGGGGTTAGGATTTAGGTGAGTAATTGAGTTTGTTAATATGAAATAGCCCTCGCACAGAATTTATTATCATTATTATTGCAGCTGTACACAAATTATTTTTAGGTAACTGATACACTTTAAAGCGACTCAATAACTTTGCCTCTGATTCTGAAACAGAATTCTGGATTTAGCTCATGCTACAATCATAATTTTAAACCTTTAGGTCAATCAGAAACCCCACGACTTTTACAAGCCAATCACCTGTCTGATTATCAAGATATTTATGATCGGAAATCTAAATTTAAAAATTTATTTTTCTAACGGTTTTTATAACACCACAGTCTATTGGGGAAAATTAGTATGGTAAAACCGGTCACTCAAAGATTTTTACTTTTTTGATGAACTTTATTTTGCAGCACAATTTTTCTAGGGCTTCAATATTACACCATATCACAGACACTGATAACACGTAGGGCAATGCATCTCAGATTTGTTATTGTTAAACGATGCCTTTAAGCCTGTGCACAGAGTAAGTTCGTACTCACTCTTGTGGGATTGCACTGTAGAGTTGACTGATGATGTTGAGAGTGAGGTGCTGCATGTCTGGTACAGGGATACGCATCACAGTCCCTTCCTTCCTCTTCTTCATCACCTCCTGTCATTCAATTCAAATCAATTCAAAATGTATTTTTAGACATGTTTTGCATCAAAAAAGCTGAATTTTGCACATGCATATACAGTCAAACCTGTCTACAGCTACCACCCCACAAAAAGTGGTATTTGTAGGCAGGTTCCTTTAGTACATGTTTCAATGAGAAACCATTTTCAAGGGAAACAACAAATGTGGTCTTTGTAGACAGGTTTGACTGTATAAAATAAACATTTGACATAAGAACGGAAACAACAAATGTGGTCTTTGTAGACAGGTTTGACTGTATAAAATAAACATTTGACATAAGAAGGGAAACAACAAATGTGGTCTTTGTAGACAGGTTTGACTGTATAAAATAAACATTTGACATAAGATTAAATACTATAATTATATAGCAATTTATCTATAAAAATTGTTTAAAATGTTGTCTAATAATAACAATAATGTTCCACGTTTATATAGCCCGTAATACATCAACGATGTCTATATATATGCATTGCAGCCAGGCTAATAATTACAATTTTTTACTATAATGATCAAAAAGGCCTATGATTAGTGGATGACCCAACTAAACCATCTAAATCAAAAGGACACCTTACAACATAAACAGAGACGGGGGCGAATACCATTTGTCTGACATTTACAAAAACTGGCATCTTGTAGTGACAGCTAGCTCTGGTCTTCCAGTACACGTCTGAATTAACATGTCGAACCCAAAACATCACCACAGTCACCTGTAAATACTTTGGGATGCGTCTTAGAACTACATGTAGCTTCTAAGAAGTCTCAATCAGTTTGGTGCAATGGGATTTTGATAAACATGTTACATGCATTTTCCACAGATCTGAGCCCCGGTTGTCTCAAGCTTAAAGATACATATTAGTAGTGAGTTTTCATGGGGAATTTGACACCATTCTGGTGTTTACCCAATGTCAATCACAAAGAGTGGACTTCACTATGTTACAACAGACAGGTCTTGTGTATATTAAAATGCACTGTGCCCTAGCCTACCACCTTATGGAATTATCATGTATATCAAATTTTCCTCACCCTCCAGATATAGGCAAGGTGGAGTTTTTCTGGTGGGACCATATGTTCGCTGCTTCAAAGACCTTTCCACACATGACACATTAGTAGGTAATTCAACCAAATCTAGTGTCAGCAAATTATGATGCAATACCCATGGACAATGACTACCTGGGTGGTGTTTCACAAAGATCCTAAGTCAAACTTAACTCTTAGTTGGACTTAAATATTATGGAGAGCCATTTGTAGCCTTATTTTGAAATATATTCAAAAGCAAAAATTCAAGTATTTTAGACTTTTCATAAATTCCACATCAAGAACATGAAATCTCCCATTATATTAGAAAATATGAATGATTTGAAACACATTTTACGCCTTTTAAAATAACGTTTACAAAATATTTTCAAGGATGCTAATGGCTTTCCATAATTGTTAAGCCCAACTTAGAGATAAGTTCAACTTAGGATTTGTGTGAACCACCCCCGGGTGGCTTTGATATTAAACAGGTCAATGAACTCACTAAATCTTGGCAGATGCGTACAATGAAGCTCATGACTTGTGTGAAGAGAACCATTGTGTTGATTGGAGAATCCACATCGTATGGAAGAGGAGCCACACTTGACTGCAAAGAGATTCAAATCAACATCAATTACAAGCTGATCGTAGACTCTGTTGTTCCTTTAGCTTTCAATGATAAGTGTTTCATTTCTTGCATTGATATTTACCAATTATATCTGGGTGGTTTACTTCAGAAAGCAGGAACAATTTCCATTTTTTTCTTTCTAATTTATCATTTACAACAACAAAAAAGATACTGATGTATTATGATATCTTATATGTATTTTTGACAGGGATTCTCCAGAATGATTTTGTTTTCAAACGTAGTGGTACTGACACAACTTATTCCAATTTCTCAAATATCATACAAGTAGTATACAATTAATTTTCCCCACTAATAATGCATAGTTCTACATGTATAACACTAACTGGGCAGTAACATACATGTACATGATCTTAATACTCACAATGTCTATGTTGTCGAGGACTGACGAAGTTCGGGAAAAGCCGTAGAAATGGACGCCCACAATGCCCAGCCTGGTGGCCGAGTCACTTCTCGGACCAAGGAACTTGATAAGGGCATACTGACCGACAAAACACTGGTCAAGAGGTACCTCCACTTCGTCCCTGTTAACAATGATAGTAGATGTATGCAATAATATTAGCGTTTTTCTTTTGCATTTGCTTATTTTCAATCTTTATTTTGAAGATTCTTAACTGTTGTCTTTGTAATATCTCTTTTCTTTCATTTGACATTTTGCAGCTGGGCTGACGAATCAAGGTTGGAGAGCATTGCAAAGGCACAGATCTGACACAAGATGGGGTTCCTTTAGTGGCTCCTGGGGAACCTTTGTGGCGCTCAGTCATTGATGATGTGTGATGACGTCTTGAGTGGGAGATAACAACCTTCACGTCGCTCATCCTATTTCAACAAATGTCATCAAACCAACAGTGCCACAGGGGTCTCCAAAGTTTAACTCTGATATCCAAAGTTTGGAATATTAAACAGGGCTTCCAGGTGGCGTTCAACAAAGGCCCTATTATTTTCCATCCAGTCCCACTATAAATAAAACTTAAAGCCGAGCCCTGCATGCATGAACTATTAGAAATTTATAGTCTTACCAATCATTGTCCAAGCTGAAATAGGCTACTGGGTTATCAGGTTTTCCACAGATGGACGCAGCTCTGTCAGCAAAGATAGAAAAATATTGGAAGTCAGGATATTATCTGATGAAAGTACTACTACAAAATTTGTGATATTTTTTTAATAGGACTAAGCCCAATTTCATTGTAAAAATACAAAACAATACTCAAGTAGTTACACAGCTACATGTATGGCAGGTGTTTCTTTTGCTTTTCAAGATTGATTTATTTCTTTTTAAAAACTTGATTCATTTAACTCTAAAATATTCTTATTTTTCTCTCCCCCCCCCCTTTTATTTTTCTTCTATATTCCCTTTATCAGATATTTTCTGTGTGGCATACGTGTATGCTAACGACCTCATGCCAGCAGCACAACATTTTGTTAATTGTGCTGTCTTTTGTGTCAGTATCTTTTAAAAATATTGGGTGTTTTTTCTTCCACAAAAGTTTGAACTTGACTTCTTTTGTCACTTGATACCTGTACCTCTATTATGGCAGAAATCAACCATACCTTAATCCTTGGAAGAGCCTATAGTCTGTTGAATTCCAAGAATCGTACTTTTCAAATATTGCCAGATGCCTCTTCAAGTCAAAGCCCTTCCTGGAAACATCAAGTAAAGAGAAAAAAAGTAAAATATAAGAGATGAAATATTATCAGTGACGAGCTGCTTTGATTTCAACATCTCCATGATGTAAACACTCACATATACATGTAAGCTCATTCAAATTTATTAAAAACGTATGTCATTCATTGCTATTAATCCAACATTTACAATAAATGTATTAACAAAAACAAAGGAAGCCTCCTTACAGCACAAAGCAACAACACTGTATGAAGATTGGTTAACAAAAGTAGAGTAATAATTGCTCGACTTACTGATCATTGTAGACAAAGATCAGACCGCACTTTGGTCCAGTGGCTCCTTTGGCTACCTGCAACATGTAAACAAGATATATGAATATACATTTTTTGTCTTCATTGCTTGGGTTTTCATATACTAGAATATGTTATCATTTGAAACTGAAAGGAAGGTGAACACTAAAATAATCTTAAATGTTTCACTACACAGGAAATGTACATATATTATTGGGGCAATCAAGGCAGCAAGCTTCGCTTATCTTGGAGCCTTAGGGTGCGTTTATTGACTAATTTTTTGCCTAGAATCAGGTTTCTCAAACGTCTTTCAGGCAAATTTTTAAGGTGATAAACGCAAAGCCTTTTTCAAACGTCTTTAGATATGGGCATATTGTAATGCCGAAAAAATTGCATTTTGAATGTGACATACATGTACAGCCAGAATCACGTTTCTGAGACATGATAAACGCAAAGCTGTTTTGAACCCCACATACAAATCGGACCTTCCCAGGCTAATTTCCGGTTCAGAGATAACGCGCCATGTGTTGTGGCATGTTGTTGTACAAGCATGTGTGTGTACTCGTCCATCTAGTTGACCTCGGAGAAACTGTCTGCTTCCAGGGTCAAACGGCGCAAAGCAGCTGCGCAGAGACGAGGCCTTTATTTTGAATCGTGAAGAGACGATAAACGCGACATCCCGAAAATCACGTTCGTATAGTGGGGTTCGATATGTACATATCTAGTGGCAAGACACGATAAACGCACCCATAGACATTCCTGTTTTATATAAGTTTATATTTCTCCATTTATGTTTTAATGTATACTGAAATTTATTTTTATTCAGAACTGAAAAATTAATAAATGAAATAAAATAAACATAAAAGCTTTCCAAAGGACAAATGCAGGTGTACAGGAAAAGTTCTTCTCTCAAATAAAACATATCTTACATACATGCAGTCGATCAAAATAATCTTTTATATATATATCAAAAGACCAATGTGCCAACAAATTGAAGTTCAAATGTCAAGAAACACATGTCATTAATGTTTACTGTACCTTAATCTGGACTTTGGTGATCTGGAACGGAGTGTCTTTTGTGAAGAACATGTTGACCTTGGGAGAATTGGACACATATCCTGGAAAAGTGGAAGTACATGTACAAGAATCTTGTCAAAGAGATGATTCAAATGCGACAAATTTCCTGAAGACTTGTACCCCCTCCAGGTTGATGCACTAAAAAATATCTTCCAAGTAATGAAGCTGCATTTTCATACCTCATTCATGAAGATAAAAGCATGCAAAATTAGTATCTTTATTCAGTCTCACCCACATATGCTGTGGTAAACTGCCAAAGTTTTACCGAAATATAAAAGAACGAGCCTTTACTGGTGTGTTTTTGTCAATTGAATCAAATAATGCATTGTACCAAGTGAAATAAAGCATGTGTGAGAATGCTTTAAAGTGACTCGGTAATTTTGCCTCAGATTCTGAAAAAAAATCCTGGACTTAGCTCATGCTGCAATCATATTTATAAACCTTTAGGCCAGTCAGAAAAATCCCATGACTTTTACAGGCCGATTCGCCTGCCTGATTATCAAGATATTTATGATTGGAAATCGAAATTTCATTTTTCGTTTTCCTAACAGTTTTTATAACACTACAGTCTATTAGGGAACAGGAGTATGGTAAAACCGGTCACTCAAAGATTTTTACTTTTTTGAGGCACTTCATGACCATTTTAAAGCGTTTTTTTTAGGGCTTCAATATAACACCGTATCACAGACACTGATGACACGTAGGGCCATGCATCTCAGATTTAACATTGTTAAACGATGCCTTTAAATGTGCATTTTCAGAAGATATTCACTACCTTTTGCAGACCAGTTACCACAGAGGACATTGCTTGGAGCTGTTGTTTCATCCTGCTGGCCGCCATCGCAGCCTTCAAGAGACACGGTCAGCTGGGTACCTTCAAGAGGAGAAGACAGAGAGCAAAAGAATGACCTCTAAGTGAGACAATTATCAAATCAATCTAAATCATTTATTCATTGATATATTTACTCATATACATATACAGACATAAACCATTATTATATATAAATTATCAATAGTTTCATCACATAAATTTTATTTATGTAAATGGATCGTTGTAAGCTTTATTGAGACATCCAACAATGAAATGTTATAGATTAATAACAGTATTGAAAATATTGACTGAAGCAACTCTACCAAAAGAGAGCGAAAGCGAGAGAGAGAGAGAAAGTGAGAAGAGAAACAAAGAAGAAGAAATATAGAGTTATAAGTCATCAATAGTATCATCACATAAATTTTATTTATGTAAATGAATGGATCGTTGTAAGCTTTATTGAGACATCCAACAATGAAATGTTATAGATTAATAACAGTATTCAAAATATAAATTGAAACAACTCTACCAAAAGAGAGCGAGAGCGAGAGAGACAAAGAGAGACAAAGAAGAAGAAATATAGGTTCATATAGAAGCACAGATAGAGAGAGAGAGAGAGGGGGGACGGGAAGGGGTTAAGGGTTATTAAAAAAAAGGATGGAGTGAACAAAGGTGAATCTGTGTAGGAATCTTACCATGTTTCTTCAAGATGGAGTCCCTTACTGTGTTCAGGTTCCTCAACATCTTGACAGCACCTTCAATCTCACTGTTTTTATGATCTGCATGAAAAATATAAATCACATTACATGTTCATGCAATTCATGTATTGTATCAAATATAGCTTTGAATTCATGACTGTAAAGAGTGCAAATAGTAGAATAGAGCGACAATCCACTCTTGCACACATCCATTTCTCACATTAGAACTATTCAACTAAGCCTTTCATCAATTTTTCTTACATTCTGGTGTTTCGTCAGAAGTTGCTAGGGAGCCACTGTAAACACGACGCAAAAGAAAGAGACTTGACTAATTTTTGCTGTGTAAATGCTCGCTCTCAATATATGGGTGAATGATTCTGGTTTTGGGTCATGTGACTCTCCTCGCTTCACTGCTATCAGACTAAAAACAGAATGAACTAAGCACTGACATTTTTTAATTGGATTTCCTGGTAGTGTAAATGGCAGTCCACAGAAATCCCATGGTTTTTCAAAACATTTTTTTTGGATGTGTTTTAAAATGGGCCTAATGTCAACCAATTCCCTCCAATTCCAATTTATCCAATTTGAATTAACAACTCAAATCCAACCTACGACGATCCAATCTAATCCAACTGAATCCCAAACTTGCAATCCAAACTTGCAATCAAACTTGCAATCAAAACTGTCATTTCAACAACGAAGAGCCAGTGTACTCCTTACCTAGCAGATCTTGTAGTGCTTTGAGTATGCTGGCCAGGTTCCCTCTGGCAAGTGCAAACTCAAGCAGTATCTTCAGACCTTCCATCGCCATCTCTCCTCTGTCATTTCTATAACACAGAAAGAAAAAGAAATACATACATGAATGTGTTATCAAGGCAATATATGTTTGAGAACAGATCTTAAAGCCTGTTTGCACTAATTTGGCCAGGAGGGATTAGACCTCCTTGCAAGGTCACTGACAGGGGGTTATCTCATCAAATCAGCTCTCAATTAACATAAGAAAAAGGGGATCATGAGGGACCAACGGGCACCGCTTAGGCATTGTTTGCTAAATAGAGGGCGCAAGTAGCTACAAGTAGTGCAGTACTGCTTTAACATTGATGTTTCATTTTTTCCAAATAGTAGTTGCAAAATGTGAACAATAGGGTCACCAAACAGGCCACATCGTTCAATGTGGTGAAACAGCAGACGCTATGGACCATCTCTTCATGAGCTTGCAGGTTTGCAACAACTATTAGTTGACCCACTTGTTCAAATTACCATTCGAGTTCATCATACCTAAAACTTTAATAGACCACAGTCTGAAATCCTTTGATGAATCTACCATGCTGAAACACAGCGTTTGGTTTTAATTCTTAGAAGAACATGGAAGCTCAGATTTTACAAGGACTACAACCAACAAACGGACAAATTACTAGCACAGGGAACCAGGGAGAGATTTTGTCACTGGGGATGCTGAGAAGTTTTAATGAGCAAGAGAGAAAGACAGAAAAAAGGGGACTATCACATTTTTGGCGCCTTTTCCACTCTCATATTTGCTGACATTACCACTACACACTATGAATATGACAGACAAAGAAAGCGGACAAAATATACAGTTCCTCAGGTAGACAAAGGAACATCCCTTCACTACTATTATGTAAAAATGTGTAGAACAGGTGAATATGCATGTGACACCTGTTCTACACATTTTTACATATTAGCAGTGAAGGAATGTTCCTTTGTCTACCTGAGGAACTGTATAGTTTGTCCGCTTTCTTTGTCTGTCATGTTCATAGTGACAGCACCCCTGGTTCCCAAGTCACTAGGCCATTTCAAATTTAACACAAAAATCTTTTTTAAGTGCCTCGTTACAAATAATTTCCTTCACCTGTTATGAATAATTGTATTCTAATAGTCATAATGTGAATTACATAATGTTTTTCCTACCTAGCAACAAACATGCAATTCGCATTCTGACTATTGAAAATGGTCTAGTACTAAGGGACTTGGGCTAACTTGGACCCGGGGACAACTCGGCCCGTTGCAAAAACAGTCAGTTTTTGCAGGTTTAGGGTTAGGGTCAGAGTTAGGGTTAGGGTAGAATGAAAAAAAAATTATTGTTTTTGCGGCAGGGCCAAGTTGACCTGGGTCTGAGTTAGCCCGGATCCTTACTAAGACATACCTGGCTATATTATGTAGGAACTCTGCTACCTGGTCCAGCACATGTGGGCTGAGGAAGCTGGCTTTGGAGAGCTGCTGAGGCATCAGGGACAGTGGCGGCATGTGGGATAAGGCCATTCTGTCAAGAGCACAAAAAAGGATCATAAGTACTGGCAGTTCCACATGAAAAAATCTAAGCAAATCTTTAGAGCCCCTCTGCACTAGTTTGGCATGGAGGGATTAAACCTCCCTGCAAGGTCACTGACAGGTGGTTTTATCATAAAATCAGCTCTCAATTAACATATTAAAGAAAAAGGGCATCATGGGGGATCAATGGGTACCGCTTAGGCATTGTTGGCTGTATAAAGGGCGCAAGTAGCTATAAGTAGTGCAGTGGGGCTTTAATAATTGATTGAACTTTAAAGGATCTTAATGTGACGTGTAACCAATGTCTTGTGGGGTAGAGCACAATCTTTGATGAACTTCACTGATTGACATGTTAGAAATTCAGTGTAAATTGTTTTAGCATAGCTCGAATGCAAACTGAAGCAATCCTTGATTAATAATTTTAACAACATTCTTTGACGTTTGTGTCTTTCATATGCAAGAAATGGCAGATTTCATTTATTTGTATTTCTTAACATCCATTGTACTTTAGATGAATTTTGTGACCATGGTAGTTTTTGAGTCAATAATAGAAAATTAAGATTTACCTTCAGATACCTACCGGTAAATACTGTTAACATGTACATCATTGCTACATAAGATATAAGGGCATAACAAAATGAATGCAAAATTGAAAGTTCAAACATGTAATTCATCTGACAAGGTCTTTTAAGCACAATAAAGATGATTCTTGAAAACAAATTACCCACCAATATTCCTCACGCACATACACAGTCCATGCCCAAACAATACAGTGTGAGTCAAAAAAAAGTTTACACCTAGAAAATTGCTAATTATTTTAAAAATCATCTATGAACAGTAAATTAGTATACATCTTATGAAAGAGTGTTTTATCCCAGATCATTTAGTATCATTTTTGTGTGGTATGTGTTCACGCTTGGATGAACAGGCGGCATTGTCAGCGAGAGTGCAAAAATCGACTTGCGCCAAAGTTGGCAATATGTGATGTTTAAATATAACAATTGGGATTTGGTTGTTAAATCGGTTTTAGCAGATCCAAATAACATCCCTAACAAAATTAATCATGCCACACATATCAAATATCAATGAACATTTGTGCGCATGTGTGTGTGCGTGGTGACTTTGCTTGTGGAAAAAGCATATGCAATGCATTTCATTTGATACATTCAATTCATTCTCTCACTCCGCTAATCCGAACATAATACATGCAGTAGGCATCACTTTGGCGCAAGTTGATTTTTGCACTCTCGCAAACAATGCCTCTTGTTCATCCAAGCGTTAACACATACCACACAAAAATGATACCAAATGATTTGGGATAAAACACTCTTTCATAAGATGTATAACAATTTACTGTTCATAGATGATTTTTTAAACAATTAGCAATTTTCTAGGTGTCAACTTTTTTTTGACTCACACAGTATAGTTTACAATGCAATTATTGAGATGCAATTCAAGTAACCTACTTTGTGTGGTTGAGGATAGCACTGCGTAGATGAGGGGCGAGTGGTATAGCAGCGTTTGCTGTTGAAGCCAAGACAGAAAGGTACCACATGGCTGAGGCATCTTTCACACTCACTTCAGACTTCTGCACCATTCTAGGAAAACAAACAACAGATTATGAAACTCTGAAATTTTGAATGTCTCCAGTTAAACAATTTCAATTCAATTTCAATTCAGTTTATTCAATTCCAATAAAATATATAGAACATCGGAATACAATCATGACAGAATAATAGTATAAATCCATCAAGAGTACAAAATAAGGTAAAATGATAAAACAATAAAGTGATACATCAGATAACAACACAACATTCCAGAAAGAAACATATTTCTGTTCTCTTTCTATGAGAATCAACAGCTAGTGGTATAGCAGTGTTTGCTTGGGAAGCTAAGACGGAGAGATAACACATGGCTGGGGCATCTTTTATGCTCACTTCTGACTTTTTAACCATCCTATAGAATGAAACCACAGATTAGAAAGTTCATGAATCATTTGTACTTTGGAATATATAAATTAATAACTATCAACATCTAGTTGTCTAGCAGTGTTTGATGTGGAATCTAAGACAGAGAGATACATGTACAACAAGAACATGTGTTACATAAGTTATCAGAGAACATACAATGTTGTATGTACATGATAGTTTGTATTTTGAGATTCTGCTGCCTCAAACGTAAGAGCATGGTGATTTTTTTTTTGATTTTTTGTTGTTGATTTATTTCGGTTTAAAAAGACATATGAATGTACATGATTGAAAGGTCCAAGGACCACAACTTATCATGTTTACAAGTAATACAATAAAGTTATAGATACAATAAATATACAATAGCGAGCCAAACAGACAGGTATAACAAGTACAAGATGGCAATAAACATGAAAAATTAATACATTTTAATCAATACTATACCAAAATAAACTAAGAGAAAAAGTAATGGTCAATCGTCAAATTAATAAACTGCTATAGGATAATGGTAACAGATAAAAAGACAATAATATTGAGTAACCAAACAATCAAAAAATATAGGGGAAAATTATATTTTGGAAAACCTGAATTAAAACCTGAATTAACATAAATACGTTTGAGTTGAAGGGGCTACCACACATAAAAATATATTTAAAAAATTAGAATCAACTTTAAAAAGCAGTTAAAAAATGCCATTATTAAAATATAACATATACAAAATCTTACTTGTATCCTAGGGCTCGTATCCCATGGACCCTGACATCACAGCCTTCAAACTGACATCTCTTGATGCTGATCTGAACGTAAGGTCTGATCACCTTTGCGTTCTCCAGGAGAGTGACGTCCCCAGTGATGTGGCTGTTAGCACATGGAGAATAAATAAGTTATTTGACATCGATTACAAACTTAAAGGTAAAGACCAGTTTTGGAAACACCCCACTCTCAAAAAATGAAATGGAAGCTCTTATTACCAATCATGTGAAAGAATATGTTTTGACTAATACGTGATGATACAAATTTTGCCGAGAAACCGCCTACTAATTGATATATTTGGTAAGTTATTATATCTATTTGGACCTGATAGATATCGTGCACATGTTGTGCACGTGTTGCGTAGTCCCATATACATCTTTCTGTGTACAGTGCTTGTAACTTTACCAAGACTGGGCCAAATTTCTTATCATTTTGATGATTCCAGAACCTTGCAGTACACACCAATACTTATAGATGATCAACCTTTTCTGATCGATTCCACAACGTTTCTTTCACAATGCAATCGCAGGGAGATGTGACTTTCACCATCGTCAAATTTTCCGCTTATTAAATCTGCCTTTTTGACTTACAATCGAGTATATTAAAGAAAATAAATAATGGTGCACTGTCCTGAGAATTAATATTTTTCTTTAATTTAAGTGAAAGGATTTCTAGTGTTTCAAGGACTGCATATATCTGCACACTTATACACACTGAACCCAATACATGCAGTCAATGACCAATGTCATGCCACACATGTGAAATTTAATATGCTTTGACCAATTAAATATATGTCTTTAGAAGAAATAACGTAATGTCCACAATACCTGCTGTAATAACCACCTGCTGTATGGAAAGACCACCTGTCTACAGAGACCACTGTTTCTCTTTCATTTGAACAGGGTTCTCATTAAAACTTAAATAACCTTGACAGAAAGATAACCACCTTCTGAAGACCTTTCTTATTGTCTCCCTTGAGTAGTCTTTATATACAGGCTTTACTCCTGGGACCCATTTCACAAAGCCTTTTTTCAATGACAAATGACAAAAATCAGTGACAAATCTGCTGATAACCAATCAGAAGCAAGGATTTCAGTAGCTTATAACAAAAACCTGTCATTTGTCACTGATAACAAGTTTTGTGAAACACCCCCCTGGTTATTAAAGGGGAAGTCCACCCTGAAATTAAGTTGGGTTTAATAAAAGCAGAAGAATGAGAGAAACATATCAGTGAAGGTTTGACGAAAATCCATCAAAGGATAACGAAGTTATGAATTTTTAAATTTTTAATTTTGTGACGTCACTTGCGAGCTGCTCTTCCATATGTTGTGTACTGTAATTTCCATAAATTGCCCCCTTTTCATGGTTCTTGATGAAGGAATGGATCTATTTCATAGAGGCGTGTATAAAAAGCATGTGTCTGATAATATATCGAATGCACAGGTAAAATAATAATTATTTTTCTGAGAAAATGGCAATTTATGGAATTTACAGTACACAACGTATAGGAGAGCAGCTCGCATGTGACGTCACAAAATTAAAACTTTAAAAATTCATAACTTTTGTATCCTTTGTCGGATTTTCGTCAAACCTTCACTGATATGTTTCTCTCACTGTTCTGCTTTTATTAAAAACAACTTAAGTTCAGGGTGGACTTTCCCTTTAACAATGATATCCAAGATCAGACCCACCTTGCTATCCTGACTTCGGTCACCTCTTGTAACGAGACCGGTGAGTGACCGGTCAGTACTGTGACATGCTGAGGCATGTAGCTATGGTCACCTCGGGCAACATGGATGGACAGGTGCTTGAGACACACCCCTGGCCGCAGCTTAAACCTAACCCAATGGGTGTGGGCGGGGCCATCGGACTGCCAGTAGGTGCTGGGATCGCCATCGGTCAACCTGAATAACACAAGCCAAGGTAAGGGGACTCCCGTTATGTGTGAAATTCACATCAATTGAATTGCCACTTAATACACACAAAACAGATGTAATTTAAAGACTTCAAAGATTTTTAGAAATCAATAAACATGTCTAATCAAATCAAATCAAATCAAAAATAGCTCAAAGGGCTTTACAGTGTTATATTACCACTATATACATGGTTTTAGATTGGGCTGACCTGCCCAATATGTACATTCAGGCATATCAGGATTAAACCATGGTTTGGTAAATTTATATACAGAACCTTGCTGAACGAAACCTAAACGTTGTGGTTAAGTTACAGAACTAGATTCAAACTAATACATTAACCATTATACCATGTCCCCATATCTATAGAAAACAATTTCTCTTTCATTAACTGAAAATGCATTTTTTAATTGATTAATAAATCAAAGCTGTCATTTTAATCGATCTTGATTGTAAAAAAAGAAAAATTTGATGCAAGCAAACTATGTGTCATAAATATCATTTCATCAGACTGAATGATATTATGCCATTTCCTGGTTCCTATTATTCTTTCAATGTCACATCTATCACACACTTTCTGTTTCATTATCAGGTGAAGGAATTCTTAGTTCAAACAGATGTCAAGTACATGTAGTTCCTCTTCCAACCGAGTAAACCTTTCCTCCCCAACCAATAGCATCTTTAATACATTGGTGTATGAGTACACATGAACTTACATTCATGTGTGTGTCCCATACATTTCATTTCCTATTATGTCATACAAAAATAAGTTTTGTATGACATCATTGGAAATGAAGCATGCTAAGATTCATGAAATTTTCACACTGCAAAAAAGATTGAATCAAATGCAAACACTAACATTTTGTGATTCAAAAGTTTCTTTCCATGAACATGCTGTCATTTTCAATTTGAAAAGTTTCATGTCGCAGATGTTTTTGGTTTAACAGTAATGTAAGTAAATATATACCCTCGAAAAACAAAAATTAAATTTTGTTTACTTTATTTTTATTCCATTATTGCAACCAAGATTTGAAGTCGGATTATACACCAAAAAAGTACACACAGATAGTAGAAATGATGTACACAAAGTCAAAGAAACTGTAGAGTCTGATTTATGAATAACAATATGCTTCAATCAGACTTTTACAAATCATCAAATAAATTAGTGTAAGCTCATGACTAAAAGATTTCATAATGATTGTATTTAACATCAGGGCCCGTTGCATGAAACTTACCATTGATGGTAACTTTGCCAGCAATGGCAATTACCATGGTAACAGGGCTCAACAGCCAATCAAAATCAAGGTTTCCATGGTAGTTACGATTCATGGTAAAGTTACCCTCAATGGTAAGTTTTACGCAACAGAAGTAATCAGGGTATGTATGTCTATAAATTGAGCAGTTTATAAAGAACCTACCTTGAAGCATCTCTGGGATTGGTGGAAACTTGGATGCTCTTAAAACATTTTGTGGTGAGCTTCACCTCTCCACCTCCTTCCATCTCAAAACTCTCTCTGAATGCTGGAGGGATGGAAATAATACAAATCAGTAAACAGAAGGAAAATTATTCAAAAAGTCACGTTAAGCAAACTACTATAGTTGTATTCCACTGAGGCTATGTTACTGTTCATAAATATATGCAGTGTTGAATCGAGTACAGAGCCCCTCGTGGTTGTGGTATGTGTTAGAGGGATATTATAGAGCACTACTGTGCACTTGATCTCTATATGGTTTCAATATCCACCAGACTACCTCTGATTTCCTTGAAGATGCTGATCAAGAATAGAGAGCCTCCAGAAGTTGGTATGAGCGAATCCATTTAAAGTGACTTGGTAACATTGCATCAGATTCTGAAACAAAATCCTGGATTTAGCTCATGTTGCAACGATGATTATAAACCTTTAAGTCAGTCAGGAACCGCATGAATTTTACAAGCCGATCGCTCGTCTGATTATCAAGATATTTATGATTGGAATTCAAAATTTCAAAAAACGTTTTCCCAACGTTTTTTATAACACTACAGTCTATTGGGGAAAATGAGTATGGTGAAACCGCTCACTAAAAGATTTAAACTTTTTTGAGGCACTTTTAGCGCATTTTTTTTAGGGCTTCAATATTACACTATATCAAAGACACTGATAACACTAGGACAATGCATTTCAGATTTGGCATTGTTAAACAAATGCCTATAAGTAAGGTTACGGGAGAGATCAACTAGGTGTATATCATCTGTTTCTTCTTTTCCTTGAAGATGCTGATCAGGTACTGAGAGTCTCCTAGATTTAAATAAGGGTACGGAAGAGAACTACTATTTGTATATTCTCTATGTTTTCCTAATATTTACCTGATTGTCTCTGTTTTTCTTGAAGATGCTGATCGAGTACTGAGAGTCTCATTGTGGTGGTATGTGTGAAGCCATCTAGGGAGGGGTACGGTAGAGCACTGCTGGGAGCTCGATTCCTCAGCAGGTACTGGCAGTAAATAGATGAGATGGGACGTTTACAGGCACAAGAAAGTAAAGAATGAAATTAAAACAGAAAGAGGTTGCATGGTTCCTGGGGGAATAACCCCAAGAGATAGTGAAGACATGAATAACGCACAACAATTTAATGCCTGAATATGACAACATCATCTTGCGCCTTTATGTTACAGGTAATTCCGTTAAAGCCCATTAATTTATCGGTCATTTCTTTTCTCTAGAAATTAAACAAAATGTTTTTTTAATATTTCAAAAATATATAAAATATTAGAGCACTTGACTTCTAAATATGTAGGTATTTGCAGCTAATGGGTGGTCTGACATTTTGCCCATGCTTTATTTTGTCACATACATACAGTTAGGGCTTGGACAACAGTTAAGTTTCATGACAGGTTCAGGGTAAGGGTAAGGTAGAGGTGTTGGGGTCTAGTGGACATGTCACCAGACTGTGGATCATATGGTTTGTGGTTTCAGTCCCGCCACAGCTCCAATGCCCTTCGGCATAACATTAATCTACATTTTTCACTCTCCACCCAGGTGATGTAAACAGGTATCCAGTACAAAGAAATTCTTAGAAAGTCAGAGTGCCTTATCAGCGTAGCTACATGTAGGCTTATGACAAGGGTAATTAATAATGGTACAAACTTTTTGTATTATAAAGCATTACACAAATATTTCAATTATCTTTTATCATTAAGGAAAGTGTAGGGCACAGGGTTGAAATTTTTAGAACATGACTGGTATTAGAACTTGACCTTGTAGCATATGTCACATACAGGGTGTCCACACACAAGAAACGTCGTATAAAGAATCATCGTATAAATTCCAGCGTGTCCACACACAAAACAATTTATCCCGAAACTCTGTATAGGTGCGGAAATGAGAGGTCAGGTCTCCTTTCGCGCGAGGTCACGTTAAGCCCCGCCCAGTTATACCGTTCTAGTTCGACTAGTTATACTAGTTACGTCCACACACAACACATTCCGTGATTAGGCGTGATTAGGCGTGATTCTTTATACGTCGTATAACGAAACGCAGGTTTGGGCATCGTTTCGTTATACAACTTTTCGTTATACGACGTATCATTAGTAAGCGTCCACACACACAATTTCATGGTATAACTATCCCGAACGGTATAACTATCCCAAAATGGTATAACTAATCACGCCTAATCACGGAAAGTGTTGTGTGTGGACACGGGATAGTTGTCTAAACACAATGCTATCTACACAATTTAAACACCACACTGTTTTTACCTTGAGAATTCTTTGTCCATGTTGTCCAACACTCTCCCTGTCTGAAGAAAATACATCTATCAGACCTGAAATAATAAAACAATTGACAATTTATCCATATTTAGGCAATCCAGATGCAAATAAGGTTTCAACAATGACCTACAGGAACATTCAAAAGCCAAGCTCAACACTTTTGTTGCTTTCTTCACCTGTTTGCACGGTTGCTCAATTGCCCCACATGCATTTTTGCACAAAATAACCCTCAGTATGTTCTATATGACTGAAATTATTCTGAGCTATTACTTTTCTCAAGTAAAAGAAATAATGAAAGAAGAGAGAGAGAGGGGGAAAAAAATTCAAACTATGGTGAATCAAAATATGGCAAGCAAAAAAGAAAAAAAAGAGTTGTGTAACATAGGCAACATGGTGTTAAATATTCTAAAGAATACATAGACTTACCTGGGGTAAGAGTGCATGCAGTTAGTATCCTGATAGCATGTGAGAGCTCCCCTCTTAGATTGGCGCCATTGGATGAGCGCAGAGCATCTAGCATCGACTCCACATAAGCCTGCCCCTCTCCATCCACATCAAATTGATCAAAAGCCTGTCACAAGTGAAGAAATGGAACTAAAATCTCTGCAAGGATATTCTACATGTACTTGTAATGACACATACTGGATATTAAATCTGTACATTAAATAGAGTTTTTAAAAAGTCCATTGGACTCCTCTTACAATTGACAGTTTCAAAATCATCTTTTTCCACTATACAAAAACAATTACTGAAGTCATGGACCAATCCTTTTAATAAATAATAATGGCTGAATAATAATAGTAGCAATGTCGTTTTTAAAATGACGGACAAATTTTCTTCAGAGTCTAAACAAAAATCCGGACATTGGCAGCTAGTTTGGTTCTAATTTTGAGCTGGAAGACATTTTTACTCGTGCCGTTGCTCTTCCGGGCACGGGTGAGCATCGACCGGCACAGTGCCAGGTGAAGGGGCATAAATCGACACTTCGAAAAGAAAAAAAACACGGCTGCTCTGTATACGTGTACGAGTTACCGGACACGTGTAGTTGTCTAACGGACGTGTACACGTCACAGCCTTAGTTTAGTGTAGCTCTTTTTGAGCTTTCGAGAGCTACATCGCTCACCACTCCCATGAATTATTTTACGCTGGTACTGTAGATGTTAATGGAGTTCATTCATGCTTCAACTCACGATTGTACATTCCTCGCGGCTGACTCCTCTGTTCATGAGGACATCACAGAACTGAGTGAGAGAGATGGTTTCCTCGCTGCGTTGGTACCGCTCCTCTAGCCATCGGACCAGGTGACCGTGGTGCTGCTGAACCACCGTCTCAGGGACATCATCTCTGTGCGGTAGACATGAAATAAATAATAAATAATAATAATAATACACAACATTTATTAGGCGCTTAATAGGGTTGTTTCTAAGCGCACCATTGTCTGACTACAAATTACCAACCAAAACTTATAATAAACACACAAATTCTATTTTCAATAAATCATGCATATCTAATAATAAAAATAAAAATGAGATCAAACAAACAAGGAATAAGATGGTGTGCACCTCCTTTGACCGACTCACAACTGCGCCCGTGTAGAATGTCATTAATGAACTAAAACGGTGCGTTTTCAGCAAGGACTTAAACTGGTCAAGGGAATGAGTATTATAAATATATGGACTGGTTTACTAACATATTCAAAGTTATGGATGTTTCTTTCCTGAGGACCTAGTGACGGGGTATTCTATTAACCTGTTATTGATGAATGAACTAGTACTACAATACTTGGAATCCAGTCTGCATATATTATGTGTTGCTATGTCAGGCAAGCAGTGGGCAAGCTTCCAGGTTGTCAAGAGCAACCTTTCTTTTAAAGCCTATCTGCACTAGTTAGGCCAGGAGGGATTAGACTTCCTTGCATGGTCACTGACAGGTGGTTATCCCATCAAATTAGCTCTTAATTAACATAAGAAAAAAGGGATCATTGGGGACCAACGGGTACCGCTTACATTGTTTGCTATATAGAGGGCGCAAGCAGCTACAAGTAGTGCAGTCCCGCTTAAAACAGTATGCATTAAAACAAAAATATGGTAGTTAACCGGTCTACTCCTGCAGTTTCCAAAGGCAAAGGAGAAATGAATACCGGTACCTTGTTTCTAGTCCCGTTCTTTTTTCTCGAAAAAAATGAGGGGATTCCATGATATTTGATAGTATTGGGTTAATGTCAATACAATTTTTTAACATAATTTCAATTCAATTGCAGAGCTGCCAACCATTACGTTTTTCCCAGAATTATAACGTTATTTTCTAAAAATTATGGTAGTATGCTTTTTCTTCATAAAATAAATTTTGTATTTATTTTTTTTGTTGCACATACTGTACCGCACATCAACCAAATGCCCTAAAATGTTGATCACTACTTCAATAGAAAACTGAGGTTAAAACATTATTGAAGAGAAAAATATTCTCAAAAAGAATGAAAGGCTAATAGTAATAATACTGTAGGGTTGCGGTTCTAACAATTTCCTAGCTCTCTTAAGTACACAGAGGCAGCCCAGCAGACATGTTGTACGATTGATAACTACTGGCTAACTGACCAGGTTTTAATGTGTCAAAGCATAACAGCATGCTATGGAGCATTCCACATACATTCCATGCAAAGTAGAAGAAACCAATAAATATTCATAATGTCCCATACAAGTACAAGTACAAATCAGCATCACAAAGTATCTTGAATATTCAAACATAAACTAAGGGTATATATTGAATATTCATAGTATATGTAAATTATACTATAAGCTTGACTGCATCAGGTGAACATTGAAACCAATGAGAGAGAGAGAGATAGACAGATGAAAGGATGGTGGATGAAAAGGGTGAATGTGAATGAGGGATGACCTATTAATATGAAAGGGATGAATCATGGATATGAGGGGGAGTTTCAGAAGTTCAAAATAAATCCCTACAATACCAACAAAAAAACTACATACACTGTACTTGTAAATAAACTATTTCTGCATTGGAAGTGTGTCGCCCGTGGTTGTAAGTTTCGTTTTAATGAATTCCTTTTTTTTGCTTGAAATTCCTTTTTTTTTGGTTGCACAAGGTTTGGCAGCTCTGCAATTGCACACCAAAGGCTCAAAACATTGCAAAAATGCATTAATGACTTCTATGAACCCCATTGTCTACATTTTTATTCAGATTTTTATTTAATTTCATTTCAGACTAAATTATCAAGTAGCATTAGAATTGAAGCAGGTCAAACAAATAGAAGGAGGAGATGTCAAGAAAATAGGAATTAATTCTATTTGGCTCTAAATCTCTGGAACATCATCTCTGTGCAATATAAATGAATTGAATTGAATTGTAATCACACTTTACCCTCTAGAAAGTACTATGTATTATTCATCATAGGGCAGGACATGTTGTTGTAATTGTCTTTTTTCTTAATTAAATAATAAAGTTATTTTATATTACAGTCAAACTTACAATACATGAATATGAGGACTGCTTAAAGGTAAAGACCAGTTATGGTCATGCGATTGCATTGTGAAAGAAAGGTTGTGTAATCAATCAGAAAAGGTTGATCATCTAGCATATAAGTATTGGTGTGTAGTTGTGTACTGCAAGGTTCTGGAATCATCAAAATGATAAGAAATATGGCCCAGTCTTCGTAAAGTTACAAGCACTGTACACAGAAAGACACACGATTGATAATAAGAGCTTCCATTTCATTTTTTGAAATTGGGGCGTTTCCAATAATGGTCTTTACCTTTAAGGGATTTTTTAAAGGCAATATGGGCATGTAGTCTTTACACACATGTACAACTTAAAATGGTACGTGTTTCTGTGAGAAACTCTGTTCAAGGGATAATAAAAATTGTGGTCTTAATTTCATCATGGTCTAAAACTGCTAGCAAAATGATATATCAGTCTAGAAGGTAATACATTAATACAGTAGATTTCCTTGTTCATCCTGTTCACTACTGAATTCTTCTTCCCTGTATTGGCAATGGTTAAATTTACCTATGGTACACAGCAATGTCAATTTGGCAGTACATGTACATGTGCTATGTTGAAGGTTGGCATCTACAGAATCATAGATCTACTTTGTGCACACTTTCAGTTTCAGTCTTCATAGCTTGCTACTGAACAACCATGTTCATGTACATACAGTACATTATAAAACTTGATATACAGGTCTACAGTATATGTGTGTGTGTACAAGGAAACCAACTTGTTTTACCCAAGGAGACATAGAAGAGGCACATGTGTATAGTAACCCCGCATGATTTATTTATTTATTTATTTATTTATTCCGTTTTATTTAAACAGGGTAGCCCCGTCAGTAATCACAGTACTGTTTTCCAGGGGGCCCTGTACACAAATGCAACATTTATGAAGATACAAACTACCTGAACAATATAAACATCATCGAAAACATCAATACATAGTAACATATAACAGAAAATAAGGAAGAATAAGAGTGAATTATGAAACAAAGCCGTAGTAAGAACTAGTAAGAATGATAAAATTCAATGAGCAATTTCAAATCGATAAAATTGATGATGTGAACAATATATGTATGGGTCATTCCATAAATTAGGGACCCACTTTGTGACATTTTTGGTGTCCCTGTTACATTAGGAACCCACACGTATTTGTGGCTCTGAGTAAAGACTTATATAGTGGAGTGAGGTTGCAAAGTGATTTCCAAGCATAATATTGCATCCTCATACCTACATGTACAATCACTTAACAATCATACTCCACTATCTGAGTCTTTGGTTCCTTATGTAAAGTGGGGCACCTAAAATGTCACTAAGTGGGTCCCTAATTTATGAAATTACCCATATGAAAAGGCCTGAAATAGGAAAATACCAGGGCTCAAAATCAGCTTGAAATCTAGCTTCCCTGTGTAATATATAGTTTGATTAAATAGAGATTATTCATAACATTCAAACAGAAATTAAATTTTGTTTTACATCTGTACAGTACCTTATTTTCGAAGCTGCCTCACGTAGAGTCACATGATCGAAGAGCTGGTTTAAGTCAATGTCTCCAAGATTTTCAGATTCTAAAAAACGGAAAATAAAGAGTGACAAATTAAATACCAAAATATACAACAGAAAATATTCTATGCTTGGTTTCAAGGTATCAAAGAATGTTTTGCACTATGTAAAAGCAGATAATGTTTAGGAGCAGTAGTCTACATGGTAATCACTATCTACAATATTGTAAGTTATTAAACCAGAAAATAATATTGCAGAGCCGAATCATAGTTCTGAATGTACTTTCTTTTCTCAAGGAAACTTGAATTGAATGACCCTCGAAGATAAGAGATGGAATGTCAATTTTTTTTCTAAATGTATACAAAATTTGGCTAATACAAAATTATGTGCATTTAACACATTGACAAACATGTAATAAACATAATAAACAATCAATATGTAAAGAAAGAAACAACAAATTTACGTAAATAGTGTTGTCCCAAGTCCACCTGGATACAGCAAACAAGTGCGTACATGTAGCATTATAAAAGCTATTTTTTCAAAAGTTAACAGTAAATAAACAAGGAAAACACACTCAGCGGTCTCGCCTGCATTACGCAATTCGATATTGAAAAATTGAGGTTGGGACATTATTTATAGGCAGGGTGGCCAATTAGCAGGCCCCCAAAAATGATATCCTCTAAATATAATCAGCATTTTTAAGCGAATATTGTAGGAATATTGTAATAGTAAGAATCATCAGAAGAATTATTCACTATAATTTGTACCAAGATTGGCAACTTTAATGAAATATGAACAAACATCAAAAATTGATTAATTTATTCTCATATTAGGTTGTAAAAACATAATCCAAGTCTACTGACCTAAAATGACCTTTGACCTTGACTTTGTGACCTGGAATTTGTGTCACATGATTTGAGATACTTGATAATTCTTGGTACCTACAAGTTTCATGGAATTTGAACAAACTTTTGGAATTATGCTAAAAATTCAAAATCTTGATGTTGATGCCACAACAAAGTCTAAGTTTGCAGACCTGAAATGACATTTGACCTTGACTTTGTCACCTCATGACATGATTGGTGATACTTAATAACCCTTATGTTCAAGTTTCAGTGAACTTATAGTTTCAAAATTATATAAAAAATTCAAAAACTTAACCTTAGGTTAAGTTTGTTGTCGTCACCGGAAAAGCGTCTATGTCTCGCTTTTTGCTATGCAGGCAAGACAAAAATGGACAATATATTCAGTTTTCAGTTCTTAGATAATTTCAACTTAAGCTAGATTTGTTCAGAAGAATATTGGACAAAAATAGAAGTAAATTCCATGTTATAATTGAACAAAGTGGATTTTGTCAATAACATCTTAATAAATTATAAACCTGGGCCCCATTGCATAAAACTTACCATTGACGGTAACTTTGCCATCAATGGCAACTACCATGGTTACAGGGCTCAACAGCCAATCAAAATCAAGGTTTCCATAGTAGTTACCATTGATGGCAAAGTTACTATCAATGGTAAGTTTTGTGCAAGAGCCCCATAACTTACCAACAGGATGTGTAACTTGTACAGGCTTGTTCTCACAAACTTGCTGCAAATATGAAAAAAAAACATGTACATGTAGATAAAAGGGTGAAGTAATATAGCATGAAAGAGTTCTATTTCAAAGTGAATGATTCTCATGAACATGCAAATTTGGATTGGACATTCATGTCTTCATGTTCGTTGGAGTTTGTAAAAGGAGACAATTAAAATTACGCTCAGTTTGAGGTAATCACTTTTTATTTGTCTTTTCATTATTTGAGGTGGAAGAAAGAATATTTTATCGTAAATTGCAAATCATCCCAAACTAACAAAATGACACGCAGAATTGACTTGGGCAATGCTGAAAACAAGTGAATAAATATGTATGATGTAGCATCATTTCTTGACAACTCCGAAGCTGCCGAGAAGTTATAATATCTCGCTGTTGTTGTCCCTCCGCTTTTCGGAGATCAGCGAGTATATCACTGAGGGCACAAAATTGTTTAAATGTAATTTACATCGTGTGGCGCGCTGTGGCGTTAAAATAATTTCTATCATGTTTTGTCAGGGTTTGTCAGCAATACAGCAATACTACAAGGCACAATACCCTCACTTCTGGCTACCGTTATAGCTGGATTGCCAATTTTCGTTGTTTGTAATGTCAGGGACTTTTTGTCAGGATAATTAAAAAGCCTAGAGTGTTAGCCTAGAGTCTACATGTATATTTTGGAGACATTCTTACCATACCAATTTCATTTATTTACAATTTGCTGCAAAGGGATAACCTTGGTCCTCGGCTCAAAATGAAAATATGAGCACATTCCTCAAGAAAAATTATCCCCTTTTTAAAGGGCCCCTGCCATCCAAATGCAAGTTTATTCCTGGTGGTGTGTAGTCTTGCATAGGATATAGATCTAGACTACATCTCATGGAGGTCTAGATTTTTATGTAACTTCTGAATGAATGTGTTTATAATATTAATAATAATAGATTTGTTTTCTTTTTCTTTTGTCTTCAAACTTGCTTAAACTTAAAGCTCCACCCTTATCCTCCAGATCTCATTCCCCTTGTGACATCATCGACATCAGTCACCAATGAGCGAACTTGTGCCTAACCTCTAGGCTCTAGCAAATAGCTGGCTGGTGCCTGCCCGGACTGTGCCCGGTCAACATGAGCAGGCCTCCGCCTCCCGGGCCGGGCCCCGTGTACTGAGAATCATCTCTTGCACAGTTCAGCTCCAGCTACAGACACAGTGCAGTGCGCAGTCGAGTCGGCTCACAGACCCTCACCAACAATACATGCATGTCATGTCAGACAGTGAGACAGTGCAACAAAAACTTACCGTTTCAAAATCGCTGTTTTCCTCATCACTTTCACTACCACTAGCACTGCTACTAGCACTACTCCCCATGGTTTCCCAAATAGGATAGCTTTTGAAAGTTGACTTCAACAGTAACGTTCCTGGTATCGCCTACATAGAACATTTGAAAAAATATCTGGAACTAGAGAAGGACAAGGGCGCAGACATATTGGATGACGTCATTGATAAAAATGTGCATTGCATAAAAATATTGCGCCGCCTATATTGCGACGCCTTCGCGGGGCCCCCAACATTTTAGGAAAAACAATTGTAAATAATAGAAATAAAAGTGGCAGATCCAGAAGTCTTTTAAACTTATCGAAATCTATTCACACCTCTCAATCCTCGTCTATATAGACCTATATCTACACCAAAAAGCATATTAAAAAATGTTTTTACTTTTTAGATATCTTTGCTAGTTTATATAAAAAACGATTGAATGATTATGCAGAGATAAGTAATTAAATTTGACTGGAGAGTTAAAAAAATTAACAAAAGTTTCGGTCGGGATACCGTGTCAGACATCCCTTGAAAATGTGGGTCAATATTTCTTAATTCTATGGGCTAAATTTTGTCAGCGAGACAGAGTCCTTGCCAGGGGTGTAAGGGATGCATCCCCCCCCCCCCTTCAGAATTGTATTTAGGCGATAGCGTGTACATTGAATAATTACAAATAATTATCTCAGTTGCCATAGGAATAAGGCATGGGATCAAGCGAAACTTTCTGATCGAGGCTCAAGCCCCCCCCCCCCCCCCTCACCGGGGAAGAGATAGAGAGCGACGGAAGAAAGAGGAGGAAAAAAGAGAAAAGAAGGCAAAAGAGAGAGAGAGAGAGAAATCCATCAGGGGCCCGGAGATGCGCCCCTGGACCCCATTCGTAAAAGATAGAAGTATAGTTCCCAACTTGGACAACCTTTTGTTGTTTAAGATTGCCCTTATGATAAAGTACTTTGTGTGTTGAAGGTTCTGACTTCCTTACCCCTGGACCCATGTTATAAGTTCAAAAGAGCAGAAACAAGCATTTTGAGATGGACTTCTTTTTTTTTGGGGGGGGGGGTGAGGTGGATAAGAACTCATTGATGTTTACAGTCATTTAATCAAGGCCGGGTCATCTTGAAAGAGTGCTTCCTCTACTTCTTTAAAAGGGTCGCATTCTATTGATAACAATGTTACATTGCTGCGGTATAAGTAGGCCTAAAGCACTTTTTGGTATTAAAATGATGGCACTCAGTTTATATCCTTACGGCATAGCTGGCCAGATGGCTCCTTTACGAACGGAGTAGAACTACGTACATCACGATAATGTGAAAGGGCATTTCTTATATCAAATTGACTTTGTATACGTGCAGGAAGGGCATTTGATACCAAGAAAATGAGAAGATTAGTATGCAAAGGGGCACTCTTCTCTTTAATAATTTGGGGGACTTTGTGCTACCAAATAATAAAGGCTCTAAAGCATGAGATAGGCCTATATGGCTCTTAGGGACTTCAAGAGTACACATTATATATCGGACAAAAGGGGCACTCAGTATCAGGAGAGAAAATGAGAAAATGATCAAATCATCTAATGGCACCGTTAGAAAGGAAGAGGGGCGCACGTATCATCTTATCTTACCAAAAAAAAGGGGTAATGTCTGAAAGTGAAAAGGGCACTTGTCAGAAAGGAAAAGGAACACTTTTTGAACTAGGGCATTTATCAAAATTGAAATTATCAGCAGGGGCCCAAGTGGCACTTTCCTACTTATAATTATCAAAACTAAAAAGGGGCAATTTCCGATTTAAAAGGTGGCACTATAACTTAAGGGAATGGAGCACCGTTATAAAAACTGAAAAGTGAAACCTTTCCGAATTATTGGTCAAAAGGGCGCCCGTCAAAAGGGCGCCTCCTATAATATGTCAAAGGGGCCCGGGGGTATTTAGGAGTAGGCCTACTTGAAAATGTAGTGAGCACTTAAAATAAAATCTTTCTTTTTTTTTGCTCATCCCCACCCCCAACCCCCCCCCCCCCCCCCTTCAACAAAAAAAAAAGAAGAAGCCTGGTTATGCATGTCAGTTGGAGGGAGGTTTTTTCATAAACTAGGAGACTCTTCATGAGCCGGAGAGCGGGAGGAAGGGCGTGGTCCGGGGCGTGGTAGCGGGATTCTCCCGCTATAGGAGCTGGTGGGTCGGCGGGAGAATGAGCGTGGAGGCTTGAGACTCCTAGGCTCTCCAATGAGAGGGTTGACAGCCCTGGAGTCACTTATCCCTTATATTTTTAATAATGCAATACCATGAATGTCTATAGAAACTAGTGGGTGGTGAAAGCTTTTCATATTATACTACATGCATGTATACGTCTCATGCTTTTTTAAGTGATTCTGATGCAACGGTAGGCCTAATAATTTCCTTTAGATGTGCTCTGATTGATATTAGAAAACAGAAAACCTTAAAATATATTTACAAATTAAGAGCTTTACGAAGATGTGTCATGAAATTTGAATGAATTTGACATCCTTCAAATGTCGTGTAACCTTTAATCTGAAACGTGTTATCTTTTCAATCACACCCAAACTCTGCGGTCTGACTGTGTTTTCCAAATAAAAGTTCTCATCGGTTTTTCTCGAAACGGCGCGTGCGCCTGCGCGCGCGTTCTTCTAACTTCCGCAAATACGGAAATGGTGTGTATATTCCACATTGCATTAGAGAAAATATACCAAGAAGTTTCGCAACGAATTGGCCAAAACGACAGGAAAACAAGAAGAGAACATCTTAAAGCCTAACCAAGTGGGACGCGAGTTCGAATCTGAGTGTAAACTTTCTCGGAAACGATAATTAATTGAAGGGCCACTATCGACATTGTTGACGTTGAGTTGGGTTTTCGTTTTGAAGTAGCACAACACAGGCGTGTACAAACTGATTCATTGCAAATCCTGTACCTGTGGTGGTGCATGCAACAGAATAGTACAGCGTGACACTGACAGCATTGCCAAACTCGAAAGAGCAAATTGGCATCAATTAAACATCCAATACAATACCGGAGATCTGTTTTGTATGATGAACATTCATTGACCACGATTAACTTGAAAGTATGGAGTACGTGGCTCTCTTCGATTTTTCACCATCAAAGGAAGAGCAAGATGAACTTGCCTTCAAGAAAGGCGAAGTATTGAAGGTATTGATCGTGATAGTACTATTAGTGATACTTAAAAAATGATAGAGAGTTAATTACATGTACTAACTTACTAGGACCAGAGTAGACTAAGACTAACTAACTACTAAGTAAGTAAGTGTTGGAAAAATACATGTAATTAGTCATGTAAAGAAGTCTGGACTGGAGATTCATGATCAACAATGACTCGTACATTTTACCAGTGTCCGAGAAAAAGGATCGTCTGCATAAATGAGGAAACCCTCGTATTCTTAAATGCAGAAAAATAGCGTCCTAAAATTTTTATTTGGCGCTCTGCAGGTTCGGGTTCCAGATCTGCGCGCTGCCACTGGCAATGCGAAAAACGAAATCCGCGTAATAAATAACCACCAGTTCACCGTCTACTTTTATGGGATGGGTTGTCCTTCTTCCCAAGGATTTATCGCTCATTACCAGGGAAAAAATAGTTTTAAAATTTCAGGGGCTACTTTTCGAGGTTCCTTGCATGAAAATAACACTCTTTAATTTGTTTTGCATTGAACTCTATGCAAAATTTGGGGGCTCTTTTGGGCATAACATGACAGTCTCTGTACAAAGTCGATAAGAAATTCATCACGAAAATCATTGCAGAATCTGTTTTTTCGCATTGCCAACGCGCGGATCAGAATGGTTCTATATAAGGGCTCCAAGCTGTTGATGAAAATTCCAACGCTGGTCGCACACAAATTGATTGATAAAGGGTCACAATCTATTCTTCATTTAACTTAGATAATTTGTAAAACAACAACGAAACAAAGCCATCTTGCGACGAGCAGAAGCTTGAACATGCGTGGATGGGGACAAATTATTCTATAATTCATCATAATAACTCCCAGATCTTTGTGATGAGAAACCTCTTGAATGATATTTCTGTTCACTGTTCACCTCTAATTCTCGGTACCACACATTTTTCAATATTGAAATCTAACGGCCACAGCTTGGACCATGCCACATTTGCATTCAGATAATCTTGGAGAATATCACAATCATGTTTTGTTTTGATCCATCTGTACACTTTGGTGTCGTCTCGATCCATCTATACATTTTGGTGTCGTCGGCAAACATCTTAGCTGTAGAGGTCACCATTTCTGGGATGTCATTCACGTAAAACAGAAAAAGCAAGGGCCCTAGAATGGACCCTTGCGATACTCCAGTCCACTTGTCATGTCTTTCCAAGATGACACACCATTTCTAAGAACAACTCTCTGCCTGCGGCCTTCAAGAAAGCTCTCTATCCAATCCAATACTTGTCCATGTATTCCGAGTTGTTTCAATTTGTACAGAAGCCGTCGATGTGGAACTAGTCGAAAGCCTTTTCGAAATCGAGATATATAATGTCTACTCCTTATTTCTCATCAAAAGCCTTGGTCCAGTCTTAAAGACAATCCAGAAGTTGAGTAGTGCACGAACATCCTTGGTGAAAACCATGCTGATGGCATGAAATTATAGTATTGATTGATGCATGTTCAGTTAACTTGTCACAAATAATTTTCTCCAAGATCTTCACTATTTGACTTGTAAGAGAGACTTGTAAGAGAGACTGGTCTGTAATTGTTCGGCATTAGTCAAGATCCTTTCTTGAAAGGGGTGTGATGTTGGCATCCTTTCAAATTCTTGAGGGATTTGACCGGTCTGTAATGATTGCTTACCAGGTAAATAACAATACTCAGAGGCTTGTCAAAATCAAGAACGATCTTTAAAGATATCGACATGTATCCTGCGGGACCACAAGATTTGTTCAAGTGGAGTTTGTACAGTTTTTCATGAACTGTATTCACAGTAAGGCTGTGCATAACAGTGTAATGAGGTACCCGAGTACACTCCCAGGCTCACAAGCGAATACTCGAATATTCGGACGCCATGTTTTTTTTGAATTTTTTTGATTTTTTTAGAATTTTTTGATTTTTTGATTTTTTTTTGAATTTTTTCTTTTTTTGCCACTAACATACCCCTCGGCAGTTTCCCAGGTCCCTCGCCGAAAACGCATGCAATTCTATTTTGAGTTGCAGTTGAAGGCGCCGATTTAATAAGAATAATAACAGTAAACAATGCTGTTTTAAAAACCAAAGATGGCAGAATAATCCATTTTCCTCCAAGTCCAAACAGAAATCTGGACATTTGGTCCCAGTTTCTGAAAGGTGAGTTTGACAGTGCTTGAGTTGGGAAACATTTTTACCGACGGTACCATGCCAGCGGCCACCGCTCTCCCTGGCACGGGTAAGCGTGGGCCTGGACATTTTTTTTTTTTTTTTTTTTTGCGGCCGAATATTCGGGTACGAGAAATCGTACCCGAGTAGTTGTCAACCGTGCGGGTACTCGAGCATTCGACCAATGTCGACTACCCGTCGCAGCCTTAATTCACAGAGAGTTCAATGTCATAGATAGGATTTATGTCAGAGGTTTTTGGAATCTGAACAGAAGAGAGCTGCTGATCAACTGCTTCAGTCTTAAAACACTCACGAAAAAGTTCTTTAGAATTTCTACCTTATTCTGATCTTCAGTTTTCTTACTACCATCATACTCCAAAACCTCAACACTTGTCTCGCAAAAATGTCTCGCATAATTTTAGAATTTCTTGGGTTCTGACTTGATCTGGTTAATTAAAAATGTCTCATAATCCACTTTCGCTCCACGCACTACCTTATCAGTATGAGACTCTAGATCAGGCCTTCTCAACTGGCGGCGCGCGCGCCACTTGTGGCGCTTGCGGTCAATCGGAGTGGCGCGCGGCTGTTCCAAAAAATAAATAAAAAATAAATCAACAATTAAAATTAAAAATTAAAGAAAGACAAAATTAAAAAAAATTATATTTTAGAATTAAAAAACTCAGCAAAATCAAAAAGTCGCAGTCAATGTTGAGCCCAAAATGTAACCAAGCCATTTTGTTTGTTTGATTCTCACTTGATTTTGACATTTTCCGTGTTTATTGCACCAAAATAACTACATATAAATTAACTTCCGGTGTAGATTTTAGCCAGGAATTGTACTAATTATTTCACATCAATATGAAATTATGATTGATGTTTTATGGAACAAAAAGGTGTCAAAAATGCCACATCTGGGCCTTAAAAAAAGCCCTAAAAATCCACTAGCTTCCGGAGGCTTCGCCCCCTGGAACCCACCCGGTATCGGCTCGGTCGCTACGCTCCCTCGCAACACAGTCACCAAACATACAGGTTGGCACTTCAACCTCAATACGTTTTTGTTTTGGCACTTCTAATAAACTAGTTGAGAAGGCCTGCTCTACATGTAGATGGTCATATTGTTCTTGTTGAGCACGAAGACTAGTTTTTCTATTTTTCACAGCTGCTGCCCTCTTCGCTTTCTTGGCTCATTTCACCGACCTGTAACTCATCCATGGTGGCTTATGACGTTGTCCTGATTTCACCAGCTTCGTTGGAATAAATTTCTCTATCCATTCTTGATACTTCATCGAGTTTGACTATGGCATCACAGGATCTGTTCTGCATTGGATAGTATCCTACTTGGAGGGATGCAGCCAGGAGGATATTGTTGATTGTGCCTGTTCCAAACCCTTATCTTTCCCTTATGGTGTCCCACAGTGTTTTTTTGTTGGGCTCATGTACATGTACGTCTCATATACTGGTCCTTTGGGAATGATCATCAGCCCACACTGTGGCGTCCAACATACAACCTACATGTACATGTTTGTTTATTTTCCAGATAAAATTCGCTCAGAACACCACCCTGGTCTCCACACTAATGATAAAACGTGTAGACAATCAGATTTTGAAATCCATGGTGACTGATAAAAGTTTATTTAAAACTTCAATTCTTAATGTGTCAAAATTCATTTTATTGAATGAATAAGTAATGTTTTTGATGTTTGGTGTGGCGATTATGGCCAATTGTCAATGTGTACATGTACAATGTATGTGTAGCACTTGTGATGCTCTGACTTCATGGATTTTACACCATAGTGTTATGCTGCCATCTGCGAGGGATTAGTCTTAATTTTTATGTTAAAGAGTTGACCTTCGCCCCTTTCGACTGGCATCTTGTTGGCGTAAGGTACATATACAAGTGTGGATGCTGTCAAAACAGTTGGAATAATCTTTTGCGATATATGAATTGTTCTTAAATGCTGCTACATCTTTGGCAGTATCACCTGTGTAGTTCTGAAGAAATATTATGGTCATGGTGAAACTTTTAATTTGCTGCCCTCTACTGCTGTACCACTGCCAGCAACAATAGTTTGTTGGCATAAATTAAACAGTGTATAATATACATGGATCTCTTCTTTTTTTCTTCTTTCAGGTGATCAAAAGAGAAGACAGACATTGGTTGCTTGCCCACCAAGGAGCAAAACAAGGATTAGTACCAGAAAACTATCTGAAAATTGAGAAAGCACACCCGTAAGTCATGTTCTGGGCCTCGTTATTTCTTTGACATGTTCAGTGAAAAGGCCATTTTCGTAGTGTAATTAATTTTAAATGCATATATATATATATATGCAGGGCTCGACACAACAGGTTCCATGGATACATACTGTAGGCACCCGAGATACATAGGCACCCAAAATCCAAGACTAGACCCCCCCCCCCCACAAAAAAAAGAAAAAAGAATGAAAGTCTGTCTGCACTAGTTTGACCGGGAGGGATTAGACCACCCAGCGTGGTCACTGACAGGTGGTTATCTCATCAACTCAGCTCTCAATCAACATAAGAAAAAGAAGATCATGGGGGACCAACAGGCACCGCTTAGGCATTGTTTGCTATATAGAGGGAGCAAGTACAGTAGTAGTGGGGCTTTAGTAAATAAATTCATTCATTCATTCAATAAATAAAAAAATAAAAAAATGAATACAAATTAATAACAAATAAATAAATAAAGAATTATACACATAGCTCATGCGCAAAGACTGTATAAAGTTGAATCCAGACACCAGTTTGTGTGGAGCCCTGGTATATGGATGTACAGTGTACAAGTGCCTATAGTAATTATGAATTATTTCATTCACCTGTTATAAATTATTGTATTTCAATAGTAAGAATGCAAATTGCATATTATTACATGTGTTGTTAGGTAGGGCAAGCCTTTATGGTTGTCCTACCTAACCATGCAATTGGCATTCTGACTAATGAACTTACATGAACTACAATAATGTATAACAGGCGAATGTGATTATATTTTGTAGCTCGTTGCTAAGTAAACTTATATAAACTAGTAATAATTTTGAGTGGATATTTGTAAGCTCTCTTGTCGTTTCATGTTTGCCATTCATGTATTCACGACAGGAGTTTAAAAAAAGTATTCTCGCAAACTTTTTGGAATAAGTAACGTAGATTGTAGGAAGTTGGGACAGTACATGTACAGGTATACTGTATATTGTATGTACAACTCAAATGTGAGGTCTGAAGTTGTTGTGCAACAGAAACATGTACAAGCCTTAGACTATGCCAAGGACAATGGGCCCTGTCCATTGTTGTGTCACAAAAGCCAAGGTCACACTCCTATAAACTCATACACCGTACTTTCAACTGCACAGCAGTTTGTTTGATAAAATTCAACTTGTATGGAGGCACTTAAAGAGAAGGTTGAGTTCTGGGAAGAGGTGAAACAAAATTTGTGAGCCTATCAGTATCATTGTATTATGCATGTGTGGAAGAACATCAGATAAAAAATGTTCCCTGAAAAGCATGGCTCTTCAAATGCCTTAATATTCTAAATATAGCATGTAACAGCATACAAATCAGGACAGATTTTTATGCCACGTGTTCGTGTAGTCCCAAATACATATTTCTGTGTGCAGTGCTTGTAACTTTACCAAGACTGGGCCAAATTTCTTATCATTTTGATGATTCCAGAACCTTGCAGTACACACCAATACTTACAGTGCATGCCAGATGATCAACCTTTTCTGATCAATTCCACACCGTTTCTTTCACAATGCGATCACATGACCAGAACTAAACTTTATCTATAAAGACGGCTGTCTAATTTTCGCAATTCAGCTGCTGATAATTCCTGTTTTCACTGGAGAATGTAACTAAAGCTTGCCACACTGTTTGGAATGCATGCCACATATAGACTTCATATATCTGCAAAAGTGTGGCTTTCCAATGTGTGCTGTGTATGTATTTGTCGACCAAAGTGGAAGTCCTGAGAGTTCATTATTCCATCCCTCTCCATTTTATTTCTCTCTTTACTTTCTTCATCATGACAGATGGTATGTTGGGAAAATCTCAAGAAAAGTGGCCGAGGAATACTTGATGTCCATGCCAAGTGATGGTGCCTTCATGATCAGAGATTCAGAAAGCAATCCCGATAGTGGAAACTTTTCACTCTCTGTCAAGTAAGTCAATTTTTACATTGTAATCATGCAAATAATAACATATGATAAATTAGAACTTCATTTCTAAGCATTTTATATTGTAATTATAATTACCAATGTCAATTGATTCAAATGCTATTGTTATTATTGTTATTGTTGTTATTATTAGAAGTAGTCGTAGTAGAATTATTATTATTATAAAAAAAATTAAAAAAATTAAAATTATTTTATTAATATTTTTCTAATTATTATTATTGTTACTATTATAATATTATTATTATTGATGTTTTTGTTAATATTATTCATTTGACCATAAAAATGCAAGATATGAAAGTAATAGATGTGAAATTGTGAACTGCAAGAACAGGCATATTTTATTTTCCCACATTGTACAAATGATTAGGATTGTGAATTCAACAATGTATGAAAATGAGCTTTCATTGTGGGTATGTGCAAACATGTATTGTAAGTAGCCTGTCGAACGCGATTTTGTATGCACATTGCACATCCAAAATTATCAGCTCATACAGTACTTTGAGAACAAAACAAACATAAATATTTTAGTGTAAAAGTAAAGGAGTTAGAGAGTCAATGAAATGTAGATGAATTTATTATTTCTTATGTTGCAAATTCCTATACTTCTCATCTTTCCTTTCAATGCTGTAATCTTTTATATGTTATTGTTCTTATTTCATATTTTGCAGGTTCCGTGATCAAGTACAACATTTCAAAATTCTAACCGATTTGGCCGGGAAATACTTTCTTTGGGTGGTCAAATTCACTTCCATAAATGATCTAGTAGAGTACCACAAGGGCAACTCGGTCAGTAGAACACAGGTATGTGCAGTCAAAAGTCAGTCTCACTTTCAGCATGTTTCTACCATAGACCCTGAAAATAACACTAGTTCCCGTAATAAACCCAGAAAGTATTACTCCAATCAGAATTTAACCCTTCTGTTTCTACAGAACACAGTTCATTGACTTTCTAAAGTGCGTGCTGTATGTAGTACAGCTGTAATGCATTGTGTCCCATAACCTAATACATGTAGTTGCCATTTATTGAATTTTCATTTAAAAGATTTTACATCCAAATTTTTAACAAGCCCTAACATGGACTTTGTCACAGCTTCGTTGCCACACCTCATGGTGTAACCATTATAATTTGTTTCATTATCACTGTATTAACAATCTTGGTTATTAATAAAGGAAGCACATGTATGGTACGTGTATATACAATTGTATGGATACTACCAAAAAAAGTATGTACCTGTAACAGTAGAAATGAGAAAAAGTCCAGGTCATGTTGACAATTGACAATGCAGGGATAATACGTCGCATTATTTATGATGGAATACGTGTTAAACAATGTACAATGATATTAATGGACACATTTAGCATGTCGTCTGTTTGGGGGTCCCAAGGGCATTAACTCCATGTCAAAGTAATATGGATCAATTCCATTGTGGCTCCAAACGTGCGATGTTACATGTACTTAAATGCAAAATGGATATATAGAATTTGGAAACAATACATGATATAGATGCTGCTTGCAAGTGTCGGCTTGCATGGTGATGTAGATATACAGTAGGCTTGCGGGTGCACCATGTGAGGGAGAGATCCTTTTCAGCACTCCTCAATCTTCTCTCTCTCACATGGTGCACCCGCAAGCCTACTGTATAATACATGATATGTATCAATAACGTTTCATTGCGATCTACACATTTCTGAAATCAGTACAACTGTACAATCAGTAAAACAGACGTACATGTGTTATTAATCACTCGATGATCTATTTCCTTACAGGAAATTGTACTGAACGAGCCGTGTGTGCCAATAGAAGATGTGGTAAGCATATAATGATAATTGATAATCTTTCATTTGATAGTGTCTGTGTTTTCACTTTACATGTATGAGAAAATCACAAGAGTTTACTGACTACATGTAGTCTATTGGAGTGACTATTATTTACCAGTTTCTACTTAAAGCCCCACTGTCCTACTTGTAGCTACTTGCTCCCTCTATATAGAAAACTTCCCCAATCGGTGCCTGTTGGTCCCCCATGATCCTCTATTTCTTATGCTATTTGAGAGCTGAGTTGATGAGATAGCCACCTGTGCGGTGACCTTGCAGGGTGCTCTAATCCCTCCTATAAACTAGTACAGATAAGCTTTAAGAGGAATTACATATCTACATAAATGCATTAACTAGATATGTAAATAGATATGTGGCTCCATAAAGACAAATTATCATGTTAAGAATACTACTGTAGTTCCCATTACATGTATATGATAGAACAACGTAGTTCTTTAAACATATTTCATTTATAAATGTAGTTCTTGTTATAACTCAAAACACAACTGTTGATTAAAGATGGTTTCTAGAAGAGGAACTTCAAAAGTCTGTCTGGAGCAAGAAGGGTAACAGGGACTTTTAGATTCGCACGAAGACAATGGGGATTGCTTCGATTGACGTCCTTTTAATGCACTGCCTTGAATGGACGTCACACGTTTCAGTCCACGCAAATCTAAAAGTCCCTGATGAATACGAGTTAACGCCCTTCTGGCTCCAAACACAATTTTTTTCTACAAATGCCAATTCACATAAATATGTTCATGTAAGCATATATGTAATACAGTCAAACCTGAATTAGTGACCACCTGTCTACAAAGACCACATTTTTTGTTTCCCTTGAAAATGGCTTCTCATTGAAACATGTACTAAAGGAACCTGTCTACAAAGACCACTTGTTGTGTTTCCCTTGGGCGGTCCCTATAGACAGGTTTGACTGTAAATCAATGCAGCTCTTGTATAACTCGGATTACATGCAGATTTAAGATGACATCCAGCTGATTTATTTCTACTTTCACTTGCCAAATAGTTCAGATTAGTCATTTGTTTCCAGCCAGCTGTGAGTTTGGCTGCACCCTATCTTATTCAAAAGGCAGAGCATAATAGCATGCGTCTAGTATCGAGATTATAAGGGTGTTAATCTGAAAATTCAATGAAAATTGCTCTAGTGGCCACCTTTGTAGAAAGACCGCCTGTCAATGAAGTGAATAAACAAGACATTTTCTATACGCAGCATCTAAGACATTTTCTATTTCTGTTGAACAGAGTTTTTCATTGAAATGTTGATTAAAATAACCTGTACGTTAAGACCACCTGCCTGTATAGACCACCTACCTTTTAAATAGCTCCCTTGAGTAGTCTTTATGAACAGGTTTCACTGTACATGTTTATACATGTATGCAAGACATTTGTGCAATGTTTTAAATGTAGGGACTTTGAGCATTTGTAATAAAGCGAGGGCACCACACGAACATTTTAGGAAGGGTTCCAGATTCAAGTTTTGAGAGCCTTATGTAACAATTTTCTGTGTCTGGACTTGGATTTGGGGTGCCCGGGGGGGGGGGGGGGGGGGGGGTCCTACGCTGTAGGTGACTGTTTGTCTTGAGCCCTGCATGAGCCTCATTCATGGGATCTGTGCATTTGATCATTCTATACATTTAAATGACTGAGCAAGCTTTTAGGATGACATTGTTTCAATTTTAATTTAAGCATTGATTATTTTTAGGAATATGGCCTATATGTTGTTGGGAAATTGTCAATACTGTAATTAAAATTGCCCTGTATTATGAGGACATTTAGACCTGTGAATGCGTACACATTACGACGTGAAGGCCGACGGGACAGTTGTGAAAACGGCATGCAAGCTTTGACATGAATGGGCAGTGTATGCCACATTATATTCCTAATCATTGTCCTGGGCCCTTATCATGAAACCTTAAAGCCTGTCTGTACTAGTTTGGCCAGGAGGGATTAGACCACACAGCGTGGTCACTGACAGGTGGTTTTCTCATCAAATCAGCTCTCAAGTAACATAAGAAAAAGAGGATCATGGGGGACCAACAGGCACCGCTTAGGCATTGTTTTCTATATAGAGGGAGCAAGTAGCTACAAGTAGTACAGTAAGGCTTTAAAGTCTAGTTGTCAATTATTTGTTGTACTATAGCTAATAAGGTTCTATCAATATGGACCTTGACTAATGTGAAATGTACTGATTACTCACCATTGAACCTACATGTACGTTACATGTATTTTTCAAGTTAATGTGAAGAGTTTTTTTCTTTCTAATTCAAAATCTAGAATCAGCGACCACAGCCGGCAATGCAGCAGTCTAGAGAAAGGGTAAGTTCAGACTTTTTTTCACTCATATATCAAGATTTTTGTAATCTTTCTTAAACTACACATGTTAGTTACATTTACATCCATCTGCAAGGGAGAAAACTATTTTACTCTTTTTAAAGAAGTGTGTATTGTCAGTGAAAGTGAAACATGATGCCTCCGGCACCACCTTCGGTGGCGGAGGCATCATGTTTTCGGGTTGTCCGTACGTCCGTCCCGTTTGACCGTTATCACAATATCTCAAGAACCATTTAAGATTTAAACTTAAGACTCGGGAATAGTATTTATCACCATAGGAAGACGATCTGATTAGATTTTGGAGTACGTAGGTCAAAGGTCACAGGTCACAGAGGTCAACTTATGAAATTCCTTGTATTGAGTTTGTTAGCGCGATATCTCAAGAACCATTTGAGATTTAAACTTCAAACTTAAGAATAGTATGTATCACCATATGAAGACGATCTGATTAGATTTTGGAGCACGTATGTCAAAGGTCAAGGGTCACAGAGGTCAACTTATGAAATTCCATACATTGAGATTGTTATCATGATATCTCAAGAACCACTGGAGATTTAAACTTCAAACTTAGTGATAGTGTGTATCACTATAGGAAAACAATCTGATTAGATTTTGGAGCACGTATGTCAAAGGTCAAGGGTCAGAGAGGTCAACTTATGAAATTCCATACATTGAGATTGTTATCATGATATCTCAAGAACCACTGGAGATTTAAACTTCAAACTTAGTGATAGTGTGTATCACTATAGGAAAACAATCTGATTAGATTTTGGAGCAAGTAGGTCAAAGGTCAAGGGTCACAGAGGTCAACTTATGAAATTCCATACATTGAGATTGTTATCATAATATCTCAAGAACCACTGGAGATTTAAACTTCAAACTTAATGATAGTGTGTATCACCATAGGAAGACAATCTAATTAGATTTTGGAGCACGTAGGTCAAAGGTCAAAGGCCACAGCGCACATTATGAATGCAAAAACAGCTTGTGATCGCGTTATCTCAAGAACCGATTGATGGATTCATGCCAAAATTAGGTCATGTTTGTTACTTGCAGAGCCAATGAACTGAGTAGATTCTTGGTTCATAAGGTCAAAGGTCATGGGCCCATTATGTATGCAAAAATAGCTTGTGAACGCATTCTCATTAGAACTGACAGATGGATTACTATTTAACTCAGAACATCTTGCAGAGCCAATGAACTGAGTAGATTTTATGGTCATGAGGTCAAAGATCAAAGGGTCATATACATGTATGTATATGAGAAATTGCTTGTAATCACAATATTCTGAGAACCTGTCAATGGATTACCATTGAACGTGAATTCAATTTTTTTTTTCTGTTTTGGTTTGTAAAATTGCTCTATAACGGAGGCATCATTTTCGACTGCGCGCAGTCGAATTCCATCTAGTTTTTATTGTGTCTCCTTTGTGTTTTATTATGTAACATGAATGGAGAGATTTTCAAGAAACCTGCCCAAAGGATTTGCGTTACTGTTTTTTCCCCCCTCTGTTTTATACATGTATACATGTACAGTGCAATTCATTAAAAATAGAGACATCATGTTCTTGAAGAAAATAATTGTACATATCAATATCTACCAGACTGTGACATAATGAATTCATAACTACATGTAAATTGAAAATGAAAAAAGGACAACTTTGAAAAAGGCCACAGGGGCTGTTTCAAGTAAGTCCTCTGTATTAAGGTGTAGCAACAAAATACTCTAGTTGCTGTGCTGGTTGAATACTTGTCATTAATCTTAATTCAATTATACAAAATATAGAAAATAAATGTGTAAGACAGGGGAATATATTAAACAAAAAACATGAAAACATGGAAGAGAGGGGAAGAGTAGGTACAGTTAAACAATAAGGGAGCTCTAAAAAAAAAGTGCTATACATTTCTAAATATCTGGATAATTTTACGCACTGCTTAGTGTGTCAAATACACATCTACCATTCATTCATTGCTTGTAATCTAAGAGCATAATCAACAAATGACAAGGAAATGAAGGCAGAGCAGCTGTCAATACATTTATGGGCCTTCAAAAATATTTGTTTAAAGGAAACCGCACCCCATGCAATAACTTTACTTATTCTGAGAGATTTATAATATTCTTGCCCATAATCTACAAGATTCCGCACCAAAGCGTATGGGAGAGGCATAAAGCAAGAATAATGTACATTTTCTCAGCTAGAAATGGGCATCGCCTTTCAGTATTAATGTATTCAAATTTATGAATGCTTCCTTCCCAGTTGTATGTGGTGAGGAAGCATTTCATTCACCTGCTATTATCCTTTGTACTACAACTGCCAAAATGCAAATTGCATAAATACATGTAGAACTAATGGAAAGCCTGTGCCTTAGTCATATACATTTGTACGAAAGAGTTGTATGTACATGTAAATTGCTGTATAAAGAAAATTTGTCTCCTTTCCCCAGAAAAATATATCCTAAAATTCACACGGTACAATTTTAACTTTAGTGATCATAAATCTATGGATAAATATTCTGGAACTTTTTTAAGGAACTAGAGAATAGTTAGCAAGAAATGGACTACATGTTGTCAGTTCATAGGCAGAAGGGCTTTAACTCTGTGTTACACTTGAATATAGTACATGTATATAAGTCAACAACCTTCTGGCTCAAAACAGACAATGCTACGATCATGATAACATGCAAGTCATAGTTCATGTCCACGCATGAGGTCTGCGATTTGCTCTATTTTTCAATAAGGTAGCACATGTGTATTTGGAATAGAACTGACGGTATTGTGGATTTAATTTTTGTCACTGTACATCTATGTAGATGAACTGTGACCTACATTTATTCATTATTTAACAATTATCATCACATCATCTGTCTGGAGCCTAAATGTTTGTATATGAGGTCTGTGGCTTGTTATATTTGCTAAAAGTACCCACATGTGTGCATGTACAAATCATCCTATACAAATGTACATGTATTTGTCATTCTTTGTTTGATCAATTTACCCTTTTTCAATAGAATGTGGGAAAAATCATCCTGCAAGTTTGAACGAAATTGATCAACTGTTACAAATTGACCTTTAAATGTACAGTTTCGGTGATGAGAATTTAGAATTAGTTAGAAAGGAAACAGTTAGAAAGAAAACAAAATTATTTACCGTTTTCAATAAGAATGATAACTAATTTTATTTAATTGTACTGATGTATCAAGAGGACTGATGTACAGGGTAAATGTAAACCATCGTCATTTGTCACCTATTGGACTGATGTTTTTAACATGAACAGTATGTTCAAACAAAAAATCAATTAATAATCCATTCTGCCTGTCTAAACAGTAAACAACCAAATAATATGAAGAATATTAGATCATTAGTCATCAATACAAACTAAGTCTAAAAATACATTTTGTTTGAATGATTGTTCCATGAACAAAACTCTACGTTTACGTGCATGTACCTTATAATTTGTTGGCATGTAGCCTGTTCAGAACTTCAGACTAAAGGAAATTTGTATTAAAGTAATTGTAAAGCCCCACTGCACTACTTAAATGTATAGCTACAAATGTACTTGTGCCCTCTATACAGCCAACAATGCCTAGATGGTGCTCGTTGATCCCCCATGATGCCCCTTTTCTTTTATTAAATAGAGAGCTTATTTGATGAGATAACCACCCGCCAGTGACCTTGCAGGGAGGTCTAATCCCTCCAGGCCAAACTAGTGCAGAGGGGCTTTAAATAAAGAACAAGAATTATTGTACAGCAAAACGTACATACATGTACAGACAAAAAACAACATTGCATAAAGAAATGTCATATTATTAAACTAACTTTGAATACATACAGTACATGTAGGTCAGTTCAGTTGACATGACATCTGGCTAGTCATCAATGCCCCCTCACGATTAGGCCCACCCAGTTAAACTATATTTGTACAATATGCATTCAGACTTCTATAGGCCCCTGATTCTTTATGGAGTATTCATTCAAAACAAAGATGCCTTCTGCTGTCTTAAGTTTTATTATACAAAATATCTTAAATGCTCAGACTAGGAAAAAGATGCCTTGTCATATTGCTATACAATCATTTCTGGGATTGTGATACATGTACATGTAAAGTGTATACATGTACATGTAGTTTGTCCATAAAAGGTCAAATAAAAGGAAGTGGGTGTGTGAAAAGTACTTTTTTTCTTTGTTTGACATTTACATGATACCACCCATTGGAGCTTACCAAATCAAATTGGGACTTATAAATTTGTGTCTCGTGACCCAGGGCTCGACTTTATCGGGAGCCCGGTGGCCATTGGCTCCCTGAAACCCCTGCGGGCTCCCTGAAAAAGTGCTTGAGGAGCCCGGCTGGCTCCCTAAGTTTTTCTAGTATCAGCCACGAAAAATGCTGTTTCTTACCAGCACTTTAATCCATGTTTTAATCCATCTAAAAACCCAAATTCCGCAGTCAAAATCATGAAATATGCGCTAGGCATTCCAAGGCACACTTGGCTCAACTCCAGCGCGAATAATGAGTTGCAAAAGAAAACACATCGAGATCAGTGCAGGAATGCCATGCATGATAACGTTATATCTCCGCACTCGTAACGAGTGCGCAATACATGCTGCATTGTATGTCGGTGCACTCGGAGAATGTACACACTAAGATAAACGCACGTGGTCGCTGCGTTGCCAGAGCTGAGTGTATGTTTACGTCGACTCGTGTTTGTGATACATGTGCGTTTGTGATCGTGAGTGCTTATTCTTCAGCGTGCGTACCTGGATGGACTTGATTATTGTTTGAACATAATTTTACGAACTACAAACTTCAAAGGCGTGTGTAAAAAGGGGTTGATTGTTGTTTTGTGAACATATGTACGAATTAGGGAGATTCGTGGCTAATCGTTAAAACGGCGTGTATAAACGGTCAAAGGGACTGAAAAGAATAAAATATGGAATAAAAAAAAATGTGATAAACTTGGGCTCCCTGAAACCCCTGCGGGCTCCCTGAAAAAGTGCTTGAGGAGCCCGGCTGGCTCCCTAAAAAAAAAAGTAAAGGTCAGGCCCTGTGACCACCACCCTTTTTTGCACTGAAGATCCGAAACTATTTTATCTTTAACTGATATTAAATCGTCTATCATAGAATCAAATTCAAACACTTCAAAGAAGAAAAAATAGAAGTCCCAGACTTGATTAAAAAACGCTTAAAAATCTCTAAGGAAAGTCAAGTAATGTGAGTACATGGGGGGTAATGTAAATTGACATTACATGTACAGGTGAAAAAATGTACTAGCACAAAGTTTGCCTTGCACTGGCAATATTGAATCATATTACAATGTACAGGTAGTTCAACAACTAAATAAATGACATTTTTTATATTAGCCTACAGTGTGTACATACATTGTTCATTTGTCTATTAAAGTCTTGCAATATTTTGTCCAATACGGGTATTTACACCGCAAGGAATTTTTTTGGGGGGTCACATTCTGGATTTCTTTTGAGTGGGTTTTTTTTTGGGTGGTTTTTGTAGTGTAAATGTTCCCTCTCAAAACATCAGTGAATTTTTTGCTGACGTTACTCCCGTCACGTCCGCACTATCACATGCACAGCCGAGGCAAGTGGCACATGTGCACTACTCACCCCCAAAAAAGAGTTGGCAAACACCAACAGTTTATTTCATTACAGATATTTCCATTAGTGTCAATGTTAGTTTTAAAACACCATGTTTTTTTTCAAATCATCTTTAAAAAATAATTTTACAGTGTGAATGGGCCTCCTGTAGAAGTGAAATATAATATGCTCTTATCTTGCCAAAAGTGTGATGATCTGTATGATAATGTTTTTGTATGTTGAAGAGGTACATTCAAATCCAGGTCGATGAGAGCTTTCACAGTGGTTGACATGGCTACAGTATATCTCTGTATAGCTGCTTGTATACACCCCTCCTTGTACTACATCCCTCCTTTGCCATAATAATGTCACATTTATGGAATTTTATTCTGAGTTTCATTGATCACTCTGGCTTACTCTGGAAAAAAAAACGTCATGATGTACATATGTATTCACACGTTTTCAGAGAGTGTGCATCATCATGATTGTTCTTGGAAACAAATGGCAATGGGAACTTTCTTTTATATTGCCTCGGCCAGCATGCCCAGCAGTTCTAAGTTAAAGAGTTAATGATGGAACACTTCTCTGCTGGGTTTACTGCCCATGGCTAGAAAGAAGGGATGAAACGGTTATTCACCGGGATACCAAAACAAATTACAATTGAAAAATTTAAACAAATCTATTTTACTTTTTGTTCTGAAGCTACAGCAAGTCAAGGCCTTATACAACTTTGAATCAGACGATGCGCAGGAGCTGACCTTCAAACAGAACGACGTGATCACCCTAACGGGTCGGCCGCACGCTGACTGGTGGGAGGGGGAGATCAGGGCGCCCTCTGGAACCAGACGTGGTATATTCCCCAAGAACTACGTAAAAGAGTTGGATCCTCACATGCATTAAGACCACCCCGGCCCTGTGGGGGGTGGGCTTGAGCCAGCCTTTACCGTGACCAAGCGGCCGCCTTGATTCGCTGCAAAAAAAAAGAAGAGAAGAATCAACTGCACTTGCTGATCATATGTAGAGGTGAACTAAGAAATGCAGAAGTTTTTAGAAATTCCTCATTGTCTTTCTGTATCAAATTTCTACATGCTTTGAGATGTCAAAAATACAGTCAAGAATAAGATGTTCAAAGTTTGACTGAGAGCAGACATAGGTATCAAATTCTGATAATTTTATTTCACTTTTTTAATTTTATTATTCTTGTTAATTTCAAATATTATGTTGTTTATGTACTTTGTATGATATCATAAGAAATACAGTGTAGTGTGATCATTTATTCAGTATTTCAAGTTTATTCATATACATATATATCACATCTTGATACAAGTTTGACCATGTTAAAGGGGAGGAATGAAATTTAAATCACCATTTTAACTCCAAATTGCACATCACGATTAATCAAATCATGAGGAGTGTGATTTTGATATTTAAAGTAAAATGTGTTTTTATAAAAATCAACAGTGTAGTAATGCTCCTTCTGATAACCAATATCATGTCATATGTATAAATATCATATACATATAATATATCAAAAGGTCAACCTTTTTACCTTTGGTATTTGTAATAGGGATATGATACTTAAGTTTTATAAATGAGATGTGCTTTAATATGTTTTTCTTCTAAATAACATCAAAATTTGCTACTTATTTTGTAAGTGTTGATGAGGTCTTATTGAATACATAGTTATTTTCATTTCAGCTAGTCATTTTGCATATTTCTTGTTTGAACCCAAATAGGATCAGTGAAAACTGTTGATCCTTTTTGAAAACCTAGTAATTAAAAAAGAAAAAGCACTTCAAGCCAAATTAAGAATTAATGCTGCATTTGGGCAGAAGTTTATTATTGCAATCATGGTAGTAGTAGTGGTGGTGGTTATTTTACCTGACTGCTAAGAAAACATAAATGCTTGTTAGTAAGCGACCATAGGACCGACGGCTTTAAGTCCTCTCCGAGAGACCTTGTATTGAGGATTAATGCCTTACCAAAGGGCACTAGCGCATCGCCTTGGTTTCGAACCCGGGTCGCCGGATTATGAGACCACTGCTCTACCAACTGAGCATTCAACATATATCCCTACTTTACTAAATTACATGAAGATGAAACAATGTCATAATTCTATCACATACCTGTACAAAAAATACCCTGCACAATATCCAATGCCATTAAAAAACAAAAAAGTTTTCTCAACAAACGAAAATACTTGCATCACTGACAACCTTTCTGTATAGACCACATTATTTGTGTTCTCTTCACTTTGTGTTTCATTGAAAGCATCATACAAGGATTAAATGTTTTGTATATAATGTGAACCTTGTCCATTCTTTTTTTGAATACCGAATTTAATATAGTAGACTTTCTACCCCACACCAAAGATCCGCTGGAACGGGGGTCGGAAGCTACTGGTGCTTGGAATGTTATATGTGTCCCTTCTTTAATAAATTGCAATAATGGGGAAAAGAGAATGTAAGAATTTTCGGAATAAGAAAATATATACCATCAATGATCATATTACAAAAATAACAAGGGGAAATGATTACATTTGCTTGCAACCTTAGCAAATTCTACTGTAATCTTCATTTTTGTTACCAGGTTCATGATTTATATGTTTTAATAGTAAAGTAAAGAAAAAATCTGTATCATTTCAACTGTAAGAATAACAATGATTAGTCAATAGTTTTTAAGAAAGCCAAGTTCATAGAAAATTAGATAATGTCAATGCACGGTCAAAGGTACCATATTTGGGGAGATTTATCAATATGATAATAAGTTGCTTGTGCCTTTTCTTTTTATACTTGGTGCTAATCGATATTTCATATTTAATTTCCCTTTCAAATGACCTTTTCAAGTTTACACAGTGACTTAAAACCTGAATGGCATCAATTTAAAGGCTTATTTTGAGGCTAAGAATGCTCAATGAATTCCGAGGGGATTTGGGGTGATTTTCCAATGGCCCCCAATATCCCATGCATTTTTCATCTTGTATACTTGTATTTCCTTCCTTATGCCTAGGTTGTTGTTTTTTTTCTTCAAAATTCCAAGTCCCCAGAGAAAAAGGAAATAGTTTTAGAAATGGTCGCAATATACCGGTAATGTTATCATTTGACAGACATATTTAATTTCGAACTTTGTTCGATGACAATTTTAGGAATCCTAAATGTTTAAAGACAAGTGTTAAATACAAAACATGGTGTCAGCCTTAAGTACACCCCCCCCCCCCCTTCCAAAGTAGAAAATCATGTTATCACAAAATAACATTCAAGTTCCTCTGATTTGAAGTTATAAATATGATGTCATTTATAACAAATAGTTTAATTTACGTTTCTTTCATTAACAGCATGTGAATCTCTATTTTTTGTCATGAAACTCAATGTTGAGTTTATGCCCAGCTTTTTCATACTGTAACTCTGTGCCTTTAATAAAACCTAAAGAAAGAGCTGAATGAAAAAACTTAAACCCAGTATTGGTCAATGATTTACGGAATTGATATCCCTGTGTTACCTAAACTGCATTGAGTAATGGCATTGTTTGATGGATATCTCTCTCCTGTACTCAGTAAATAAACATGTCATAATTCAGCTGTTTCACACAGATTTTGCATCATACATGTAGTCGCTAAACTTGTCAGAAACTATACGCATGTACTCACACTGTACATGTATATAATGTATCCACCAGGAAGTTGGTGCCATGCTTGTTCTGATGACGACGTGACGTAAAGAATAGGTGAAACAAAATATTGTGACATAAGTAGACTGGCATTGTTCACTATTTACTCTATAAGATGGATGTCCTTGAATTATTAGTCAGAGATAATAATCGTTCAACCATCACATTGGTGGTAGAAATAGATCTGTGTGGTATACATGATATTGCCTGTACATAACCTGGGGGTGTTTCACAAAGATCCTAAGTTGAACTTATCTCTAAGTTGGACTTATCTCTAAGTTGGACTTAACAATTATGGAAAGCCATTAGCATCCTTCAAAATGTTTTATAAAAGTTATTTTAAAAGGCATAACATGTTGATTCAAATCATTCATATTTTCTATTATCATAGGAGATTTCATGGTCTTGATCTGGAATTCATAAAAATTCTAAAATACTTGGAATTTTTCCTTTTGAATATACATGTATTTCAAAATGAGGCTACAAATGGCTCTCCATAATATTTAAGTCCAACTTAGAGTTAAGTTTGACTTTGAATCTTTGTGAAACACCCCCAGAAGGGCATTAACTCTGTATAGATGCATATGAGTCAGCACCCTTCTGGCACCAAACAGACAATATCATACCCGATTTAGAATACAGTGGAGCCTTGTTACAAAGCAGTGAATGATATTCTGATGGTTAGGTCTCAAATGAGGTACAGTAATCTGTTTGTAGTAAAATGAAATTTTCATAAAATTTCTTGCGACCAGGGATATTGCTTTGTATTATTGAAACCTTGGTACATCAGGGTTGAAATAGAACTAATAGAATGAGAATTGGGACTTGCCCATTACAGGTTCCACTGTACTTATTCTGTTTTATGATGTCCTGAAAAATATTTTATGATGAGGCATATGTAGAAATTGTCATGTTAACCATTCCCTCAATGCAGCACATATATGCATGAAGTACCTTGCAGTCATGCACCTACATATGTAAAATCTTGTTCAGATCTTACGAGGTGGTAAACCGTTTTCAAATTGTTTATAATGACATAAGCGTAATGTAATGTACTAGTCTCATCACAAGTCAATTTTATGTGAATTGACAGTGTATATGAATATCTCTTCATGGAAGCAATATTTTGGAGCTCACATCTTTAATATTGTATAGCGATGTAGAAATCCAAGCATACAAAGTAAAACATTTTTTGTGATTGGTACACTTTGAACGAAGAAGAGGGATGAAGAGTTTTTCTTTAAATTTACATTGTTTATTGAAAAGGAAAGACAAAGCATTTCCAAATAAGCTTATAATTACTTGTACAAATTGTAAGCTGAAAAAAACATATTTTTTGTACATGTTCTTGATGTAGCATGTAGGAGGACATTGTAAGCTGAAGTTTACACTCTTATTAATAATTTTGTTTTATTGAATTCCAAATGTTTTTGCTGTAAATATATATATTTTTGAGAATAATTCTTCACTTATAGCTTTAACCAACAGAAAACATATCTTTTTGTTAAAGCTTTGTAGAGTACATTACACAAATTGATGTAATGATTGAGAACATTAGAAATGTGGGATGGAACATTGAAGTTCATTGAATTTGGCAGATGTAACTTGAGTTTATACTTGAGTAATACTTCACAGACTTTTCATTTTTACAATTCCAGCCTAACATATATGATATTCAGAACATTTTTTTTAATGTTATTTATGACGGTTTAAAGCAAAATAAAGAGTCCTAAACACTACTAATCTACCACTTAAATTAAAGAGCTTGTTGAGCTTTTCTCTTCATACCAAATATGGCACAGTGGCACACATATTTCTGGAGTTATTGCCAATTTTTGGCCAGTGTACACATTCCATGCACATGCTTATTTACATTTCTATTAGAATACCACTGAGATATCTGCCTGTTGCCAGAACTGAAAAAAGAGAAAAGAATTGCATGCAATCACGTCAACAGATATTATTTCATAGACATAACAACTCTATGTTACTCTCTCACTCTCTCATTTGTCGTAAACTGTATGTATTTCCATAACTTTCATTCTTTTAGTGAATTCCATGTATTCCATTCTCTTTCCTGTTGCTAATGAGTTTCTTTTGTGTATCACATGTAAATTGCCCATTTAGAGGTCAAGAGCTTTATTCTCTGTATTATTGTTAATCTTTAATTATATTGTTTCACAAGCTTTCTTAGGTTTGAATTACCGAGGTGAATATGGCTAGTAGCCCCAAAGCTCCAAACCTAAGCTTGAATTTTGATAACTGAAACAAAAAAGTATTTTTTCATAACATTTGTATATCATAAATGATTGTAAATTCTATAGTCCGTCATATTTTTTGTGTAAACTTTTTTAAGGACCTATCATGTGTGTGGTTGCCTGCATTGTCTTAAGTGACTGTTACTTGTTCAACCAAATTATCTTATTCTATTTTTGTTAGGTGTTTATTATTTTAGTTTTTTTGGATTTGTTCCTTGCAAGGGATCACATTTTTTTTCCCTAAAATTATTTTGAAGCTGTAACATTTATAAATGTGGAAAGTATCTGTGGACGAGGAGAGACTTAGTAATATGTAGATTGACTGTATATACATATATCTATAATTGCATTTATTTTCGGCAAATTATAGCAATGATGTGCTTTGTATCCATCATAATTATGTAACCTTACAAATAGTGGTACATGTAGATGGGGCAGTTTTATCTGAACTGTGCAAAAGGTACAATTTTCATTTAGAATGTTAGTAAACTTAAGTTAAATGTAATTGCTCCCTTGGATTTTAAAATGAACTCATTTCACATGTTAAATACCTGCAAGTGCACACTTTTCCAATTTATTCTTTACATCTTTTTTATTTCATACTCACATTGATCCGAGAGCTTGGATTGTATATTTGTTTTTATATGATCAAGTTAGAAAATGTCTGGAAATACAGGAGAAATACGTTAAGAGTGAGTACCTAATATTTCCATCAAGCTTGTACTCGGCTGGTGGTTTTGATAACACTTACAAAAGTAAGTCCTTATCATCATGCAAGTAATTCTTTGGATTTTAGTTGCAATTTGTTAGGCCTTGGGCTGAAAACCCAAAGCAACTGGTTAGAAAGCAATAGCTTGTATGCAAGAACGTATTTCCCCACCATTTTTTTTTTTTTTCTTTCTTCAATTTTATCAAACTTCTAGTATGTTGGAAGAAATAGCTGACAAAGAAATCAAACTTATTGCGAAAGATATTTTTGTGAGAATTCCTAATTTACGTTACAAGATACTTCTGCTCATTTGTTACTCTGTAACATGTGATTTTTAGATCTTAAAATGATAAGAACTGTGATGATTGCATAATGTGATGTTACAAAATGCTATTTTCTTTTATATACAGGATGTTTTCTCGATGCTGAATAAATGCAATGCTAGGAAGAAAGAAAAGAAGAAGTCCAAGTACATGTAAATTCTAAATATTGGTACATGTAACCACCATATTTGGAGTATGATCATGAATGTTAAGAGCAAAGTTTATCTGGCCAATAAATACTAATTTTCATGAAAATAAAACTGAGATTGTTGTCATATTTTGCCATTGTTATAGAGCCGAGTGGTAAATAATGCATATAGTTATACATCAATGGAAAAATATGCAAAGAAAATGTAGTAGTATTTGTTATTATGACTGTTCCTGGTTGAGGAAGAGAGAGCAAAAGAGAGCGTGTATATGAGTGAATGAATATTTTATTGATAAAAATGCCCTCTTGAAAGAAAGGGATCACAATTTATTTATTTTTTTTTTTTTTTTAAGGGATGCCCAATTTTGAAAACTGCTGTAATGTTTCCTATGTTCAGATGATTGATTGATTGATTGATTCGAATTCTTGACAAGCTAGGTCGTATAAAATGCAAAATCAATCATTTGCACTTTGCCAAACATTGCAAAATCTAAGAGTTTTCTAGGGAAAATTAATATATTGCCCTGCATTCCTTTCTTCGATCTGAATTTTTACGCTTCGGGCTTCCATCAGAAAAACGGATAAAAATTAAAAGTTTCAGACGTTTTTACAAAATCATTTTTTTCTTCTTCAAATTGTTATATTTTCCGAAGTGTTCTTAAGCATGCAATTATTTTCACAACCACATATAACTAAAACCAATCCGGATATGACGCCCAAATTCGTTGTATTGGCTGAGATATGACCATCTGAATAAATATACTCCCCATAGGAACTCAGTGTTATATGCTCTGGCTCCTAGCATATAACACTGAGTTCCCATAGGACATATATTCATTCAGATGGTCATATCTCAGCCAATACTTAACATATTCAATTGGTTTTCGGCATTTGGACATTATTTTTGGTGCTCTTTCGGAATATGAAGACAAAAATGAGAAATTCTAAAAATAGATTTTTTTTTTGATGACGTCACACTTCACCACTCTATAATTACCTTGACACCCATACACTTTTGTGGGAGTGCGCATCCCACTGTCAGTGATTCATTCATTCATTCATCAATCATTATTAATGTCTGATGTCTAATGGATGAATGAAATAAAATGAACAAATTAGTAAATGATGATTAATGAAATTTTCTAAATGAATAGTTCAACATATTCATACAAAATGTATGGTTGTCAAGAGGATTTTATTTTTAGAGCTAGTGATTTAAAGATATATAGAGAATATTAATCCCCCCCCCCCCCCCCCGGACAACAAATTACGAAATCACATACAAAAATCGTAGTGTACAAAGTTCGTGTTGGCATAGATAAGATGCATGCAAATGCACTGTAGCTGACGAATCAGGGATTTTCCCTTCCGCATTCCAATGACGTAATCATCCGTGGGAAGTAAGCCATATGAGATGACGCTCTGTTGTGATATCAATCCTCTGCCAATTTTTCCCCCCGCATTTTCCCAATTCTCCGTCAGCTGACTTTCCTACTTTATTATTAAGGACTTTTAGATTTGCACGACGGAGAACGTGGACTGCCCTTTTAAGGCACTGTGACGTCACTGCCAGTGCCTTAAAACGACGTCACATTGCCTTAAAACTAAAAGGGCAGTCCACGTTCTCCGTCGTGCAAATCTGAAAGTCCCTAATTTCACTCAATTCTCACTACTCATTCCTCTATAGCTATAGCCAGTGGTATTTCTTATTTCCTCTGTTAATTACTATATAACTCGTTAGAGCCAGCTAACTCTTTGCCTGGAAAATGAACAAATACATAATTCGTGAATGAATGAATAAATAAACGAATGAATGAATAAATGAATGAATGTATGAATGAATGAATGAATGTATGAATAAAGGAATGAATAAATAAACGAATGAATTTATCAATAAATGAATGAATGAATACATACACGAATAGATTAATCAATGAATAAATGAATAAATGAATTAATGAATAAAGGAATGAATGAATAAATAAATAAATTAATTGATTAGTTAATAAATAATCGAACGAATAAATCACTGAATGAATGAATGAATAAATGATTACGTAAATATATAAATAGATATGGAAATACATGAATAAATAAATCATGAGTAAACAAATGTAGGAATGAATATATAACTATTCAAATAAGTCAATAAATAACTTAATAGCTAAAATAAAAAAAATAATAAATAAATAACCCAGTAAATAACTAAAATAAATGAGTTGATAAATGAATGAAGAAATACATAACAGTCAAAAGGTAATCAGGGATAAGCGAGTAAGCTTGTAAATTAGTTACACAAGTAATTGCATCTACATTGATATAAAGAATGCCACTTGACATTACTCTTTGTTTTCTTTCTTTTTTAAATGAATTCATTGACAAATATGTGCTTTTGAACAAAATAATCAAACAATCATATACAATCAATGTAGTATCTGCAATGTCTTTCATTTTACAGAATAAAAAAGAGGGGTAGGGTTACTAGGGTACAAATTCTGAACCCCAAACCATCCAGTATATCCCAATTTGTTATTGCGTTTAAATCACATCTATCTTTTGAATTCTGGGCCCGTCTTAGTTGTGATATATCCAACTAAGGAGCCTAACACTACTTGTCCAAACCAACTTTATCTTGAATATCTTGAAATCGATTCACAACTTTTTATGAGCAGTAGCGCCTAGAGCAATCAGTGTAACTGCATCCCCCCCCCCCCCCCCCCCCATTGCCCAAACTTATCTACGTAACTGCAGAATAAAATGAGTAAAGCGACCGGCCATGGAATTTTGCAAGCGAGCAAAGCGATCGAGACAGCAGTATCTCACAAGAGGCTGGTGAAACTTATGAAGAGGGGGCAAAGTAATGGGAATTACATTTTGGTGTCACATTTGGAGCCATTTAAAACTGCTAATTATAAACTATTTCTATACTTGTGTGCAGAATTTGGAGATCCCGTGCAACCTGCTTACGAGAGCCGCGACCTATAGCTTTAACAACAAAAAAAATATTTCTACTGCATTTTAGCCTCGCATATTGGGGCGCATAATAATGGGATCAAAAGTTTTCTTCTTTTTCCCCCTTTCCTTTTTATCTCTTTTACGTTTTTTGTGTGCCCCCTTTCTGTGCTCTCTTCAAATGCACGTGCCCCCTACCAAGGGTGTCGATTTGTATCCGTGGTTGGGGGGATTATAAGTGCCAAAATATTTTCGGCAATGGATCAAAGCAACCAAGAGGTAGAAGCGTGTGGCAGGTTGCACCCCCTCCCCAAGCGTGTAGCCAGTAGATTATTAAAGAAAGAAGACGATTCGATGTACCATTCTGGACTCTTAATCCTTGTATGAATCAAGTTCCCCTTCCTCCGCGCTCTGACGTTTCATTAAATTATAAAAGAAAGAAGGCGATTTCATGTACTATTCTCGACTCTTAATCCTTAATGTTTGAATCAAGTTCCCCTTCCTCCGCTGTAGCGCGGAAGCGCTGACGTTTCAGTAGATTATTAAAGAAAGAAGACGATTCGATGTACCATTCTCGACTCTTAATCCTTGTTTGAATCAAGTTCCCCTTCCTCCGCGTGTAGCGCGGAAGCTCTAACGTTTCATTAGATTATAAAAGAAAGAATGCGATTACATGTACTATTCTCGACTCTTAATCCTTGTTTGAATCAAGTTCCCCTTCCTCCGCGCGTAGCTCTAACATTTCATTAGATTATAAAAGAAAGAATGCGATTACATGTACTATTCTCGACTCTTAATCCTTAATGTTTTAATCAAGTTCCCATTCCTCCGCGCATAGCGCGGAAGCTCTGACGTTTCATTAGATTATTAAAGAAAGAATGCGATTTCATTTACTATTCTCGACTCTTAATCCTTAATGTTTGAATCAAGTTCCCTTTCCTCCGCGCATAGCGCGGAAGCTCTGACATTTCATTAGATTATTAAAGAAAAAAAGACGATTTGATGTCCATTCTCGACTCTTAATCCTTGTCTGAATTCAGTTCACCCCCCTTCCCGCGCGAAGCTCGGAAGCCTTTGACGTTTCATTACATTATTAGAGAAAGAAGACGATTCGTTGTATCGTGTCCTTCTCTGAATTCAGTTTTCCCCCTCCCGCGCGAAGCGCAGAAGCTTTGACGTTTCATTTGATTACTCTTAATCCACGTCTGAAATCATTTTTCGCCCATCACGCGTAGCGCGGAAGCTTTCACGTTTCATTAAATTATTAGAAAAAGAAGACGATTCGTTGTATCGTGTACTTTGACGTTTCATTTCATTATAACTCTTAATCCTAGTCTAAATTCAGTTGCCGTTTCACTTAATTATTAGAGAAAGAAGACAATTCGTTGTACTGTTCTCTATATGAATCATTGTCTAAATTCAGTTTCCCCACATGATGTACGTATAGAACGTTCGTTCGCAAATCTTTGCATGCACAGCCCGAGTGGTGGGTAGCATGTTATCTCCCGGCAGTGCTTGTCGCAATAGCTTCTGGAAAGGAATTATATACTACTGTTAGTGTTAACGGCCAGTAATTAGGATTAGTGACTAGATCTATACAAAATTTATGCTCTTCCTGGCTATTTGGGAATGTGTCAGTTTTCAAGGCAGAAATGGAGAAACGCGAATTTTGTTGAAAATCATGTGATATCACGAACATTTACAAATCACTTGTATGAAATTGAAAATAAGTCATGGTTGGATTTTATTGGGGGGGGGGGGGCTAGCGCCCCCAAGCCCTCCTACCAGTTCGCCAGTGTCATAGGTCTACATCAGCTTTTCAATAAAACAACAATAAGTTGTGACATAATAATCTTACTTCAAAAAATGAAAAATGTTTTAGGAAATATCAGGAAATAAAATGAGTGAAACAAAAAATAAAGATACAATGACGTGAATTTTAAAAAGGGTGAATGAAAACAACATAACCAAGAACTAGTGAACTATCTTATAAGTCATACTAATGTCCAAAAATCTTTCTACTTGTCTCCGATCTCATCACGAATTCGTCACAGAGTTCATCTATGTTTACACTGTCCAGGATTGTCTGATGTGCATTGCAGATTGCTACTTTTGCGCTTCGCGCTTAACATTTAGCTCGTTGCTTTTTAACGCTGCGTCTTTGCATTTGGCGCATTGCATTTCTATGATGCTGTTGATTGAACAAATTGAATGAATTCATAAATTCCTGATGAAGCCGTATGAGCGAGGATTCAATTTATTCTTGTCTCATATACGGTTGTCTCATTTACTTCGTATATATGTATGTATTATGAAAATGAGATAGCAAAATGTGTATATTGATAGTCATCTAACTACTCTAATCGGGCTCTCATCATTAATTTTTCTCTTATTTTTTTTTTTTGAGGGTGAATTATTGGGGGGGGGGATGATTGTACAGGCCATCCCCCCACCTGAATTATTGGGGGGGGGATATATCCCCCCATCCCCCCCCCCCGGGATCGACACCCATGCCCCCTACCCCCATAGAGATGCCACGGCGTACCAAATAGATATCAATCTGTAGGTTTGTGATTGGTTGGAGGGCTTTCGATCAAACTGGATTAATCATAATTTGGGTCAAAGTCTATGAGGAGAGTGTAGGGACTCCGAGACACACAAACAGAGTTGGGCATTGGCATTTATATTCCCTTTATAAAAAAAAATTGACAAGACTCCTTTTTATTTCCCCTATAATTTCAAATTCTAAACATTTAGAAAGTGCACCTAGTTATTGTATTAATGTCATTTCGTCGTTAAAAATACACCAGATAAGATGTATTCCAGCACCTCGCCGCATACGCGGATGTGGCGTTATTCTAGCTCATTGCTGCCTGGATAAGAGGTGACGACTGCCAAATATATGGATAAGTTCTAAATGGGCAGGGGAGCTGCACCAGGCACGTAGCCACGGGGGGGGGGGGGGGACACGGGGGCACGTGCCCTCCAAAAATTTCCAAGATCGGTTGAACTTTTTTAGACCCCTTTTTTTTTTACCTCGATCGATTACAATATGTGCCCCCCCCCCCCCACAAACATCAAACTCTGGCTACGTGCCTGAGCTGCACCCCGCGTTCCCACTCCAGCTCATCATTTGATTTTATTCCAACCTTTAAGTATTTTTTTTAAAGAATGATAAGTAGACAAACTTTCCCATGTAATTCTAACCATTAGATTATAAATTCATTGTGAAGATTGTGAAGCAGAAATACTGGACCAAGTTTCGATTGCAATGTACTTTAATCAGTATAGCTTTAATGTTGTTCTACAAGAGAGAGGGTCACAGAAGGGGGAAAATGGTGCACCTTCTGAACCCCTCCATCCAGTGTCTTCATGAAACAGACTGAAAATCATGACTGAACAGTTTTTCAGCAAGTTTCAAGTCAGTTAGCATCATAATTGATTAAATACGGAGAAATTTGTTTTTTTAGGCGCAATTCATATTTTGAAGTAAAAAACGGAAGAAAAATCACATAAATTTGTTATGCAAATCATCCCCAAACTTATTGAATGAGGTATCATCTTGTAGGAAATTTAATTGTCTTTCATATGACACCTCACACATGGTAAAATGAGGTACTGTTAAATATTAATTCCCAGAATCGTACAACAGTAGTTATACATTGCTGCCAGATTGAAAAATAGCCGCATTTTTTGCCAGCAGCATATTGCAAAGGTAGTCCACCTGGAAATTGTGCAAGGAGGTCCCCTGAACACGTTAATACCCAGCAACCTTTTAAAACATTCCATGTTTCAAGAACCTGCTGTGCCCCCTGGCTAAGCCCCCGTGAGAAATCCCTGTGTGAAATAACGATATACTGCTACTATTGTTAAGAAAATAAAGAAACAAAGAATTAAAGAAAGAAACAACTGAAAACGAAAGAAAGTAAAGAAGAAAGAAAAAGAAATGCATTCCCACGCACGCCGTATTGGCTTATTTTCTTTATTCTTTTTTTCTTTCTTTTAAATGTAGGACATTGATGTTTAACTCACTATATAGACTGTGTAAGAGGAGTATGTTCATATTTATATAAGTACACTTTTTTCTTCTGATAAGTGCCTTTTCCCCTTTGTAATAAGAACCCCTTTCTTTTCTCTTAAATGCCACTTTTTGTGCTATTTTGAACCCCGTAAGTGATGTTTTCCTGGCATCTACTAATACAATTGGGGTAAAACTAAAATATTCCACCTTTATGAGCGACAGTGTATAACACAATGGAGACCATAAAAAGCAGTGCATGATAACGTCTTTTTAAATCAAGTAACAGTTATATCCAGAGTGGCGTTTTTCTATACACACCACATTTTCACTTGACAGCCCAAGGAGGGTTTAAACCCACCACCACCGTAGATCCGCCACTGTCTGAGGCAGGCGCGTAAGCAGGGGAGGGGGGGGGGAATACCCCCCTTCAACTTTTTGTATGTGTATGTTTTGGATGGAAGAAAAAAAATAATAATACAAAAATAATAATTAAAAAAAGTGATAATGAGTGACCCCAAAAATCCGACCCCCCCCCCCTGCGAAATTTCGGCGTGATTTTCAAATTTTAACCCCCCCCCCCCTTTGAAAAAATCCTGCGTACGCGCCTGGTCTGAGGGTATGTTTGTAGGTGCCCCTTTTTTCCCCAGAAAGAGCCCTTTTATTGTTGGTGCCCCCTTCCCACTTTGGAAGACGCTCCTCCGCCCCCGAGGCAGTGCATAAAAATGGTAAACTATATGAATTACAGGGCAGGGATTGCATTATGTGCTTTTAAGAGCTCGCTACGATAGAGGGGCACTTAATGGGCACCTGATATACGCTGTAATAAATATTCAGAGGGGTCGTTCCTCTTCTTGGGCTTCCCCTTTGAAAAATGACCACCAATTTATGTTAACAATTATATTTTTAATACTCAGTGAAGGGAAAAAAGTGGTATACAGAATGCGTCCCAAAAAGAAAATGAAACCAGAAAAAAAAAAGGTAATTGTGAGAAAACTATGAGGTATCTGTTTGAAAATAATGTCTTATTTTTCATAAAACAGATGTAATATGCAATTCAGATAATACTATCAGTGACCATGATTACATTATTTTTGTACATGCTTTACCGATCGAGCAACATTGTTTCAAAAATAGCATGTCAAAATGATCCATTTGTGTTCGATTTTGGTAACCCAGTGAAAACATTAGTATCACATGCGAACATGGTAAATGTTAACTTTACAAGTTATTTATGCAAGATTCCCATTGTGTGAAGTTTAGTATTTAAATAAGCAGATACTAAAATCGGGGCAAATACCCAAGTTCCTGGATGACGGGCGTACAACATCAGGCTCAGATTTTCCATTTCCCTCGAGCAATGAAAAAGCGCCCCTTTCGATCCTAACTAGTGAAAATGGTGCCCATCGATCCTGAGAGAAATATTAGATATTAGTTCTTATGGTTTATTTTCTGCCTTATGTGCCGGACCATAACTTTTATCAAAATATAAGGTGCGCCTAATTAACTTTGATTCTTGTAGAAAAATCACTAAACTGTCTGCTTTGCTATTTCAAAAACTTGCCGTTCTGATCAAATGCTAAAATCACTTTCGATAACAATTGAAGACACATTTAAATATACAAAATATGCCCTTACACTGTCGCTCATAAAGTTGGAATATTTTTGTTTTACCCCAATTGATGGAATGATTTTAAAAATAATTTAAAAATAATAGATCTAGATAATAGTATACATTCTCAGATTTTATTGAATAATAATTGGACAATGTGTGTTTTGCGTGACTGCTAAAGCATGTGTAGGCTACTGTGCTTATCAACTAGGGGACCTACGCCCTTAAGTCATAAATGACAGTAATGAGGATTAATGCCCCACAAAAGGGCACTTGTATAGCACATCGACACGGTTTTTATCCTGGGGCCTCACAGTTCCGAGGCCATTGCTTTGTCACTGAACCATGACTGTACGCAGCGGGGGCTAGGGTAGGGGGCAGTTTCCATAAATTTAAAAAAAAATGCAATAAATTTTCAATAATATTTATTGCATTTTACCCCAGTTCCCAACATAAAAAAATCCTCTGTGTGCCCATGCCTTGAGCCATAATGCATGGCCGTCCAGAAATCGACAATATCTCCATTCTGATTTTTTTTTTCTCCATTATTCTGATCAGCTATCATGGTGAAAATAATCTTACCCTCATTGTTAAAAGAAACTGAACAAAACAATCTTTTCATTCGCTTTTAAAGTTTTGTTTCCTTCATGTCATGTTTGGTCATGTTCGCGTGTGATGCTAGCATTTTCAACCATACTATTTCACCCAAATCTGGCACAAAAGGATTTCGACGTGCACTTTTTAGTAATCAATGTTAATTAGTAAAGCGTATGGATTAATGTCAAGAATGTATCATTTGACATTATTCTACTTCTACTTCATGAAAAGCAAGGAATCGCATTTATAAAGCTGACAGCTTCTTTACAATATCAGTTTGTTTTCGAGTTTTGTTGTTTCAATAGCTTGATAACGATGATAATTAATAAAACATATATTTACTGTTTGAAGCATACAGCACTCCATACATCTACAGCTGGCATATGGCAAGCCGTGTAAGCGTGAACAGATTCCTTTATTTTGACAGGGAAAAACTCATCAATCGTCTACGATTTTTAAGGACTTCCTGTACAGTGTACATCGCAAGATACATCTAATAAATTAATAAAAGAAATATAATATCACATGCTATAGAGAATGAGGTTTATTAGAATCAAGAGGAAGGGCAATTGCAAGTAACATTGTCGCACGTGAATTGGAGCGGACTTTGGTGAGAAAAGGTCCCAGGGGCAGAGGGCTGGACTTCCGCGGTTCCCTGGTATAAATCGTTGCTCTCCGCGAGTGCATGAGTTTAGACATGCATGCTCAGCTCAGATGAGGTCTCCGATCTTTGGAGCTAGAAGAAGAAGGCCTACTTCCCCTAAGAATCGGAGCTAAATCTTATCAGTATCTGTATACTCTGTAGGAAATGGCCAGCTTATCAGAAATAAAAAGTTCTGCACAAAAATGTCTGACTGGTGCAAAGAATGTGCTTTCCACATCGAAAAGTGCAAAAGAGCTTTGTGTAGCTTTCGAACAAATTGCAAATCTGCTGCTGCAATCAGGTGACTCATCACATTTCAAAGACGTTCTCAGAATTACTGATTTGCCTAGCCATGATTCAGGGTTAGCGAAACAAGAGATTCATCAGAGCCACTATGTTCATTTTCTTAATTTCTTGTGCAATATCCTGAGCTTTGAATGGTATGGAAACTTTGGGCGCAGTCAAGAAGGCAACAGATTGTTCAACAGATTCTTCCTGGAAGGTCTCCCTCAAGATGCCCTGCTTGTACTTTGTGGAGTCGTACAGAATAGCAGGTACATGTAGACACTGTGTGCTGAAATATAAACTGCTTCTTTTCTCTCTTTTTTGCAGTCCACCACCTTGATTTTTTTTAAATGATGTTCATGACGTACATTCCATTCATGGAATTTGATGGAAAGACTTAAAATGTCATCATGCATGGTCATGAATAGACCGAAAGCTTCAGTCTCTGGTATCGACGATGGTTCCGCTGAGATTGCATCTGGCTCCTCTATCCGCCTCTATGTCAACAAATGTCAGTTTTATTAAAGAAATGACCCATATCAGACAGTTAGGTCATGAATAAAAATTCATGTAGTCTAGATCATAACATTTATAAGAATTCCAGCATTCAACAATTGCCTTTTTCCCCCCCCTTTTTTTCCCCCTTTTTTAGGGGGGTGGCTGGATAATCTGTGATGCAAATTCTGAGTAAAAAATTTAGTTTTCAGTTCACTCTGTGTAAATGACATTTTTATTGTATTATAGATCTGTCTACATGACATGTCCATGTAGACTACATGGTATCTTCATCAAAATTGGTCTTTAGAGAATTGGTGTTACAAAAATTAATGTTGACTATATTAGATCATCATACTTGTCTTAATTTAGTGTGATAAAGACCGTCAACTTAGTAGTCTAAACTCACTTTTCCATTCGGATTATAGAAACGGAAACAGGAGTCGGGATGGAGCCATTGTCTGCTTTTCTTTTGCTATGCATGCTTCTCGATTGCACGGATTATGCTATCAGCATTTTCACAATCTACAATACATGTACATCCAAGATATAGGGGTAGTATAGTGTCAGGCCGTTGAAGCATGCTCTTAAATTTATTGCAGGAGTTATGGTTACAATCCTTCTTTTAAAAAATAAGTTGCTATCTATTATAATAATACGACAAGCTCCATGGGTCCGATTGTGGGCGGTCCGATGACGTATTTCGCGTCGAAACGCGTCGATCTGCGTCACCTAACGAGGCTCCGGGCTCGACGTCGGGAGAGCTATCTCCTCCCGGACGACGGGTCGAGGGGGGACGAGGAATTCTTTTCTACGTGGAAACGGCCGGGTTTTTTACCCATTTTGTCCCGCCATCGACCAGGAAATCGTAAAAAAACGATGTGACACGCTCATGAATATTATGCATGACCTGTTGCATGCATGCATGAGCCTCGAACTGTTTCAATCCATTGCCCCTAAAAAATGGTTTTTATTCTAATTTGATATTATTCTAACCAAAAGTATTCAGCAAATTACGAATGTGTTTTTATTCTGTTTATACAGTCAACAATAATTTGATAAAACGGAGATATACAATCACGCAAAAGCAACGACCCAGCTATGGCTAGCTTATACTTTTGAGCATCACAGTCCGACCTCGATCTATTTGAATTGTCTGCCAAAATCAGAAATAACGTTTTGTGTTTGATTTTTTAGCAAATACATGATATGATAATAACAAATTATGATGTTGTATTTTTACAATCCTGATTAGATTTATATTGAAAGTTTCAATAGCGTAAATGGCAACCGATCAAAGGTACGTACCATCTGTATGGTACGTACATACCACAGAATTATAATTCTGTGGTACATACCATCTCTATACATGTATGGGCTTCGGCTGTTCTGTACATGCATTGTTCTAACAAGTGTGTGCGGGGTACGTACATGATAATGCTCAACACGACACACAAAAAGCGCTATTCATCTTCGCGTGTATATGTATTAAACGTGTGTGCACGTGTGTTCATGTTCTACATTGCATTGTGCAGCGCATGTATACTATAGCGACTTTCATTCAACGTACTAATAGTTATACCTCGACTTGGTGAACCTCTTCTCGATTAAATAAAAGCACCTTAGACTACTCATTAATAATTGTTCGATAACACAAGTTTATTTCCTGCTTCAAACGCCCGCTTGCAGCTGATTTAAATAAGTAAAATTATCTTATTACATTACATAACAGATTTCAGATTTCATGCAGCACCTAGAGCTACATAATATATTTATAACTAACTCCAAGGAGCTCTGCCGCCGCAAGCGTGGGCGAAGCTACCTGGGGTTACTGTATAACCATGGAGTTAACTCCACGGTATAACGTAATCATAAGATCATCAACGTGACAAAAGCGAAAAAAAGAGATGTGGGTCGGGTAGGGCAAAACATCGGGGCAAGCCAAATTCTGCAACCAAAATCTAATATGCATCTACATCAGTCTGCAGACTACAATTTTTGCGTTTAGAAACTGAAGAGGAATAATAAAAAAAAAAAAATGCCCTTGGCCTTGGTATTTGGTTAACTCTGATTATTAATAGAAACATTACTTCTCATGAGTTTAACTTCCGAGTCCGAATTCTAACGTTAAAGAAGAAGAGATCTACTTTTATTTTAATTAATCTAATTGATTCCACAATAATTGATTGATTGATTGATTGATTTCTATTCGACAAGCTTCCAACATACAACAATATACAATAATAACAGATCAAAAATAAGTCAGCTTGAACAGGATAACCCACGAAAGCTCGAGAGCTTATGTCCAGTGGGGTCCCTTACAGACATGTATAAAATTAATAAGTTAAAATAGTAATATTTACAGAATTAAAGAATTAATCTATTCTAATTAATCTATTCTAAGTAAACTAGAACTACATTTCCATTAATATAGTTGGATCTAAGTATAATGTTAACTTATGCATATTCACTTTTTACATAAAAGCAGTGAAGGGATGTTCCTTTGTCTACCAAAGGAACTGTTTATTTTGTCCGCTTTCTTTGTCAGTCATATTCATAGTGTCTGTTTTTTAATGACATCTGCAGCCGAAATTTGTGCGCCTATCTCCTTCTAATTCGTCCCCTTGGGGTAGCGGTGCACGGTGCCATCAACCGCCGGAGAGTCTACTCTATATCAAATTGGCTATGCTCCGTCCGATGTCCACCTGCGTGTCGAAGTCCAGAGCGAGTTGCGGCTTGATATTTACTCACAAATTTGGCCCCCTCCCTCGCTGCCTTTTGGATCCGCCCCTGCCCCACCCGCGCGTTCTAGAATCCCGCGGATTTCCGCGGGTCCAGCTAGTGAAATAATAAAGATTTAGATTGTCTACTGTTATGCATTTGTTGAATTGGTTTATAACCTTCTCCCCCCCCCCCTCTCTCTCTCTCTCTCTCTCTCTGTCCCTCTCTCTGTCTCTCTCTTTCTCCGTCTTACCTTTTCTCTTACTCTCTCTCCATATCCCTTTCTATTTCTCAATCTCTCTTTCTTTTTTTGTCTCTCTTCCTCTCCATCCCTAATTCCTTTCTCCATTTCTCTTTCTCTCTCTCTGTCTCTCTCTCCCTCTCACTTTTTCTCTTACTCTCTCTCCACATCCCTTTCTATCTCTCAATCTCTCTTTCTCTTTCTGTCTCTCTTCCTCTTCATCCCTATCTCCATTTCTCTTTCTCTCTCTGTCTCTCTCCCTCTTACTTTTTCTCTCACTCTCTCTCCATATCCCTTTCTATCTCTCAATCTCTCTTTCTCTTTCTGTCTCTCTTCCTCTCCATCCCTATCTCCATTTCTCTTTCTCTCTCTCTCTCTGTCTCTCTCTCTCTCTGTGTCTCTCTCTCTCTCTCCCTCTTACTTTTTCTCTCACTCTCTCTCCATATCCCTTTCTATCTCTCAATCTCTCTTTCTCTTTCTGTCTCTCTTCCTCTTCATCCCTATCTCCATTTCTCTTTCTCCCTCTCTCCCTCTCTCTGCCAGTCCAAGCTTCAAACAGAAAAAGTGCGTCATGCTCCTGGAAGAATTCTTTCGCCATCATCAGCTGCAGACAATGTTGTGTTCCACGTGTGATGTCTTGCCAGGGTCAACAATCTGTCAGTCTCCCACCGCTGGTTCATCCAGGTCAAAGGCACCGAGTGGTCAAAGGTCACAGGTCATGACTGTCCTTGCTACCCTACCTGACCGGATGGCTAATGCACTGAAGAAAGAATGCAGGTAGAGTTTTTTAAATAATGCTGATTGTTGTTTGATTCTTCCCATTATATTTCAAAAGAATTGCAAATTGTGCGGTGTTTATAGTCCAGCTATGATATAAGATACAACTGTAGATCCCTATATACTTTTTCAGAAAGTGTGGATGATAATTTACTTCTAGTTGTGTTGTTTCTTTAGACAGTCCAGTTAGAGTGAAACATTGTTTTACTTTACTTACCAGTATTTTTACTTTAATACACGATGTTGTAGGTCTAAGCCCCCCCCCCCCCTCCCCCTTAAATAGAGCGGAAATATCGAACATAATTTGATTGGTATTGATGAAGAATGAAGAAATTGATTTGTGTTGCCCTGTAATTTTGTTTCCTTACCTCGTTCTTGTACCCTTGACAGTGACTTCTTCCTGCCAGATCACTTTATTCCAATGGTTGCCAAGGAGATACTACAAACCTTACACTATGTGCATGAGAAATTATCAAGTGAGTTCAATATGCATCTTACATCTTGCAGTTTTTCAGTTTAATTTAGACAAATGCAGAATCCTATGTTGACTTTAGGACTATATGATTAGTTGGATCTGCATGAGGAAAACTTTATGAACATTAAAGGTAACGACCAGTTCTGGTCATGCAATTGCATCGTGAAAGTTGATCATCTAGCATATAAGTATTGGTGTGTACTGCAAGGTTCTGGAATCATCAAAATGATAAGAAATTTGGCCCAGTCTTGGTAAAGTTACAAACACTGTACACAGAAAGATGTATATGGGACTACGCGATATCTATCCAGTCCGGATAGATATAATAATTTACCAAATAAATCAAATAGTAGGCGTTTCCCAGCAAAATTTGTATCATCACGGATTAGTCAAAACATATTCTTTCACGTGATTGGTAATAAGAGCATTCATTTCATTTCTTGAGAGGGGGGCGTTTCCAAAACTGGTCTATATCTTTAATAGTTTTATTTGCTGAAGTGGAAATTCATAGCATTTTTAAAGATGGGAACAGGAAGATGGGAACAGAATACATCAATCAATGGGGATAAAGCATAATAACACTAGACCAAAACATACAAAAGTCTAGCACAAATTGCCCTTTAATGCCATTACTGTCCATGCAGTATTATTCCCCTAAAGAGCTGAACACAACTTTTAAAAAATATGACACACTTGCGCCACCGTGTGTCTAGAATGCCATGAGTGAATTATTTGGGTACTATGTTAGAAGTACAATGTTATATCTTTATCATGATGACAATTTCCTATATTTTATGTTCCTCCGAAATTAAGAATTTCTAGTAATAATTTTATTATGTGCAAAGTGTATTTGTATAGTTACCAGAAAAATGAATTATGTATGAAAAAATGTAACATCTTTGTTTATCTTTCTGTTGGAACTGAAATAAATATGAATTTAATGAATTTAATTTAATTTCAATGTATTATTTTCTTATTTAATGCATCATTTTTATGTTCTGGTTGTATATATTAAAAACAATTGTTTAGTACTTTTTTCCTTTGTACAAAATTCTGCAATTCGGCTGAAAATGAATTCTTTCAATAAACCATTATCTTACCCTTTTGTTATTACCTTTGTAAATAAGAAAGACTATTAATGACATAATAATGTCATTTACTGGTATCTAATCTTTGCTATTTTCAGAGTCTGAAAATGCTTCCCTGCTGTTTGTGAGTGAGCTGATTGGTAGATTATGTATTCAAGGTCACACTGGTAAGATTGTTTTCTTTTCTATGTTGTAAAGATGATTTTAATAGTTATAGCTTTATTTCAGTAATCATTGATACTAATTATTAATATGAAAACATACCCACACAATGATGCAGCACAATTTGTCAATATTGTTCAAGAGATTTGAGGTGTTAGAAAAAAATATGTTCAAGTGTACTTGTACAGACTCATGCAATGTATATGCATCCTTAAACAATCCTTGGTGAATACCGGTACATAAGTTTGGGAAAGTTTGTTTGTGTTTTTTTAATATATACTGAAGAACACGCAGACCGCTCGTCCACTGACTGATTTTTCAAGAGAGTTTTGTGAAATTTTTCAGTCGAAGAATTGAGATGATGAATTATACCACAAGGAAAATTTCTGTATTCTTCTTTCGTTTCCCTTTGGGTAATTTCACAGAGAGAATGTTTGGCGTACTCCTTCCACAACTTCTGAAGTTGACCGCCTCTGATTTCATCTGGTCTCGCATTGCTAACCGAATCCTTGCTGGGGCTCCAGAGCGGAGTTTAGAAATCATCCTTGAATACCTACTCAGACAGTGCCCTTGGTAACAGTAATGTAGAATTGATGTTGAAAGTATGCGTATACTTACAATGATTGTGGGATGAAATTAATCTTCTTGTTTTGCAGTAGTTGTGGTTATGTTTTCACGATTTGATTTGTTAGATATAGGAATGGATGTTTTAACATAAATGTCAAACCAGTCTACCTCAGAAATTGGGGCCTGTCCAGGAGTTGAACCCGGGATCTCTTTAGTATTGGGCTATTGGCTCTTTTGACCAACATTTTTTATTTAGAAGACGGTATAACAAGAGAAGCAGTGACTATGGAAATGACAGTAAAAAAAGGATGAAGATAAGGGACTTTATAAAAAAAAAAAAATTAATGGAATAGATGTGTGTATTGATGATGTTTGATTATACATGTAGCTCTTAAAGGACCAGATGTAATGAATGGTATGAGGTGTAAAAAAGAAACGTTTTCCTGCACTTGGCTTTCAGATTTTGTTGTTGGATGGTGGCTAGGTTGAAGATAATGTTGAGTTCTGGTCATGCGATTATGTTGTGAAAGAAAGTGTCTGTCTGGAAGCATTTGGGAAAGGTTGCCTTATATGTTGGAAATTTGAACCATTGGAGTCATCAAAATAAGACTCTCGCTTGGCGGAAAGTCACATGGACTGCACATGAAAATGTACATGAGGGACTACATACTTCATTCATTTTGTGAATAATTCAAATTTGTTTACATTTTTAGACTACATTTAAGATCATTGTTATACATGGGGTCTTTCCTTTCTTTTTATTGTTATTTATTGTTAATTTTTATGATTGATTTTGTGAATGTTTAAAATTAATGGCGATGTTGTAATTTCAAGATTACATTTATAATTACTTGTTAATAAGCAAACTAGGGTTCTTACTCTCTTGTCACCTTTTATACCATCCTCCTTCAGGTATGGCTATGTCTCTAGACTCCTGTGTGATGCTGTCCTCACAAATTCCAAGATCAACTTCCTTCTCACCAACAAGTTCTTGCTTCTGCGGCACTTTGCGGATGTTATTTTCCCGCAGAATCTGATTGGCTATCTGGCTTCCTCACCCTCCAGGAGACACTTGATATTGAAGGTAAAAGCCCCATTCTCACCGAAAGTGGTAGACTACTGTACAGGCGGAAATATTTGTGGTAAATTAATTTTCGCGGATTTCGCGCTAACTTTGGCAAGCGCGAATTTTAGAACTCCCGAAAATATAAGCATGACCTCTTTTGCGTGTTTTTAATGTGCTGAATTGCATGCAACACGAATCTAAGAACCAGCGAATATCTTTGGGGGACGCTCGGCGCGAACAATTAATCACACAAAAATAACAGCGTTTACAGTAGTTTTAAGATCATCTGGCTCTGCATAATATAATGAGATGATTAAAACCATAGTGCATGTCACATACAGATATCTGTATTAATAATAAACAAAGAGATCAGTCTGTATAGTGTAGCTCTGCAGAAATTTGATTAGCTATCTAGCTTCCTCACCCAACGGAAAAACACATCATTTTGAAAGTACAAACATTCAAAGCCCCATTCCCTCAAGTGGTGATGTGATGATCGGTGTTGTTTTGTTTTTTTGGTTGAAATCCAGCTCTGTTACTCAGTACAAATGTAAATTATTAAACTTCAGCTTAGTTCCGATACATATACTGGAAGCTCATAACTCTGCTGCCATTGGGTTCCCTTTGGTAGCAGCGGAAGATGCGCTGAAGTAGGTCATCATCTTACAGGGTCACGGTGCTCCTAGAGATTCTCATGAGTTAGCTTTGTCCATGTCTCTTAATGTTCCTTCCAATGTTCAATCTTCAGTTGTGTCATGCCCTTATGTCACTTCCTGTGTGTGTTGGTGATGGAGGGACAACGGGCGCCCATGCATGCACGCATATATATATCTAGGCTACATGGATATTCATGAAGCCAAGACAACAAAGCATGCATACAGCGTATCCGGCTCACAGAATTCCTTGCACTTTCAGCCAGCTATGCATATGGGTAATTCCATAAATTGGGGACCATTTTGTGACATTTTTGGTGTCCCACTTACATAAGGAACCCACAACCCACACGTATTTGTGGCTCTGAGTAAAGACTTAAATAGTATGAAGTAGGATACAATATTATGCTTGGAAATCACTTTACATTCTCCACTATTTAAGTCTTGTGGGTTCCTTATGTGAGTGGGACACCCAAAATGTCCCAAAGTGGGTCCCTAATTATGGAATTACCCGTATGTTTGTGCACAGATACTTGTAAATACATTATCATGTTTTTACTACCCACCCCCCCCCCCCCCCTCCCTGATCAAGCATTATTGTCTGCTTTTCTATTCAGACTTCCTTTTGTTATGCTTCTCTATTGTACAGATTATGCTATCATCAGCCTTTTCACGATTCAGGCATTCAAAAGTCAAATGTTCATGCATTTGCGAGGCCTCAGCAGGGCTAGGTCAGCTGCACTCTGCTTCAACTTTATTTCTAATGAAACTGTTGTTGCCCTGAAAACAGTATTTTTTTTAGAATGAATTCCTAAATGCATTCCCACCAATGTTTTTTATTTGTTATGTGGTTTTGTTTTGTTATATATATTTTGGGGGGCAAAAGAGTGTACAGAACTTGTCATGAACAGTATTCCCCAAATTTTGCAGGTGCTGAGGAGTGTGTTGAGTACATGGGGTGACCGGTCAGCTGTGAAACATACATCACACAGCCAGCATGCCTACCTGACCACGGTCATCGTCATCTGTGTTGGACATCTTAATGAGGCGGAGAAACAGAAGCACAAAGGAGGTAATGAACAAGTCATGTAATCACTCTCATTACTTTGAATATTCATGAAATCACTCTCATTACTTTGAATATTCATGTAATCACTCTCATTATCTTTGAATATTCATGTTATCACTCTCATTACTTTGAATATTCATGTAATCACTCTCATTAACTTTGAATATTCATGTATTCACTCCCATTATCTCTGAATATTCATATATCACTCTCATTATCTTTGAATATTCATGTAAGCCTTCTATTGTGCTTTGTTTTGATTGATTTCTGTATTTTTCAACATAATAAATAAGTGACATACAAACTACGGTAGGTACATATCTATTTAAAAAAAGTCAAAATAAATATATAATCATATCATAATATAAATCAGCCCCAAGGAATCCCTTGCATCCTGCTCCAGTGAGACTTGGCGTACCTGGCTAAGCCTCAACCGCCTAAGAACTGGCTACGGACGATGCAGAGTCCTAATGCAGATGGGGTCTAGGAGATGAACAAACAACATGTGAATGCGGCCAGGAACAGACAATGGAACACCTGCTAGTCTGCCCACTCCTGCCAGAGCCATGCACCCAAGATGACCTGGAAGCCGTGAGGACCACTGGACCACTTGTGTAGTGACTCGATAAGAAGAAGAATCAATTAAATCAAAGTTAACAAATCATTTAAGAATTGAAAAACAAGAGATATTTAACGAGAGAAACAAAAGAAACGGTCATTGTACCCTTTTTTAAAATCTCTTTTCTCTCTCTCTCTCTCTCTCTCTCTCTCCCTTTCTCTCTCTCTCTCCCTTTCTCTCTATCTCTCTCCCTCCCTTTCTCTTTCTCTTCCACTTCTTCTTGCAATCTCTCTTTCTCTCTCAACCTTTCTCTGTTGCTGTCTCTCCCTCTCTCTCTCTCTCTCTCTCTTTCCTCTCTCTCTCTCTTTCCTCTCTCCCTCCCTTTCTCTTTCTCTTCCACTTTCTCTTGCAATCTCTCTTTCTCTCTCAACCTTTCTCTGTTGCTGTCTCTCCCTCTCTCGCTCTGTAATCAGACCTGACCACTCTTCTGATGGGTGGGGTAGAGGCTCATCTTGAGAGCCCCATCCTCCGGGTCAGAAGGTTGGGTATGGTGGCAGCAGAGATCATGGCAACGACCCTTGACCCCAGTGGCCCCAAGTTGACCTTCGAATGCGAGGAGGATGAAGAGAGTCGATTGCTTTGGTCATTGATCAAGCCCCCGGAAGATCCTGGGCTGGATTCACTCATCAAGTAGGTAGATTTTAAAAGAGCTACCGCCGCAAAATAGTAATTACTTTACATGTACAGTCAAACCTACCTTAGCGACCACCTGTATAGAAAGATCACCTGTCTATAAAGACCGCATTCTTCGTTTCCATTGAAAAGTCTTTCTCATTGAAAGGAACATGTTACATAATGACCACCTGCCTATAAAGACCACTTTTCATGTTTCCCTTGTGCAGGCTTTATATACATGTTTCACTGTACATGAAAATGAGTGGCAAGTTGGTGTGAAGAGAAAAAACATCTATAATTCATTAACATGCATGAATAGGTATCATGCTGGTGTATACGCTGCCCTGATGTCATGAATGATCTTAAGTAGAACTTGACATACATGAAGTATTTTCATTATTTTCAGGGAGATGGATGAAGTAGCTCTTGTGCCTGATCCACATATGCCAGGTGGGACTCAAGATCTGTTAGATCCTGGAATCACTGATGCACTAAACAAGGAGGAGGAGGAGTTAGACAGGTGACCAAATAACACATTGTCATCTTGAAAACAGGGCCCCGTTTCACAAAACTTGTCATGAGTGACAAATGACAGTCTTTGTTATAAGCTACTGAAATCCTTGCTTCTGATTGGTTATCAGCAGATTTGTCACTGTTTTTTTGTTTGTCATTTGTCATGGAAAAAGGCTTTGTGAAACACCCCCCTGGTTTGCAAGGTTCATAGGCAGTTTTCACAAAGCTGAAGCAGTACCAAATTAAAGCACAAGACCGGTAGAATATTCTTTCTATGGAGTCATGTGAGAGGGAGCCTGGATGCATTTGTTAATATTATGAAAATTGACAAACTGTATAGCATTATCAATGAAATCTACATCTGCATTGTGAATCTGTTTTGTATAGATCACGTGTACATTTTGCTTGAATGTTTCTATCTGGAAAGCCGTGAGCAGATATGAATTGAAGTGAATTGAATTGATTTATTGTCCATAAAAATGGAAATTCGTTGCTCACTGGTACAGGTGTAGTACAAAAACAAAGTACACAATTATACAAATTATAAAATATAATAAGAACATGACATTAACAACATAACAACATGAAGCAGTAAACCACAGCATTAAAGTGTAATACAAATGGAACTAGGCTGGTCAACAACTTTACCTAAATAGTAGTAATACACATATTTAGGTGTATATCTTTTGTACATTTAATAGTATGCAGAGCTATGTCTAAATATTGTTTTAAAACCATTACTGTTCAATCAACATTACTCTTATGTTATGTATACATGTATCAGTATTTTTCTTTGCATTGTTTGATTGTTCACAATAAAATGTACTGTCATTATTGTGATGTGTTGTTAATAAATTCAAATTCAATTCAAATACAATTCACATTTCTGTAACTTCTAACACAGAGCTCAATGAACATAGACCTTTGTTTCATGCAGTTGCCATTCATTTACATGCTTCTTCATACATGTATCTCATCGAGCCTTACCGGTATTTCATCTCTTTTCCATTCAGTGATGATGATTTTGAACCGTACGACATGTCACATGACACCAAGGTCACAAAGGTCAAAATACCAGTTTATGTCCGGGACTGCATTGATGGTAAGAAATAGTGGAATTAAAAAAAAAAAAATCTCTTCTTTTTTGTTTGTTTCTTGTTCAATTTCAATGGAACTTTTGATATCCTGCGATGGTTTCTTAACAGTAACCTTGAGTGGTAATCTGAAACATCTAATCTATATGTTATTTTCCAGGCTCGGCATTAGGGGGAGGTTTTCACCCAAAATGTGAAAAGGATACTTTCTCTGTAATTTCCAGCATTTTTGTTTCACTCAAACTAATCTTCTCTGTTTATTTCCTTATTGCTGTAGCTCTTCATGTTTGAGCCAAATCTTGTGAAATCTCTTCTCTCTCTTTTCTTTTCCTCTCTCATTCCATTCCACAGGTTTGACTGCAAGAGATGCTCCTGAGCTGACTGAAGCAAGCCTCCAGGTGGCGGAGAAACTCATCAGAGCAAAGCCAGATGATCTAAAAGATGTGAGAGAATCATTTCTGTGTTATAATCATTGCCATGGGGACTTTATCCCCAGCAAATACACACAATTGCCCATGAACAAATACACCCCCCTCCCCCCCCCCTCAACAAGTACCCCATTGCACCAATTACCCCCTACCCAGACAGCAACCTAAGAGTTAAAGCCCATCTGTACTAGTGTGGACAGGAAGGATTAGACCACCCAGCATGGTCACTGACAGGTGGCTTTCTCATCAACCCAGCTCTCAATAAACATATGAAAAAGAGGATCATGAGGGACTAACAGGCACCGATTAGGCATTCTTTTTTATATAGAGGGAGCAAGTAGTTACAAGTAGTACAGCGGGCCTTTAAATAAAATGAAGGGTAGTTTTCGAAGGGGTTATGTTCCTCTGCGAGTAGTTTAGTGATTTATCATACACACATGTAACTTGTAGTGGATACATCGCTGCACTGTGAATCACATGGTTCTCAGTTCGCGTCCCACTTACTAAACCTGGATGGAGAGTGGCAAATATAGATCAATATCTTGCCACTCTCCACCCAGGTTTAGTCAATGGTACCTGAGAAATTCCTTGAATGCTTGAGTGCCTTGTCATGGTAGCTTTGCTAAAGTAAGGTAATAATATAGTAATAGAGCCCTCAAGAGAGCAGTTTTAAAGGGATCGTTTAACAATGTTAAATCTGAGATGCATGGCCCTACTTGTTATCTGTGATATGATGTAATATTGAAGCCCAAGAAAAATTGCGCTTTAAAATGATCAAGAAGTGCCTCAAAAAAGTAAAAATCTTTGAGTGACTGGTTTTACCATACCGGTACTCATTTTCCCCGATAGACTGTAGTGTTATAAAAACCTTTGGAATACAAATTTTTAAATTTTGATTTCCAATCATAAATATCTTGATAATCAAACAGGCGATCGGCTTGTAAAAGTCATGGGATTCCTGACTGAACTAAAGGTTTATGATTATCATTGCAGCATGAGCTATATCCAGGATTTTGTTTCAGAATCAGATACAAAGTTACCCAATCCCTTTAATACTGATGAGGCTACCCTTGTCAAACAAGACACATCACTATCGTTATCAATATTTCCATTTTCACATTGTGCCACAGGTGAGCCGTCAATTTGCAGCCATCTTACTTCACCTTGAGGACCAATACAACACTGATAACTTCAGATACATAAGACACTCTGCTATGGTGGCCTTAGCAGTCAACTCCCCTGTTGAGGTATGACCATAAAAATTGGTTCAATTTTTTTTTTGCCAAAGGTATAAAGTAGATAGTGGTAATGGTGATGATGAGAATGATGACGATGATGATAATAATGATAATAATAATAGCAATTTTAATAATAATAATGATAATGATATCAATAATAATAATAATAATAATAATAATAATAGTAATGATAAAAATGATGATAATAATAGTGATAATTTTAATAATAACAATGATAATAATGATAATAGTAATAGTAATAATAATGATAATGATAATAATAATAATAATAATAATAATGATGATAATGATGATAATAATAACAATAATAATAATAATAATGATATTAATAATAATTATAATAATGATAGCTACAATAATGATGATGATATTGATTTCTTTGTAATTTTTCTTCATTGTAGACATCAAGTTATCTGACCGGAGAGTTCTACAACAGAAACTACAACATCAGACAGAGGATGGATATTTTAGAGGTACAGTACATACGATGAAGACTTTGTGTATACATCTAGAAACACTGAGAGACTTGATCATTGTGTTTTGAGGGTAGTTTTAAGAGCGATGGTTTAAGTCCTGGGCCTGTTACATAAAACTTACCATGGATTGTAATCAATGGTAACTTCCGTGGGAACAGGGCTCAACAGCCAATCAAAATCAAGGTTTCCATGGTAGCAGAGCTGCCAACCATTCCGTTTTTGCCGGAATTAGTCCGTTTTTTCATCCCAATTACGGTATTACGTTTTTTCTTCATAAAATAGGTTTTTTAATTTTTTTTTATAATTTTTTTTTTTTTTTATTTTTTTTTTATACATACCACATGTCAAACAACTACCCTAAAATGGTGATTTTGATCACAAATTAAATAGAAAACTAATTTTAAAACATACTTGAAGAGAAAAATATTTTCAAAAAGAATGAAATGCCGATAATACCAAAATAACCAAAACAAAAAAACCTGCTTGTATGGAAAAAAACAGCACAAGGAATGAACATTTCTGCATTGGAAGTGTGTCGCGCGTGGTTGTAAGATTCGTTTTTATGAATTCCTTTTTTTTGCTTGAAATTCCTTTTTTTTGCCATCATGATTCCTTTTTTTGGTCGCACAAGATTGGCAGCTCTGTGGTAGTCACCACTTATGGCAAAGTTACCATCAATGGTACGTTTTTTTGCAACAGGCCCTGGTCCATATTGGGTTGTATGGTATTTTATTGGGTAATGAATTTGTCTTTGAAAGAAAAAATAATTAAAGTTGTATAGGTGTATTAGAATAGGCGTTATCTATTTAATTGTAGAGGCATGTTTCTAAAAAAAATAGCCCCAACCCTAACCCTGGCCCTAATCCTACTTGATGCTCACAAGACTGTATGCAAATATTGCAAATTAGCTACATTACATTGTGGCTATTTGTAGGAACATTCCTCGACAATTGATTAGATAATGCCTACCATGTATTACAGTGGATAATGGCACTTCATGACCAAGAATGGCAGATTGTGGGGTTAAAAATATCATAAACAACTCCAACTACTGTTCTTCCCTCCCTCTCTTCCTCCCTTCTTTTGTCTTCCTCCCCCTCTCTCCCGTCCATCCCCTCTCTCTCTTTTCCTTCCTCCATTCTTTCTCCCTCCCTACTCCCACTCCCTGCTTTCACTCCCATTTCCTTTACCCCCCCCCCCCTGCCTCTCTTTATAACACATAAATTATTTTAAGACCACACATATATTACTAATACTCCACCTTTTTTTTTCCCTTTTTCTTTTTTTTTTTTTTTCCCCCCCAAGTATATGTTATTATTACTTCTGCGCCTGGTGAATTCAATTGTCAAGCCTTACTGGCTTTTACGGATGCACCATTTTCCATTTGTACTATGGTTTAAACCTTCATATTTTCTTTATATTTTGAATGCTGTTATGTCAATTTATATGTAATTTTGATATTGTTACATGTTATGAAATTCCATATTTTATCTTTGTATATATTGTCATGATGATGGAAATAATTTCAATTCAATTATCTCTCTCTTCCTGTACAGGTATTAGCTGCAGCTGCTCAGGAGCTTTCCAAACCCTTGGATGGCCCATGTCCTACGGCCTCCATGGATATAAGTACAGAGCTCCTGAACCCACAAGGACATAGACTCAAAGAAGAACATGAAGAGAACTGGAGAGACATTGTAGAGAAGAGGATCGAAAGCAAGACAAGGAGGTTTGCAAAGGTAGTCTAATTTGTTCATCTCTCTGGTAGGATGTCCCCTTCTTCTTCAAGATAATCTGCCTCCTTCAATACTGAAGATTCTTGCAGATGCCGTAGATACTCCGCCTGATTGGGCTGTGCAGGTGGACCACTACACCGTTTTTTTATTCTTCCTACTCTTATACGAATAGTGCAGTGGGTTCTTAGCGTGCAAGGGTGGTGACTTTCCTGTACACAAGGCCTCCATTTAACATCATATCCGAGGGACGGAGTGTTTTCCACTTAACATAGCCTGTCTATGTCTATGAAACAAGGGGAGGGTCACGTTAACACACAACGCAGGCTTCAGTCATCCGTCTGGGTTGGATTCGAACCCGAGATATTTGGTTTGACAGGCAGACGCTTTACCGACTGAGCCAACTCGCCTCCTTGTCGAAAGTGTTCCTAGTCTCGGGTCATTTGCCCTGGCGATTTATTTTCATGCCATAGTTATTTGTGTACAAAATAGCTTGTTCTAGCTGATTTTAGGCCCTCTGATCAATTCTAACTGGCATCCCTGTTATTAAATGAGGCCAAGGAAATGAAACTGTACAAGTGTCTGATTGACTTTTATGGTTTATTACTGTGTAAAGTGCCTCATTTAATGATATGTGATATGACACGGCAAAACTGTGGTGTTTTTTTAATGATGATGAATGATGTAATATGCTTCATATTTGTGTATCTTATAATACAGATCTTAGTGACTATGCACAGGACCTTTGTTACCCACAGTTGCCATTCATTTACATGTTACAAAACCACCTTGTGATGAACAGTCCGGTGACATATCCACTCGACCACGACACCATGAGTGTTTAAATAAGAGATAAACCTAGTTTAAGATCCAGAAATGTGAACAACGAAATGAGAGACTTCAGAAATATGTCACAATTATTAGAGCCAATTGTGTGAAAAAGAACTATGTTTGTACAAGTAATTGCCAAATGCCATTATGTACATATTTTCCTTTTTTTATATTTTTGTGCACAGGGTCCAAGCAAACCAGCACCAAGTCCAGTCGCCAACCGTTTTGCTCCCATGGCTGGTCATTTTTTCTTCCCACTCTTAAAGGCATATGACAGGTTAGCATACTCTAAATCCTGTCTGCACTAGTTTGGCCAGGAGGGATTAGACCTCCCAGCAAGGTCACTGACAGGTGGCTATCTCATCAACTCATCTCTCAATTAACATAAGAAAAAGAGGATCATTGGGGACCAACGGGCACCGCTTAGGCATTGTTTTCTATATAGAGGGAGCAAGTAGCTACAAGTAGTGCAGTGGGGCTTTAATTCAGAACACAATGATACCAGCATGGTACATCACACCAATCATTTGCAACAACTTTTCACTGATCATATGACCCTGGGCTACAAAAGGTACTCTGGAATTTCAGCTGCAAAGTACAAAATTGGTAATCTTGTTTACTGAATCAATGACTAGCACACTCAGATTTTGGGCATTGATTTGCCAAAAAAGTCAAACAAACATGAAATAATTAAATATAATATTGGATGGCTTTGAGAGTGATACAAGAATATATTGCTCAAGCTATGACAATATTGGATGAGTCAAAGACGATTCTAATATTGTCTTAGTGAGGGCAATATATTATTTTATCATACGAAAACAAAGCCATACAATATTATTATTATTATTATCTAAATTAGTCTGACTAGTGAAATAACAAAATTTGACTTACCTCAGTAAATATGGCTTTGTTTTTCGTGTGATATCGATAACAATATTGATAGTTAAGTTCCCAGATGACTGAGCAATATGAAAACAATATTGGTCAGTCATCCGGGTGCTGCGCTAAAGATATTGAATACACTGATTTATTGTACCACTTGGAAGCCTTACATGTATAGATAATAATCTATATTACTGTACAGATATTTCATGCCACAACCCATACCTAAATAGTACTTATCTTGTCATTGGAAACGGTTATTAATGGGTCATGGAAAGTTAGGGAATTTGGTTCTCAAAATTCTGTTGGAACCCTGCTACGTCTTCGACAAATTAAAGCCCAGAACAACTTTGACCGGAGCAAATGGTTCATTATTATATAACGTCAGGGATTCATGTACCAGTAATGATCTTGTTATGCCTGTGCACATGCATTGATTGTTGTATCCTCGTCGTAACCTCAGCATACGACTCACACCTATGTGTATGACCAAAGTCCTATTGAGATCCGGACACACTGCCTCCATTACTGTTATTTTTATTTGCTCTACAGTAAGCTGAACACAATGGACTTGCTAGGAAGTGACTTTCTACTCTTAGGAAGGCTGATGTACACGCTAGGAATCATCATGTATGCCGCACAAAATGCACCAGTAAGTTAGTCTGCAAGCAGGGACTAGCCCAAAGATCTGTATGTATGTAGATAACCTGATGTGTATTACAGGCATACTAAACATTGTTTGTTTGTTTGTTTTATTTCCACTTTTTCACATCAATTCAAAGAAACATCATACAAATATATATAATGAGTAACATGTAAGTTTGACAAAATATGTTTCTAGTTAAAATACAAGCAAAAACAAATACGGTATATTGATTTGTGCCAAACCATCATGAAAACATAATCTGCATAAAAATAAGAATAAGGGGGAGAATGGATATCTTATGTATGTTTAGCAAGTTTCTTACAAAGGAAAAAGCAGGAGACCATATGTCGTAAGCGTAAATGCTTGATGATGACCGTGGCCTGGGTTTACATCCTACTCTTTGCAAGAGATGTAGTATATTAACATGCATAGTAGCATCACGTATTAGTCAAAACATATTCTTTCACATGATTGGTAATAAGAGCTTCAATTTCATTTTTTGAGAGAGGGGCATTTCCAAAACTGGTCTATAACTTTAAATTCTTTTGTAGGTATTTTTCTCACTTGTGTCTGTCTTTGACGTTTTTGTCTAGGTATGTCGTCAGATGGCTGTTAGTTTGCTGGATCTGATATGGTCTCTGAGGTACCACACTGAGCAGTAAGTACTAATCACCACCTACAAGGACCCAGTGACAAACTGCCCACACCAAGGGGATGTCCACTTGCAGTGTAGTATTGCCCCTGGAATCCTCATGGAATCCTCTCATGACCCCCTGGACAAAACCCTTTCTCCTGTTCCAACAACTACCCATTTCAGCTATACTCTCTTTTTTTTTAAAGATTGGGGAGGGGGAAGCATGATTTTTTACCCAAATTTGAATGTGAAATAGACACTGTTTAACAACACCTCCGCTTGTAACAATTACTTTCATTTTTTTGAACAGATATGTAAGGCAGTCCTTGATGTTTGCAGTTTCCATGATTACACTGAGTGTTCCCGCCCACCTACTGGTGACTGATCTCCAAAACGACATTTTGGAATGTCGTCATTGGTTACAAGGTAAACAATAGCTGTACGATGCGATCCTAAATGTGACCCTTGACACAAAAACTTATTTTATTATTCCATATTTTCTTTTGATTGATGAAGAGTGTATGTATTTGACTGTATGTATTCCATGCATTGGTTTATGTTTTGCATTTGTGGAATAAAATTTGAAATTGAAATTGAGAAAAGAGATCTTGCTCTCATAGTCACAGAATGATAGAATGTTTCCACCTCACATTTCTAGGGTTTTTGATAAATGTGACCGACATAAAATATGCAATTTGGCACATAAATGTTTTGATACTCTGCCCTTCCTCTAAAATCAAAGGCCCTGTTTGAAAAATAAGCTACATGTAATACTGACTCACTTTGTCCTATCGTTACATTTCAGTTTTTGTTTCTTTTACTCTTTTGAGTGCGGGCACTGTTTCCATAAAACTTGTTAATCAATGACAAATACCAAGAAATGTTATAAGCTACTGAAATCCTGGCATTTGATAGGCTGGGAGCAAATTTGTCATGAATAAATTAGCATTTTTTGCCATTGGTAACAAGTTTAATGTAACAGGAGCCAGCTACATGTTTCTTAAATCCCCACTGTCCTACTTGTAGCTACTTGCTCCCTCTATATAGAAAACTTCCCAAATCGGTGCCTGTTGGTCCCCCATGATCCTCTTTTTCTTTTATGTTAGTTGAGAGCTGAGTTAATGAGATAGCCACCCGTCAGTGACCTCGCTGTGTGGTCTAATCTCTTCTGGCCCAGTAGTAATGACGGTCTTTAAGAACCATGCATTTCTCAGTATAACATACATTGTACATGTATAATACCAGTACGCACATACAAGGAGAGGTACCACTTTACCCTCTGTCTCATGCAAGACAATGAGGTCTTTATTTCATGTTTTTTTTTTTTTCTTCAGATATTTTGGAGCGAGATCCTGAGCCTGAATGCAAGGCCCTAGCTGGTCAGACTCTAATGGTCATTGACTCTACAGTTAGCAAGGTATAGTGTATGAGAATATATAGTACAGTCAAACCTGTCTATACCGACCGCCCAAGGGAAACACAAAAAGTGGTCTTTGAAGACAGGTGGTCCTTGTTCGTTTATTACATGTTTCAATGAGAAACCATTTTCAAGGGAAACAAAAAATGTGGTCTTTGTAGACAGGGTGGTCTTTGGAGACGGGTGGTCACTAAAGCAGGTTTGACTGTATATACATAGGTGTAGTATGAAAAGCTGGTCACCAAAAATTAGTATGCCTATTGTTAGGAAACATAAAGCCACACATAAACTATAAATATGACAAAAATTAAATGTTGGAATGAAAGGACAATGATAAAATGGGGAAAGAATTTTATGTTATGGCCGAAATATGAAAGTTAAATCTGAGTTATTTTCACATTTCTTTGTGTATGAATGCATCAAATATGTCACAAGTAAAGTTTAGAGGGTACCATATTAACACTTGCATTAGCTTATTACAAAAGTAATGTTTGAAGCTGATGTTTTGATTGTATATGTAATTGAATGTGGTGGTGGTTATTTAACCTGACTGCTAAGAAAGCATAAATGCTTGAAAGTAAGCAACCAGACGGCCAACGGATTTAGGTCGTCTCCGAGGGACCTGGTAATGAGGATTAATGCCTTACCAAACGGAACTATGTACCAAAACATACAGGGTGAATCATGTTGGGCTATTTGTTCGTTTTTTTACCCGTTCAATGCCAATGTAACACTCACAAATATTGTTAAAAAATATCCAAATCCTTGTTTGTATTATTGCTGTTATGTAAATACATTAGTATACATGTTTGTTTCATAATTCATAGGAGCTGCAATGTAAGATATGACACCAAGTTGGACCAGAACATGATTTTTTTTAAAGAGAGATGTCAACTTCCTACAAGATGATGTACAGGCAGTTCAACCTACAGGAATAGGAATCTGCAGAAGTCTTGGAACACATAATAATACTATACTGTTAGAATCCTTTGATAGAAAGGGCCGTATTGTATCAAATTGGTTAAACCCGATTCCTGATTGGGAGTGTCGTGGTCGAGTGGTTTAAAGCGCTTGACTGGAGATGCGAAGGTCAAGGGTTCAAATTCCGACACGGCACTAATATCCTTTGGCAAGATATTGACCTACACTTGCTACTCTCCACCCAGGTGTTAAATGGGTATCCGGTAGGATGCGACTGTCATTGTTGGTCAAACAGTTTTTGAGCATCGAGTAACGCCTTGCTGGATTGCTCCCCAGGGAGTGGAGATTGTGCACACATTGTGTACGGGCAAGCACTGAATCCAATGACTGGGTAATAGTATATCTGTGAAGGGCTTAGAGACATCATAGATGTATTAAGCGCTATATAAAAGCGGAATTATTATTCTTTGTTAAACCTTACTTTGAACAAAAGCCAGTGCCAAGTGTCAGGTTTAAATTTGAGTAGAATGTGGGCCAGAGTTTTGACATGGAAGTCTGATTTTTTTTGTTATAAACACAATGGAGTCAAATGTTTCTATCAAGAACGTTCAGGTGCTCATTGCACCTAACAGAGAATGTTATCAGTGTAAAGATGATGGTGTCCCAATCTTGGGTTGTTGTAAGCCTACAAAGGCTCACTGTTTGGACAATCTGTTCCGCACATTGACTGACAAGGGTTTGTGCTGCACACTATGAATACTGCCTAACAGTAGATCAATCTAACAGATTGTAGGAATCTCCATGATATTAGAAAGTATGAATGATTTGAATAAACATTTTATGCCTTTAAAAAATAAATTCTACAAAATATTTTCATAGATGCTAACGGCTTTTCATAATTGTTAAGTCCAACTTGGAGACAAGTTCAACTTAGGATCTTTGTGAAACACCCCCCAGGAATAGTTCAGGTAAAAGGAATTTTACTCATACATTTTTGGTAGGGGTTCGGAAATGATGTTTGTGATTTCAACATTTTGTTAAAGGTCCCTTTTTTTTAGTAGATAATTCATTAGACAAGAGAGAAGACCTTGTTCTCTGTTGCAAGTAAAACTCCTTTCACCCACAAGAGAAAAATTTGGGGAGGGTTAGGATGTTATGTTTGTGAGGTCATCTGCTTGTAATGGCGTCCTCTGCTATGCAAAAGAATCTCTAAGGATGGAAATCACTTTGCATACATTGGCTATAGCTATGTCAGGCAACCCTCTTCATATGTAAATGATCTTAGTTGTAATTTTTTTTCTTTTTGAAAGCTTTGTTCAAGAAGTATGCATAAAATTAGTTAATACATGTCGAGGGTTCAGTGACACAAAGACGCAACTCCATATTTTACCAAAATGATTCAGTATATTTAAACATCAACATGATTCAAACGCCTTGCAAAACAAACTTAATTTCAATTTTTTGTTATGCCAATAATGATGCTTTTGTGATTATGTAAGTTTGATTTGCATCATTGTATTTCTGAATGTAAACGATGTATACCTAATAAATCCTCTGAGGCAAAGAAAGAAAAAACTGGTGTTATTATTGAAATGTTGAAACTGAAGAAACTGGTGTTATTATTGATATGTTGAAACTGAAGAAACTGGTGCTATTATTGATAGGTCGAAAATTAATTTTGGTCTTATTTAAAGAGAAAGAAATTGTTGTAGGGACAGAAATACATCTGTATTTGTCATGTTCTATGGATTTGAATCAATTACATCTGTAAAAGGTTATTTGAAATAACAATGTACCCCTCCATAGCTTTATATGTAGCATTGGCTTCTTAGGGACATCCAACCTATGTATCAAGCTACTCTAAATTTTACAAATGACTTGAATATGAAGAGCTAAATGGGATTCTCAAATCCCTTTAATTGCATAAGCTAAAGTTGAAATATGCAGATGTAGATTAACCGTATTATTATTATTAAAGGGATCGTTTAACAATGTTAAATCTGAGATACACGGCCCTACGTGTTATCAGTGTCTGTGATATGGTGTAATATTGAAGCCCTAAGCAAATTGCGCTTCAAAATGATCAAGAAGTGCCTCAAAAAAGTAAAAAACCTTTGAGTGACCGGTTTTACCATACTCGATTTCCCCAATAAACTGTAGTGTTATGAAAACCGTCAGGCGAACGGTTTTCAAAATTTGTAATTCCAATCATAAATATCTTGATAATCAGACAGGCGATCGGCTTGTAAAAGTCATGGGGTTCCTGACTGACCTAAAGGTTTATAATTATCATTGCATCATGAGCTAAATCCAGAATTTTGTTTCAGAATCTGAGACAAAGTTACCGGATCCCTTTAACAAAACATTTTAATGCAAAGTGTATTTTTGGCTACAATTTAATAGAGATTATGGGAAATACAACTTTGGGCATTCCATTTGGCTCTTCATATTCAAATCATTTTTAAAGTCATTCGTAACTTTATTTTAACTCCAATGGTTCGTATTCTACTAATTCAGTAAGAACCCAACCCTTGGTATAAGATCACATGTAACGAAGGAAGACTTCAGACCTTGGTCTTTCATCATTAAATCTCGATTTTGAACCCAAGGTTGATCATCTCAGCGTTGTCTTTAAAGTTTAGTAGAATGTGGGTCAATGTCAAGTTTCGCAATTTGCACAATACGCTTATGACCAGATTTTACAATAGACATTTGTTTTATAATACAATTAAGATTTATTTGGCATGAACTCAAACTGCTCTATCTCTCTTGACACACATATTTCTTCTTTTGTCATTTCAGAATTCTCTATTTGTGTCCAAATATTTAATAGATTAAAAGTAGATTAATTATCTCAATAGCCTTTTTAAATTACTTTTTACAGTGATTATTACTCTAAAATGGCAGCTATCTGAACACCGCAATGGGAGGTTTGTGGTCAACTTCATAATAAGTTAATAACCAGATGGGATTTTGGTTTTCTTCAAAACAACCCAACGTGATCATTAGATTGTAATTGAATATTCTCTTGTAAAAAACTCCAATAAAGAAGGAAAATGAAAAAAAAAAAAAATTAAGAACAAACCAACACAACGTGATCAGATCGTAGTTGAATATTCTCTTGTAAAAAACTCCAATAAAGAAGGAATATGTAATAAAAAATAAAATTAAGAACTATCACTATGCCCAAATAAAATTAGTCTACAAAGCATGAAAATGCAACAAACCTATTTATGAATTGAAGAAGAAAAAGAAATATAATCTTGTAGGTTGATTCTGATGGATATTGTTGTTCAAGAGTTAAACATTTTCATAGATGCATATAATTTTAAAACAATCGGATAAAAACAATAAAATGTAAAAATGAGACTTGGTTGTAAGTCAAACGTGTTTCATTTGTCAAACTTAGTGGTATTCTAAATACTGCTATCTTTTATGTTACTGAGACGTATGTTCATTGCCATAATGATATTAAAGTCGCACAGAGTAAACACCTGTGATGCTTGAGCAAACCCTCTGAATTACACTCGTATCAGCCACTTTAAACCCAGACATCAACAAATGACTTGTCCTAAATTAGATTTGTCAAGACAATCATCAATGATCATACATCTCACTTTTACAAAAGATAACAATTTTCAGAATAACACTCCTGGCAAAAAAAAACTTGAAACTGGAAGAAAGAATATTACAGAAAAACAACACATAAAAAAGAACAAAAATCTGTTTGAGAATATCTACAAAATGTACTATCTACATTGCAATTAAAAAAGAGACCTCAATTATTTTTGTCTCAACCACAGTCCCATATGTTCATTGTCTAGTGTTCTTCTCTTCCACATACTGCCTACTGATTGCTCTCTCTACAGAGACTGCAACCCATGGCATTATGCCTGGCACTTAGGCTGCCAAGTTGCATACCCTTCCTTGGTTAATGGGCGTATCATAGTCAAATTGGGAGAAACCCACGCACACCAAGTAAGCATGCAAGTGCACCAATCAGAATGTATGCACACCAATTACCTTTGAACGCACCTTATTGATGCAATTTCTCTTTGTGCACCTCGAGCAAGTGGATTTGGTACCTTACAAAACTCATACATGTACATCATTACCATGATTCAATAAGAATGCACATATGCAACTTGTCAGGCTGAGGCAGGTTTTTAAATAAGTAAAGGTCACACTGTCTTTACTATACATGTATATATCTGGGTAAGTGTTATTAAAGGAGTGTGCAGATGTATCGATTATCCATAGTTGATATTGCCTATTAACCATCTATTCACAATAAAATTGTAAAACCACGCCCTGATCTTTGTTATTAAAGGGGGGGGGGTGGGAGATGAAATGCCTACAAAATTTGATTTAAAAACAATTGCCTAAGAACACAGGACATACATGCAAAATGGCAGTCCTACTGTACATGTATAGAAGTCACATTGGAAGTAACAGATTGATGATGATGGTGATCATGAAAAAGAGGCAAGGTTCAATAGAAAGTAAATAAATTCGACATCCACGATGAAATCTTGAATGATTTTCTTATTTTTCAAAATTATGGGCAATCTGTAACAAAACTAACAAGGATATAGTTTGAGAAGGGGTTGCGTAACAGAACCATCACATCAACAAGATTTGAAGATGTACTCTATTGTACAGTAAATTTCTCAAATCCTTCGCTTTCTATACAAAGACTATGAGCGACATTACGATGCCCCAACGAGGGTTGTTTGAGAAGACTGCGTTCCTACTACTACTGCTGATGGGGTGGCACCAACATCTCCTGGCCCCCTTGCTCTATGACGCCCCCTTCGTCCAGTGCCCCTCCCACCGCCCGAGGCTGTGTAGTCTGAAGGCTTGGGCCCCTGTGTGTGATGGCCCCTGCCCTTGCCTACTTTGAGCTTCTGCTTGTTTTCTGTGGCAGGCGCATGGGGGAGGATCTTGGTGATTTTGCCAACAGCTTTCGTTCTGCCTTCCCTGTTTGACAATAAGAAGAAAATAAATGTAAACATAAGCAAATTGACATTATTTAATGATCGTTGTCGCGGTTGAAATGTTGTAGCTCCCTCTCAAGACTGATATTACTGAAGCTTTAAAACAATGTTTCTTGACCACAATCGACCAATTTGCTATTCCCGTTTGGAAATTATATATAAAGAACTGCATATTCTGAGATTTTCATGGTCGCAGCTACCATAGAATGGCGCGATTAGAAATACCGCTAAATTTTGATTATTCAATTTTCTTGAAAGCAAAAGTGTTTTAATATTAGGGAGGGGGGGCATGTGTCCTGGGTGCCAGTGTTAGTATCGAGCCCTGTCCTAACCTTAAACCAAAATGCATCCCAACCCAATGGCCCGAATTCACAAAGGAGGTTTGTCGACACACCTAGGTTTATGTGCTTCATATGACGCATTTCAAACCAAGGTTATGTACAGGTTTGAAAAGCGTCGAAACACGTCATATGACCCACATAAACCTAGGTTTGTCGACAAACCTCCTTTGTGAATTCGGGCCTATAACTTTGAGGAAATAAAGCCCGGAGCAATTGTGGCAGCAGTCATCAAACAGAAATAGCTTACGTACCTGAAGACCATTCTGCAGTCTGCCTTGAGATACTCTGGGTTCTTGATGAATCTGAAGCGTACCGTTGCCTTGTCTCCGGTTCGCATGTGGTCTACACTCATGGAGATGATAGAGGCGGTCTGGCGGGTGCTCCCTACATGAACTGAGCAAAGAAAGAAAACAAAGAATGTCATGACAATGAACTATTGAATCTCAAACGGGCCGTTGCTTTGTCCGATGAGTACTCCCAAAGGACAACACGGCCAATCATCATAAAGATTAATTTGAAGGTTCAGTGACACAAAGACGTAACTCCATATTTTTCTAAAATTAATATTTGATATCAAAATGTTCAGAAAAATGTGGGCTTTCCAGGAAACACAAAGACTTAACTCAATCCAACACCCCATTGAAGTCAATGGCTAGAGAAACATTGACTTAACTCCTTAAGGCCCAAGTGCTCAGTGACACAAAAAACACTTTTTCTCAAAATGGCCAAAATGGAGTTACGTCTTTGTGTCACTGACCCCTCGATACAATCTCAAGTAGACTGGTGCTTTGGTCTCCTGTCCCTATGTGACCTACACCAATGGCTATAGGAAGCATACTCTTTACATGAAACGATTAAGGGAAAAAGAAAACATAATAGAGAGAAAGAGCTTTCATTGACTGCCATAAGCAATGGTGGCTAGCCTTGGTTACTAATTGATTCCCCTGGCTGAATTTGAGCGAATGGCTAGAAAATCACCTATGTTTTTTAGTGCTGATTCTCCTTGTTCGCCTTCATATTAATTGATATCTGCATTCTATTTTTTGTGCACGTTCATGTGATGAGGACCGGACAGAGAGCTTTTTACTGCGTTTTTATTGAAATCTAAACTTTGAAATTGTAGTACTATCATCTCTTATATCAATCACAGCAAATCAACCCTGTAAGTCGGGGCTTTGATCGGATAAGAAGATCGGAGTGACACCCTCGCACCTTTGATCAGTATCGGTTCATTTTTTATTTTTATTTTTTTAATGCCAACAAGTTTCGGGCTATCAAATACTTAAAAAAATGTGCATAGCTGGGATTATTTTGTTATTTGAAGTTGTCGTAGACCATATTTGTTGATATTAAGTGCCTTTTCATGACTTTGAAATTGCTAATATTAGTCTAAGAGAAGAGTCAAAACATGCAAGCCCCATCTTGGATTGTACAACAACTCCAAATGACAAAATCATCCCAGCTATTGCATGTTTGTTTTTTAGTATTTGATAGCCCAAACTTGAAAAATTTTGGCATCAAAAAGAAAAAAAATTCTACCAATTTTTTCCGTTCATGTTCATTGATCAGAATTTATTATCCGATTTCATCTGATCGTCCAACGATCGGCCCCTGATAGGTTACAGGGTTACAGCAAATGATTGAATTGGGGGCTGACTTACCCATGGCCTGGTAGCGGGTGCTTATCGTCGTGGGATGGTGGAGAACCAAGATTTCACCTTCAAACTCCCAGCATGCAACAGGGTTGATCTCAGGAGAAACCATCACCATTCCTTTCCTGACTTGGGAGCGCTTGATTTGCTGGGGAAAGAAGGGTGGAGGGAATCAAAACTTTGATGATGATTTGATATTTAATAGGCAAAGTGTTATTTCTCATGTAGGAAGAGAAAGAACAAAAATCAAAACCAAAACAGTTCATGGGCTTTTAAAGCCTGTCTGAACTAGTTTGGCCAGGGGGGATTAGACCTCCCAGTGAAGTTACTGACAGGTGGCTATCTCATTAACTAAGCTCTCAAATAATATAAGAAAAAGAGGATCATGGGGGACCAACAGGCACTGATTGGAGAAGTTTTCTATATAGAGGAAGCAAGTAGCTACAAGTAGTACAGTGGGGCCTAAAAAGAAGGCAGATTTCTTGTAAAAGTGAACTTTCTTGTCCTGCTTATTCCTACATGGAAAATATCATAATAGCTATGTCATATAAAAGGCATTTCTCTTGAAATTACCTCATATTCCTAGCATGGTATCGATTTGATGATTCTAAAACCTCACAATAAACAATTATTCTCAATTACTAAATGATCAACTTTCTGAATGACTTCAATGCAGTTTCTTTCACAATGCATTCAGTACTTGACTTAAAGAGAAGGTAGATTTCTGGGAAGAGGTGAAAAATAGTTTGTGAGCATTATCATTGTATTATACAAGTGTGGAAGAACATCAGAGAAAAAAAATTCTCTGATAAGCACGGCTCTTCAAATGCCTTAATATTCTAAATATGGCATGTAACATCATAAAAATTGGGACGAATTGTTATGCCACATGCTTGTGTAGTCCCATATACATTTTTCTGTGTACAGTGCTTGTAATTTTACCAAGACAGGGCCAATTTCTTATCATTTTGATGATTCCAGAACCTTGCAATACACACCTGGGCCCCGTCTTACAAAGAGTTACGATTGATCCAAATCAATCGTAAGTCCTCCAATCAATCGCAAGTTTGGAGTCTCCTATCTCTTATGTACATAGTTACGATTGATATCAATCGCAAATAAGTTACGATTGATATCAACTCTTTGTAAGACGGGGCCCAGTACTTACATTGTATATGCTAAATGATCAACCTTTTCTGATCGATTCCACAACGTTTCTTTCACAATGCAATCGCATGACCAGAACTGGTCTATACCTTTAACATACCTTCTTGAGAGCGAAAGAAGCCGTCTGTCCACCTCTGACCATCTTGACCGGCATACGTTTTCTGTGAATGCTCTTGATGATGACCTGCTGGAAGTGACCGTGAGAATCGGGCCCGAGGGCCAGAATATCGTTTATTCTGACCGTCCCCTTTAACGTCGTCCCTGACACCACCGTTCCAACACCCTGTGGATAAGAGGTGAAGACATTCAGTTGATGAGAGCATAAGAACGTACAGGGGGGTGTTTCACAAAACTTGTCATCAGTGACAAATTACAGTTGTTGTTATAAGTTACTGAAATCCTGGTTTCTGATTGGTCATCAGCAGATTTGTCACTGATTTTTGTCATCTGTCATTGAAAAAAGGCTTTGTGAAACACCCCCCTGGTGTCATGGTCTAGTGAATACATCACCAGACTGTGTATCGCATGGTTAACCCATTGACTACTGAATTATCTAATTCCCATAGACTTAACACAGAGACCACCAGGTTCCAGTAAGCAATTGGTTAACGGTTCCAGTCCCGCCGTTACACTAATGTCCTATGGCAAGTACATTCGTATAGCAGCTGCGCTTTATAAAGGGACCTATTATTTACATAATACCAACAATTTCATATTCATTTTCATAATAAAGATATCTTGCTAATCTATAATATGTCGTCCAACATTATTACATTAATCTAATTTCTGTAAGGGCAAAACTAATGATTTACATGGCTTATCAGGTCATATAAAGACTCTTTTGGATTTCTTCTGTACCTTGTACTTGTGTAAGCTCTAATGTGTCAGTTAAATCATTCTGATGCCTGTTGCAGGAGTTTGCATAGATCATGGTAGAAAAAAATAGATATAAAATTACTGGCTATCCTATCAGATTCAAAAAGCTCTAAATAGTCCATCAGTTAGAAGAATTGTGATATGCAAGAAATCACTTGATGCATTTTCACCCAAAAAAAGTGCCTTCAAAAGCTTCTTGGACTGCAGACCAGTATTTTGTTTTAATTATTAGCTAATCTTGTTAGGGCTAGGCTTAGAGTAAGGGTCTTTCTAAAGTGTGTTATTATTGTTTAAGTGGCAATTTTAATATTTTGTTGTGAAATTTCTGAAGCACTTTGCAACTGCATAGAAAGGGCACTATACCAAATAATTACCCTATGGGATTGGAACTGAGAAATTCCCTAACTTGGTCAAGACATGCTGATTGGAAAATTGAGAGATGAGGTGGAGAAGAGCTATAGTTGGGTATCTGGCTGTTAGAACTTTGTTAGAACTAGTGATGATACAGAACACTTTTGTTGGTTGGGGTAATCATAACATGTCATTTAGGCTTCTCCCAACCTTAAAGCCCATCTGTACTAGTTTACAGGAGAGATTAGACCACCCTGCAAGGTCACTGACAGGTAGTTATCTCATCAAATCAGCTCTCACTTAACATAAGAAAAAGGGGATCATAGGGGACCAATGGTCACCGATTAGGCATTGTTTGCTATATAGAGGGCGCAAGTAGCTATAAGTAGTGCAGTGGGGCTTAACATTTAGTAGGCAAGCTTACACCCACTCCTGTGGACTTTCTCAAGCCAAATGATTCTTTACATATTTTCTTACTGTCTGCTTCCTTCTCTAGATCACTGGAGCAAAGAGAAGTGATGGTGAATAGCCAGAGTCTCTATTCAGGCAAGGATTAATCCGTTTCATCTCGATCGGATTTTTTCATCTTTCTGGACAAGGAAATGTGATTCAAAGTCAATAGAGATTAATCCTTCACTGAATAGGGACTCTGGTTATGCACTATCACCTATCTGTGCTCCAGTGATCTTCTCTAGGCAGCAAACAGTATGTGAACAATCACTTGGCTTGAGGAAGGTGAAATTTGCACTTAGGTTAAGACTAGTAAACTGTTATGTATGGTCTGTCCTATTGTATGGAGCAGAAACATGGACAATAAGCAAGGCCATGGAAAATAGAGTAACATCTTTTGAAATGTGGATTTACAGAAGAATGATGAAAATATCCTGGAAACGAATGAAAACCAACACATTGCAGGGCGTAAACAAATTGCACTGGTAGGATTAGTTAGGGAGAGAAAAGTCAACTACTTTGGTCATGTTAAAGGGCACCAAAGCCTCTTCTTAAATGGTGTGTTGGAGGGAAGAGTGGAAGGAACTAGACCGAGAGGGAGACCCAGAATCAACGGGGAAGAGAATGTTAAGAACTGGAGTGGACTAAAACTACAAGAGTGCACCAGAATGGCAGAAGATAGAGTGAAATAGAAAGATGTTGCAATCAACCTCCGAACCGGGAAAAGACACTTAGATAAATAGAGGAAGTTCACAAGAGTGGATGAAAGCTTGCGTACTGATATTTTCCATGGTATATTGTTTAATGCTTACGGGTACAGAGTAGGTCTCATCAATTTGAAACTCTGCTGGTTCATTCTCATCAAACATTGTCCTGGTTGTCAACAGGTTGAGGAACATCTTGAGAAGGCTCAGGTTCTCTCCAGACACATTGGACACCTGGAAGATTGGGCACACTCTGAAAAAGAATAAACAATATTATTATTATTATTATTAAAGGGATCGTTTTCCAATGTTAAATCTGAGATGCATGGCCCTACATGTTCTCAGTGTCTTAGATATGGTGTAATATTGAAGCCCTAGAAAAATTGCGATTCAAAATGATCATGAAGTGCCTCAAAAAAGTTTAAAAAATTGAATGACCGGTTTTACCATATTCTTTTTCCTCAACAGACTGTAGTGCTGTGAAAACCGTTAGGAAAACGCAAAATGAAATTTCAATTTCCAATCATAAATATCTTGATAATCACACAAGCGATCGGCTTGTAAAAGTCATGGGGTTCCTGACTGACCTAAAGGTGTATAATTATCATTGGAGCATGAGCTAAATCCAGGATTTTGTTCCAGAATCTGAGACAAAGAAAACAAATCCCTTTAAGTATTTGGGTCCTGGGAGGGGAAAAGTGAAGTGAATCTCTGTAACCCTTGGGTCTTTACACCCTGTATAACTGATTAGGATGTGCCGGTGGACCACTTCACCATTTTTCCCCCTACTCTTATTCAAATAGTGATGTAGGTTCATAATATTATAGGAGGTAACTCTCCTACACACAGGACCTCCACTAAACACCTTTTTTTATGGGTGCATGTATGTTAAAGATAAAGGTGAGTTCTGGTCATCCGATTGCATTGTGAAAGAAAAGGTGTGGAATGGATCAGGAAAGGTTGATCATGTAGCATGTAGGTATTGGTGTGCACTGCAAAGTTCTGGGGTCATCAAAATCATAATAAATTCGGCTCAGTCTTGGTAAAGTAACAAGTACTGAACACAGAAAGATGTATATAGGACTGCACAAATGGTGTCGGGGCTACTAGCCTTGATTTTCTTATCTTTCTATGCTCATTACTCAGCCAGTATACATTTTCTACCAAAATTGTTTGGCAAATGAAATTTATTTGTAATCTTGAACATTCAGTGTAAGTTTCGTTTGATTCTGTGAGAATTCATTTTCTTTTTTTTACCAGAACTCACCTTTATCTTTAATCCAATCACAACAACCTTCGCATTCTACCGAGTATCTATTAAGCACCCGGGTGAAAAGGAGCAGTGTGGATAGAATCCCTTGCTCAACGATATTAATCTTCAATTCAATTCAAGTGAATTTTTATTTTCTTCCATTCAATTTGAAAACATATTTGACATCTGTTCAAACAATACAATTTATACGTAGGAACATAAATATAATTAAAGAACTTGTATTACAAGGAAGAAGGGGCGAAATCCAATAAGCATAGCTTGTAATGGGTACGCCCGAATACACAAATACATAATATACATTATAAATAGAAGGAAGAAAGAAAGGAAGAAAGGGAGAGGCAAGGAGGAGAGAGGATAGAATCCCTTGCTCAACGATATTAATCTTCAGAAATCGTACCTCTCAGAGCTGAAGTTGGTTGCCATCATGACGACATCCTCCTTGCTGTTGACCAGGACCGGTATCTTCCTGCATCCAGGAGACTTGAGGATCCTCTGAAGGAGCTTCAGGGTCTCCTGCAGGACGTTGGGAGGGCACATGTCAATCTTGGTCACCACCACGAAGACCGGTACACTCAGGGCAAGCGCCAAACCAAGATGCTCCTTGGTCATACCAATCACTCCAGCGTTAGCACCAACCTGTACATGTACATGGGAGCACATGGATTAATCAGTATCTCATACCTATGGTAAGGAATTGTCATATCGAGGGGTGAGCGACACCTTTGCGTTTTTAACTTGCGCATTGCTGCGTATTTATGGCAAGCTCTTGATATCAAGAATTGAATTCTCGATATTGCTTGAATTCATTCTTGATATCAAGCAATAAGAATAAACGTTAAAACGGCTTGCCATAAATACGCAGCAATACACAAGCCAAATACGCAAAGGTGTGACTGAGGCAATAGTTTTGCTGTATAAGAGTATCAATGTATATGAGAATATTTGTGTACCGTAAATCTCCGTGTATACGGCACACTTTTTTCTGTCGGCAAAAATCAAAAGTTGGGGGTGCACCGTATACACAGGTACAGGATATTTTGAGTCCTCAAAATGCCACTTTTAAGTGGTTTTCGAAAATCTCTGTGTCTCAACATGAATTACATAATACAAATAAAGAATAGGATCTACTATTTGAAGTTAAACTACGTTCCTAATTTGAAGGGAAGAGAGTTTTTTTTATTTTTTTATTTCAGTTACGATAAATTATGCCCCTTCACAAAGCACTTTGCCGGCCGAAGCTCTCCCATGTCTTCAGCTCACTCACCTGTATCATGCAGCTCACTCACTCACGAAAACTAGCCTGTCTAAATTTCTGTTTGGACTCGCGAGGAAAATTTTTCTGTCATCTTTAGTTTTAAAAACAACATTGTTACTAGGTCTCACTTAGTTCACAAACACTTCAACTGCGCCTCGTAATAAAATGAAAGTATTTTCGAACACTGAAATGAGCCGATCTGATCTGGTTAACAAAAAAGCCAAAACAGCCCAAAAAGCTTTTGTGTGGCTTTTTTGCCACACAAAGACCTAGTAATAATGTTGTTTTTTTTAACTAAAGATGACAGAATTTTTTTTCCCCGATTTGTTGTTGTTTTTGTTTTCTTCTTCAAAATAGGGGTGTGCCTTATACACAGGTGCGCCTTATACATAGAGATTTACGGTACTCCAAAGGTGTTGCATTCCATAATTTCTTCAAAAACACAGTTAACATGAATTTGAAGTTACACAGACTTGTGAGTTAAACCAGGAATCGTGGCAGAAAGAAACTTTTGTGAATTGTACATGTTCTTTGCTGTAATTCAATCATTTCATGACATAATTTGGAACACTAGCAGAATTCAGAACGATTCCTGGTTATACTTCAAGTTTACTGTTCTATGTCAGTTCAAATTATTAAGTATGAAGCAGGTTAATATACAAATAATACACAGCAGTGAGGGCAGTAGTAAGAATTACCCACACAAGGTACGTTTGGAACAATCCAACACTGTTTTGGACTGTTTCGAAGGTACTGAGTGCAGGTAATTTTACTAATGCCCAAACAAAATGATGTGTAGTATTTGTTTTATAAGATTATGTTTTATTTGTTTTATAAGATGTTTAATTTGTTTTTCTAAATGATATTTTATTACATGATTTTACTAATGACCGGTCATTAGAATTGGATAATGACCAGTCATTATCCAAATTACACATTAGGCAAAATAAATGCCTGGTCACATGTACGCTTTCAACCAATCATTTGATTAGGATCCACGTCATCATCTTATAAAGCAGAATATTACATTCCTTACCATGAGCATGCCAAAGTCAGGCGCATGACCCGTCATGCCAAACACTGTCGTCTTGAGGTACTTCTCGTGACCGGCCAAGTCAATGAAGGTAATCACTTTGGAGGAATTCTCACAGATCCTGACCCAGTCCAGGCTCCCACCTGACACATAACATAAAGCAAGGAAAGAACATTTTCATTACTACATTGTAAGTCAACTTGATGATTCCCCATTCAGGGCATTCTGTTAATTCTCCCAACTATATTATTACAATTTAATTAAATTTTAGGTAAATGTAAATCTTAACAAAGCAATGAATTGTCTCTATATACCATTCCAGATATTTAAGTGTTGAAAGATTTTTTAAAAGCCTGTCTTATGTCTTTTTTTAAAGGAAAAACGGTTAGGAAAATTCAAAAATAGTTGGGACAATTTACTGTTAATCACTGTTAGAGGGTGTTGCACAGTGACCCGTTCAAAGAAAACCATAAATATCTTGTTTGCTAATTTTCTCAGGATTTTTTGCCTGTTAGAGGGTAAGTACAGTACAAGGAATATAATAAGTAACATTTCATACAAAAACTACAGTTTTTCATCACTTGAAGCACTATCACCTCTGACTACAGTCAATGTTGTAACACATTCATTAAAATCTGGATTTATATAGCGCTAAATACAAAATACCGTCTCTCATAATATTTCTCTCCTGGGTATGCAGTGGCAAATGTAGATTAATGCCTTGCAAAAAGACAGAGTTATATTGAAAAATTAACTTTGACTGAATGAGCTTACCGTGGGAGTCTGGCTTATTGACCACTTCGCCTTTACTGTCAAAGCCCAAGATGTCGTTCCCTACACTGCTAGTCCTCCCAGACTCCATCTCGTGTTTGTGCCTGAACAGCTTCTGTCGGGCGAACCCTCTACCGTTGTCCAGTTCACCGTGGGTTAACACACCCAGCAAGGTACTCTTTCCTGCATCCACATTACCCACTACAGCCACCCTGTACATAATGAAAGAGTAACAGCAATGAAAGGCGTATCGGTACTCGATAGTTTGTAGGTGCATTGTGTTATAATTCATTTTATACAAATGTACACAAGGCTTTGCAGCTTTTCCAATTAAAGCCACACTGTCCTTCTTGTAGCTACTTGCTCCCTCTATATAGAAAACAATGCCTAATCGGTGACCATTGCCTATGATCCTTTTTTTCTTGTGTTAATTGAGAGCTGAGTTGATGAGATAACCACCTGTCCAGTGACCTTGCAGGGTAGTCTAATCCCTCCTATAAACTAATACAGATAAGCTTTAATTAAAGGCAATTAATTAGATGCATACTCACACCAGTTTTCTATGTGTACGGCAGTATTCAATTCACTTTGTACAAGACTTGGTAGTGGTACCAATTAATGTGTTAAACCATCTCTTAAAGGTAATACAAAGTTTCGGTATGGGGTCATGAATTTGGTTCAAATGAACATATTGGAAGCTTATGCGATCATACAATATTCAGTGATCGTTGTCGCGGTTGAAATCGAGTCTAAAGTTATGAAATTGTAAATAATAAACTCTTTTTATTGTATAGCTCCCTCTCGAGGTCAAGATATTAATTAAGCTATAAAACAATGTTTCTTGACTATAATCGACCGATTAGCTATTCCCGTTAGGAAATTATATATCACACACACATATTCTGAGATTTTCATGGTCGCAGCTACCATTGTACGGCCGTAGGCGCTATTTGAAATTTATCAAAATTTACCGGGAGCACCGGTAAATTTTTATTTTCAATTTTTCTTGAAAGCAGAAGTGTTTTAGGGGCTGAATTCTTTAGTGCTTATAATAAATCCACAGGGGCATCCAAATATATCAAAATTGTAAAGAATCACTATCCACCAAATTTTTAAAAATTCCCAAAACTTTGTATTACCTTTAAGGATGGAGATTTGAGAACACCTGTTATCTGGTAAACATCAAAATGGTGTCATATTCCCAATAAGAACCAAGAGTATGTGTCCAGAAATTGAATACGATGTTGTTGATACAGGTGCATTTATATATAGGGCAACTTTGAACTGAAATTAATTTTGTCCCACATATTGCCAACTCATCAGCTTCTTGCGTACTTCATGATTCTACAGTACCCACTACAGCCACCCTACAGCCACCCTGAACATAATGAAAGAGTAACAGCAATGAGAGCCGTACTCTTGACAGTTTCTAGATGCATCAGGCTAAATAACAAGGAAAATGGCATTATCATTTTTGTTATTTTTCTTTATTCTTGTTGTACCTTATGAGATTGCAGCCTTGATAGAAAGGACCATCATAAAAACATACATTTTCATTCACTAGAGCTCTACATGTGTATAAATTCATCAATGTAAGCTTGATATACCGGTATTCCACAAAGACATCATTTGTTTTTACCAAAGCTACACATGTATATTCCCAGATTCCAGAGCTAATATTGGAGCTTTCCAGAGCACAGTCATATTGTTTTAGCTGAACAGGGACCCGTTTCACAAAGCCTTTTTTCAATGACAACTGACAAAAATCTGTGAGAATGCTACTGATAACCGATCAGAAGTAAGGTTTTCACTAGCTTATTACAAAAACTGTCAAGTGTCACTGATGACAAGTTTTTGTAAAATGGTGGCCAGGACCTACCTAACTTCATAGAAGTCTTCTTCATCTGCCCTCCTTCTCACCAGGTAGTCTGCCACCGTTCCATTCTCAAGGTCTCTCTCTCGCAGTAAGACCACGTCAGCCTCTATGCTCTGGGCCATTCGCTCCAGGGTAGCTGCTGAGGCTGCCACTTCATCAGGACTCAATCCACTTTTCTTACCATCACCTAATACAAGAGGTGGGGGGGGGGGGAACAAAATTCCAGAAGGTTAATAAACAATTTGTTATTTAGAATGGCACAAATTTGGCCAAGTAATTTTAGTCTAAATTGTTAATCCTCTTTTGATGAATACAATTTTTTTTCATTAATACATTTATTTCATTCATTAATTTATCAATTCATTAATTTATCAATTAATTTATTTATTTTTTCTATCCATATATCTATTTGTTCATCTTATTTATTTATTTATTCATCCACTCATTCTTTTATTTTTATTAATTATGAACCATCATAGACAGCAAATTTTGGCTAGATAGCAGAAACATTATTCAAAATAATTATAGTGCCCATAATTCTTAATGTACAGCAGTGTGTTGAATATTCCATGAATCTCTCTTCATCAAGTAATTGTTTTCAATGGAAAATGTGATTAAGTACATGTACATGTAACTGATTTCCTTTGCATTGTAAATAGCCTTTCTAAGGTTTATTACACAGTACATAGTACATGTTTAATGTTTTTAACAGTTGGAATACTGCACATATATTTTCTATCTAAATACATGTATGAAGATTAACACAGCACTAAAGTTGAGGGTAAACAAACTACCAGTACGTTATTTGTTCTTGGCAAAAAGAAATTCCCATGAACAAAGAAGGAAAAGAAGAGAAATAGGAAACTGGCAACATGTGAATTCATTCCAAGTATAACATTGACATGAAGTCTCATATCTTCAAGGAAACTCTTTTGGGTGCTGTAATATTGTGCAATACCAAGCTGTCCTCTAGCCACTATGTAGTCATGTGACCTTCTCTCTCTTACTGTGTGTAGTCAGGTGACCTTCTCTCTCTCTCTCTTACTACTGTACCATAACACAGGAAGCTCTCATCTGAGCTGGCTTATGCAAGATTGTGCAATACCACTCACACCCTCTCCTACTGTCTAGATATCAACAAACTTTGCTGGTACATCAAGTGAAAGAAGTATTTAAAAAAATGTTTTGACAATCATTTGTCATGATTCATTTCCTTTCCTTGCTGTCAAGAATTGTTCTCTTGTCTATATTTTTGTTAATTGAATTGAATTGACAATGTTGAACGATTCAAAAATCCTCACAGACATAAAAACTGAATTGCATTTTTAGTACAATAATACATACACGTGTATAAAGGAGTAAATGTAAATAAATACAATGAAAAGTATTCAACAAAATGTTGAACTGGTTACATGTATATCACTGTAGAAATTAAAAATACAACATGAGAGGTTTTGAACGGATTATTAATGGTTAAGGGTATTCAGGAGAAAAATGTCAGTGTAATTCATACTGTTTAAATGTATGAACTGTAAAAACCATGCAACAAATCAATCAATAAGCTGCATTGTATTATTATTTTCATTTTATTTTTGGTTAGAGCTCAATATAGATCTATTTTGTGAAGGTGCAATTTTTACTGATAGTTTTGCATAGGTTTCTTTTGTGAAATTTCATGATTTTTGTCATCATTTCATTACTATGTTATGTGTTTTTGTTTTGTTATGTGATTTACCAGAAAGATTATACTATCTTCTATTCAATTCAAATATTTGGAATCACAAACCATATCAAAAACTATATTTTTTTTAAAGAAGACCTTGTTTGTCTAATCAGGCATTTCTTTTAATGGTTTTCACCCTTCAATGACCCTGGCTGCTGAGAATACATGTAAGTTCTTTGTTGATACTTCAGAATGATGAAGAAGTGATTACGGTAGTGTACTGTTAACAAGCTGATATATCTTCTTAGAAACTTTATAAATAGAGTTCTAAATCCTTCTCCCCCCTCCCCCCCCCCCCCCTCTCTCTGTCTCTCTCTTTCAAGTTAAGGCAGATTTGTGCTCCAGTACCTCACATAATAATTTCCAAACTTTGGACTTTGTTTTTTAGGGAAAATACACACAATGTTCCGTCTCCCTCTCTCTATCAGCATCACATTCATACATCTTACCTCGTCTCATCCTCTTTATCACTTTTTCTTCTTCTTTCTATGCCTTTTTCTTTCTCTCTTTCATTCTCTCTCATTGTTTACACTTTCGCTCTCTCTGGCCTCCTCTCATTCATTTCTTGCTTGCTCTCTCCCAACCCCTACCACTTTCCCTGCTCATGCATCCATCAAACTCCTTGACTCAAACATTTTAGATAGGCCTGAGTCAATCCGTTTAACTGACGGTTATCCGACCGCATTCATCAAAACCGTTTAGCATTTCTTGCTCCGTTTAACCGTTATTTACATACATTTTGGAATGTGCTAATAGCCGATGATAAAGATAATCAAAGAAACCGCAGTGTAATGTTACACCCTGTCCGCTGCGCGCCAGCTTTCTGGCAGCAGTAATCTCCATGAATGAATTTGTAAACAATAAAACAACCATGCCCTCTTCCCTATTTTCTCACCCTCTCTATTCCCTTCTCTCTGCAATGTGTTCATGTACCTTTTCTTATTACTGCACTCTCATACAAGCAAAGTTCTAAATGTTTACACATTCGATGGTCAGTTCCTCTCACATCCCTTCTCCCCGAGTCTCTCTATCTCTCTCTCTCTCTCTCAATATTAACATCAATCCCTTGCCGACTCACCCCCCTAAAATAATGTTCATATATAAATAAAATACAAAAATAATGATAACAATAATAATTGAAGTTTTAGAAATATCAATCAACAAAGTCTTGGACATTGTGAGTAATTTAAGTTTTTGATCACACACAGCCACCCTTTCTATCTAGCTAGTCTCACTTGTCTTAATTCTTCACTCTCTGATGTTCCTGCCTGGTCCATGCAGCTCTCTTTCATACACACACACGTACACACAAACCTCAAACATCGTACACACAAACCTCAAACATCGGCGCCCAATACACTGTACATGTACATACACACAGGTGGAGAGCACATGGCTTCTTGACTCCCACTGAACCGTGTGAAAGCACGTGCGGTCACCAACCTGTAATTTATGCTGGTATCAAACTCCACCCACATAGCTAGAGAACCTTCATGATTGGTCACTAACTTGGATCAGCTCATTGCAGGGTGTGTCTTGGTAGTGAGTGTTACACACTTCCACATAATTTCATATGGCAATGATACATGCAGCAGGGACATGCTAGACATGTCCCTGCATGAATGGAGCTCTCTCCCTGACCACATGCAAACATTGCATTGCAAAGGCATATATAAACACGTCACAGATCAAGCTATCTTCACAGCGCGCTTAACTTTGCAAGGTTAATCATGATATCAGATTCAGATGAGGAATAATAAGATATTTTGCATGTTGTTTATTACTGGTCTCTGTTTATCAGAATAGTGCCAAAGTCCGGCTCGGAATGCTCAGCGCGACAGTCTGAAGACCATCAGGCGTTCCGAGCTACATCGTTATTACAAATACTGTATTTTCACTTTTTCAGATTATTATTTAACGGTTAAACGAAACCGCCCGTATACTTTTAACGGTTATCCGTTTAGCACAAAAACCGTAATGACTCAGGCTTAATTTTAGAAATCTTACCCCCTTGTCCAACAGAATAGATCGTCTCTCCTTGTCCTTCATCTAATCTTTCATGTAGCTGCTTCAATATAGCATCGTAGACATTGTCAGATGGGCATACCAACTTGTCCTTTTAAAAAAAGATAGAAAATACATTTAAAACTGTGCACATCAAAGAATAAGAATATCTTTCACAATAATTTTTCTCTTGGAAATACATAGAAACAATATATAAAAGGACATTTTTGAAATGTAATCAAATGTACATGTACAGTTATTGATAGATAAAGTTAATGGTTGCTACGAGGTAAACATGTATCGTATAGTCTACATTTTTTAAATGGTCTATTTTTTTAGTATTGGCATGCACAGCAATGGTACACAGATTATGACCTTTCTTCTATGAAAACAAGTTCAGACGAACTGTTTATCAATTAGCATGAGCCATGACTAGTAAAGCAATTAATTGTGAGAAAAAAATAAAAACAAAGTTAAAGAAGAACATTCATCATTTCCAGTTCAGCAATCAGCATTCACCTTAGCATTGAGCTCCCCTATGAGGGCGTCATCTCCATTGACTGTGTCTTCTGGCGAGAAGAGATTGCATTCGCCCATACCAGGGAATGGGGCGCTAGGGGTCGTGGGCGTCGTTGGGGATTTCAGGTTGTCCTGACTTGGGGAATCCGGTAGAAAGTTGGTCACTATAGCCGCCATCTCGTCAACAATTAATTTCCTGGTTTATTGAAAGCGTTATGTTTCCTGTCCTCTTCTCACAAACAATTTTCATGAACACCAGCAGGAAAAGAAATCAAGGTTCTGCTCAAATCATTCCAATTTTACTTAGATCTTTATCACTATGACTAGCAACATCATGTCATCTTGACCAAATTCTCTTCAAGGTCCTACAACAAGTACAAAAGAACTGAAGTGAAGTCTAATTTTTATTTGGGAAAATCCAAATCTTAAGTTTATTGCACACAGCTTGAATTGCAGCCTACACTTTACAAAATTACAGATCCAGGCAGACAAAATTGTTAGAATACAATTCAGAAACGAAAGCTATGAGTAGAGGGCAAGAAGATTGAACGATATTACAAATAAATGCGAATTCAAGCTCCGAGAAAATCAGACCAACGCGACGCAAGCTGACTGTTATGTAAGCCGACTCCACCGGGTAAGATTTCACTTTAGCTTTCGTTAGCACAGTATACAAGCTTCTTCTATAGTGTTATGCAGGTAAACCACGTAATGTTACTTTACATGCAACTTGAGGTCCTAAACAAGTCCGTGACAATCTCGCTCTTCGTAAACACATTTTCTCTCGTCTGACGGGCAGTGGAAGCGCTCTTATGTTGAGCCAGTAAGTGATGAAACTCATCGAAATTTCAGAAGTAGACCCTGGATAAGAGGAAATCCCCTAAATATCGTCGAAAATTAGGCATTACTTCGGCTTTCAGGGCAGCTGTTTCACAAACATAACATTTTTGCGCATGTGTACAGGCTACTCTATTTATCAAAATAGGAATGGTATGAATATTTATTTCTCTCTATGTAATATAGATAGAAGTATTAGGATTAAAGTAACATAAAAATGGATATTTTCTCAATTTTTATATAAAATTATTTGGTATAGGACAAGACAATAGTATTTCTGGGGGAAAACTCTCATTCATAACAATTATCTTTATTATCATATTACCCTGTGCAAAATGGACTAACCCTAAACAATAAATACCTAACCCGGATGGGAGAGGGCGCTGTAATATTTCCCGTGGTCTCGATATTGCACAACAAATCATCACCCAATTCCAAAAGTCAAGCCATCAACACACTATAGTTGTTTGTTGTGATATCACCATAGAACTTAGTTTCAACGACTCAGTCGAATACCAGTTTAAAATATTGATCTAAGAAAATTATGATTTACAGTGTTGCAATGCCGGAAATACACGTTCCTGCACGCAGAATAACAATATCAATAAAGTTTAAAAATTGACTAGAATTTGGATAAAAATTGAATAAAATTGAATAGAATTACGCCGGGTAATGATGAGTGTTCTATACTTGGACTTTTCTTCCATGTTTTAACGTTACAATGTTTGGCCGATGGGGAAAACATGTGTGACCAGTTAGTGGCGTTTTAAGACATTATAATCCGGTGAGCAAGACACTAGTGTATGTTGAAGCTATAGGGGGGAATAAAGGGGCAGTCCCCCACGCCCATCCGACACTTTCTTTCCAACTGATATTTTCACCTTCACCATCGACTCTATGATGTGACAGTTGTAACTTATATATTTTCCTAAGGAATGAACTTTCAACAAAGTACAAATGTCCGTCCAAACAAATTTTTTTTATACAAAATTAATTGCCTTTACATGTTTCCATTTTAAGCAAAACTTCGATCATAGCAACCCAAACTTCCAGCATATTCCTATAAAAGCTTGGCATGCATGGACGATTTACTCATTGCGCATGCTCAATGAAACATTACTTGAAAATTTCAGTCTTATATTTAAAAAATCGTTTCTATCCCATCTTCGAATCTCCTATAGTATTAATCGTTTTCTCCATATATTTCTTTGTGTATAAACAAATAAAAGAACGCGGTAATGCGGTATATCATTTTGAGTCCTTCCTCATCATAATTCAAGAACATCACATTCCTCATAATTTCATCTGTCCTATTTCATACAAAATCAAACATTAACTTCTTAATACTTATGACGATAACAATAATGGTACTTGGGATAATGTGTATCGACTAATGGCAGTCCAATAATAATTGGCGTAAAATGAAACGGATAAAGAAGAACTATGGCAACAAATTAATGGGATTATGTATTTGAGTTAATGATATACGCTATACACTGAGTCGCGCCGCATCATTTCATTTGGAACTATCAAAAATTAGAATCAGCCCATCGGTTCTGATTCTGTGCATAATAATTGTTTCGCATACAGAGGTTTAGAGTTATTAATTTATTTATTTATTTCTGATATTTAGACCGTGGGGGTGAATCATTATGATCACAAATAATGGTGGTCTTCCATGAAGCCCTGTTAAACATAATGAGGAATAATAGCCTTTAACAAATAAAAATTAATAATAATAATAACAAACTCATGAACATAAACTCATAATAGCAACAAAGATTAAGTAAGAACATGATTGTATAAACATATACAAATCATTTGGTATCCTCGTCATGAATGAACGGTTTGTTTGTTTTGTTCAAGAAAATATTGTTGCATATTTATAATATCTAATCATAACATTATAGTATAGACGGTAATTAGTTTTTAAATCCGATAAAAAGTAACTATTAGCATATTTCGGTATATGTTAATGACTTGGAAAAAGGGCAACATATACTTTTGAGAGTTCATAAACAAAGTATAGAAACTACATAGGCTCAGTAAAGAAAGACATTAGGGATACCAACATAAGATATATCCGACATCGACTGAAAAAAGAACAGAGGACCGAAGAAGAAAAGGTAAACGAAGACATTATTTTGATGAATATCTTGAAAAAATCTTCAGCAGAAAAGCTCTATTATAGAGCTTTTCTGCTATACATTGTTCAGCTTAGTCGTTTATGCAGTATAATGAATGGTGAAACAAAATGTTCAGACTTCAATTCATTTCATTTTTGACTCATTCATAATGATGTACAAAATGACGAGGAGTTGCGAAAAAGCATGCTTGCTCAATTATTGATTTCATTACATTATTAGCGAAAGAAGACGATTCGTTGTACCGTTCTCTATTCTTAATCTTTGTCTGGATTCAGTTACCCCCTCCCGCTTTGACGTTTCATTAAATTATTAGAGAAAGAAGACGATTCGTTGTACTGTTTGTACTGTTTCCGACACTGTCTTATTCCTTGTCTGAATTCAATTTACCCCCTCTCGTGCGAAGCGCGGAAGCTTCGAGTTTTTTTCCCTTCTGTTTTCGACTCTTAATCCTTGTCTGAATTTAGTTCCCCCCTTTGAAGCTTTGATGTTTCATTAAATCATTATAGAAAGAAGACGATTCGTTGTACCGACTCTTAATCATAAATTGTCTGAATTTTCACAAATGTTTCTGTCCCATAAAAAGTCACAGTTCGTATAGGGAGAAAAAAAATTGCCGATCGACCGACATATACATCTCACCGACTTCGAACTTCTGCTTTGATATACATGTAGTACACGAGGATCGAGCAAGTATACCGTCACAGCGGACCCGACATAGCAACATAGCAGTCAGACCGCAGCCGGTGCGAAAACCCTCTATTTTACTCAGCACGTATGCAAGAATTTACGTGTCTTGCATACGTAATGAGTAGTGCAGACGGGCTTCCCGATCGGCAGTTTTTGCCTTTATAATTGTTCATTTCTCATGAAATGGGTCTTATTTTAAAGATAAGAAGTTGCACTCTCTATATACTTATATGACAATCATGTTAGATATATTTTGGAAACAGATATTTCGCCTTGAAAATGGGGGTTTTCGACGATAAATCTATCTAAAGAGTAGGGCTGATTTTCACATAGAAATCATTCTTGCGTCAAGAAGATGTTATAATCAGCATAAAGCATAAATACCTTTCTTTACAATGATATCAAAATTATTTTATTTTACGCTGTACCAAAGTCAGGAACCAAAAAAAATCACGCTCATGTTTATGAATAATTAAAAAAAGTAGTCAACTTTGCCGATGTGATAATACAGCGTTCTGATTGGTCAACTACGTCAACTACGTCATATATGTTCCGCTTTGGTTTATTAACAGTCTGAAAACCAAATTTTAGTAACCTAGTTTTGTGGCGTGCGCCTGTAATGCACGTGCGCGCAAGCAGTCATGGCAACGATCTAAGGACCCTGGATCAAATACGTTAATTGCCCTTCTGATAGTTATTTTCTACAATATTTCTTTTTTAATCATTTTTCTTATTTTTTTCGACCAGTTTGTGGCACGGCGGAGCTCCCTGGAGTTTAATAATCAGTTATACATTGTCATTGCTCAGACGGCGAGCGTGCACGAGTATGAAATCACACAATTTCGCGCCATCATATAAAGAACAAATTGGTAATTTCCGGGTTTTTAGGGTCTTAATTATTATGATTATAAAGAAAACATGATTTTGCGTCAATTAGGTTTTGACATTATTTTGATCAGTGACTTTTCATCTGTCCAACGAATCTCAAAGTAAACAAATTAATTATGTACCAAAGTCAGGAACCAAAATCGAAATTCCGGGTACAAAATAGCTGTTGAAATGTTACAAAAATAACGACCATAAAAGTGGTGAAAAAAGATTGTTTCAAAATTGTGAAATATGGCAAGTTTCATATCAAACTGAAGCTGAAGATCTCTAGAGTAATTACCGTTGCGTGCTGCCATGTTGACTAAAGTTATCGACCACAAAAGCAGCTGTTTGTACACCCTTACAAATCTCACGGAAAATCTCGTGAATTTCAGGACACGTGAATGCACGAGATTACCAAAGAGACGCTGAGTAAAAATCGGCTTTCAGCCTCATTAACGCGCACGCTGCGGTCTGACTGATAGCTATCTATGCGTATATCTATCTTGCTCTCTCGACCGTTCTATACTCCACCCAACATCCCCCTCTCTCTCTTACTCCCACCCCTCTTCTTAGGCTCTTACCACCCCCTCCCCCCCCCTCTCTCTCTCTCTCCTCTCTTACATCCCCCGTTTCTTTTGTTTCCTTTTTCTCTCACTTTTTTCTTCTTGTTTTCCTTTTCTCCTTTTTTTCTTCTATTCCTTTCTTTCCTCTCCTTTCTCTTTTTCTTCTCTTTCTTTCTTTCCTTTCCTTTTTGTTTCCTTCCTTTTCTCTCCCTTTCCCTCTCATTTTCCCCTCCTCCTTTTCTCATTTTCCCGACAGCAGCGCAATTTTACCGACAATATTCTGACAGGTGGGGGTGACAGTCACATCCCACACCACCCCCTCCCCCTTTATAGCGACGCCCTGCTTCTGTCCGCATAAATACAGTGACCTTTCACCAAGATGATGTTAGGAAAATGGTTTGGTCTTCCTTCCTTCCGCTCTTTTTCTTTCACCTTCTCTTTTCTCCTCATTATCCAGTCTCTCTAAGGATTTCTGTTTTATAGTTGTATTGCTCCCTATCGCCCCCCCCCCCCCCCCCCGGCCCCCTCCCCTCCTACGAGTCTGCTTTTTGCCGATCTTCGAGGCAATCTTCAGGCCGAGGTGATTAGAAATATTTATGAACCAGTTTCTGCATAAATAGAGTGACCTTAACCAAGATGATGTTAGGAAAATGGTTTTGGTCTTTCTTCCTTCCGCTCTTTTTCTCCTCCTTTTTTCCTCATTTTCCTCATTTTCCAGTCTCTCTATGGATTTCTATTTCATACACAGGTGGAAGTATTCTTTGAAAAGGCTGTTTATGTGGCATTAGCTCCATCGCTGTATATAGGAGTGATTATGTGAAGATCTGTGGATATTCGGGCCATCTGGGATATGTGCTAACCGTGAATTTGTCTATTATTTGACTGGATGTTCTATGTGAACCACATCCTTGTCACACGCAAACATGGATACATTGGTGATACATGGATGCAGTTTGTGACCTGTGTGTTTCTCGAAAGAGCACCATCTACGCCTAGCGACTCGCTTCCGCTAGGAGCTATGGTCTAGTATTCGCTCAGCTGAAGCTCTACTCAGTTAGCAGGGCGTGAAGAACTGATTGTGAGACAGTGCTACTATTAACCGCGCGCCTGATTACTGTATATTAAACATACAACCACAACGGTAAACGGCATCTCGCGCCCGCCGCGCCGCGCCCGCGCCGCGCCCGCGCCCGCTCGCTCAGTGCAGTGATGATGACCGTGAACACTGTTATGATACTTGGTGGTAGAACGAATTGAGCCGTCAAACTAACTAATGTTCGTACTTCATAACCCAATTGACTGAGAGAATGTGATCTTGTGACAGAAAGACTGATACATATCTGCAGAATGGCGCAGAATCATAGGCCGATCTATGGCCGATCTTCTTCTGATGCGGCTCTGAACTTTTCCATCACCGAATCTCAGGATGGACACGGCCTCAACATCAGGAGCAACGGTAGCGTCCCGGCTGCTATGCGGGCAGCGTACGCTGAGGCAAGCCGAGATCATGGGTACAGGCTCAGCAGGAGCAGAGAGGAATATCAGAACGGCTCATCGAGACTGGAACATCATCAACACAATCCCGGACATAACTACACACTGCCAAGGAATACTGCAAGACACCAAGTAAGAAACTCCAGCAGGGAATCAAATGCTGATGAAGAACTTTGGAAACGTAAAACTGCAAGTTTGCCACGATCAAAAGGAAAGCAGCAGAGGAGTGCATTTTATCCTCCGAGTGAGGCAGGGGATGGATATTCAAGACCTGTTTATAATCGCCAAAATAGTGCAGGGGATAGCATCCATAGTTACAGTCATAGGGAAGATATGCACTCGAGTCAGAACCAGAGAATGGATCATCATGCTGTTGTCAGAGCATCAAGCTTTCAGATAGGAGCCGATGTTGACTATGCATATCGTGCAAATCAGAATGTCCAACACTCACAAACTAGTACACCAAGTTCAAGGACTTTACAAGTAGAAGGTACTAGAAGCACATCGGTGCACGGTAGCAATGGCCATGTAGAAGACGACAGATTCCGCGGCTACAGTGTTGGGTCCAGGGGATCAAGTCCAAGTCCCCGTCCAAACATACGTCGCGCAAACTCTAACACCAACACGAACAAGCTGGGTGTAAGTAGTGGTGAGGCTGATCAGAGCCTGAATACCTCGTTCTCATCTTCAGTTGGAAGTCCTGGTAAAAAGAAATTGTCCAGAAAGCCTTCCTTCAAAGCGTTTGGGTCTCTGATCCAAAAGATGGTGCGCCAAATTGGGAGCATGGAAGAAGGAAAAGGGTCTAACACTCGAGATGGAACGTCGGGAAGCAGCGTTGTGAACGGTGAAGCGGATATTCACCCTCCTACCTCCCCACCTTGCAGCCCTATCCTCCTCCATGGACGTGTCCCGGGGCTGTCGGGTCTTCGAAACCATGGCAACACTTGTTTCATGAATGCCATCGTCCAATGCCTGAGCAATACGGACATCCTGGCAGAGTACTTTGTGCTGGAGCAATATCGCGAGGATCTCTCACATTCCAAGAAACTAAGTAAAAAGTTTGGAACCAAAGGAGAAGTGACGGAGCAGTTGGCCGTCCTCCTCAAAGCAATTTGGAGTTGCAAATATTCTCCCCATCATACTACAGAATTCAAGCGCATAGTGGCTAGGCATGGGAGTCAGTACAGAGGAAATGATCAACATGATGCACAGGAGTTTCTTATATGGCTTCTAGACAAAGTCCATGAAGACCTCAACAGTGCAAAGAAGAAGTACAAGCAACTCAAGGTATAGTATAAAAATAATAATCGTATTCCTTTCTAAATCATTTTGAATAAAATGTCTTGTAATAAATGTTAACTTTTCCCCAACAACTAGACATTACATGAAGTATACAGTTATCTACAGTGTACTGCCTTCTTTGGAGCAGTTCAAGGTGGCTCTTGAAACAATTTAGTTCCCTTTTCAGGAACTGTTCCGCATAGAGCTGTATTTATATCAACTCTATGCTTTACCAAATCATCTACCGTATGCTGAACAGGCGTTGATGAGTACTCACCCCTGTACCATAGAAGTAGAAGTTTGAAATTGCTCTTAAATTTGTTGCCAATTATGATTATTGTTCATGATTTGTCACCATATAATGATCATTGATGTGCATCATGTACTTATTTTTTATATTGTATTGTAATTGTATTACTTATTTTTCAATTTTGTATATTATCTATCATTTGAACCAAGTGAAGAAAAAAGAAGAACAACGACAACAAAGTGAACAAAGTGATTGTTCGGATTTCAGCTTTTATTTATAAAACTTTAGTCAAACCACGTGAAAAATATAAGGAAAAAATGTTTAAAAAACACCAACAAACCACCAGTTATAGGCTTACTAGCCTGTGTACAGTACTTCTAAGTTTTAATGTTTTCAGCATCAGCATCAGTATACGGAAGTGTGAGGTGATCCTGTTGAAACTTCCGGTCGTTTCATTGAGTGGTGCTTCGTTCAAAAATGAACCTGAACTATTTTTGCTCGCATGGCGGGTGGATGCACATATAAATTTTATGGAAGCATTTGGTGCTGAGAGGACCAGTGCTTGTCCAATCTAATCTTGAAAGAGGTGATTGAGGATGAGGATGAGGAGTTTTACAACACTTTTCTTGAGAGTGAAATAGAAAATTGATTCTAAAATATTAGGCTTTGAGTTTCAAAATGATACAGAAAAAAAATACACACTTAGGAAAGATATTATAGTTCTCTCATAAACCTTGATACACTCTCACATGGTTCTTTCTTTCTGAACTTAATGTAAATATTTACCTGCAAACTTGTAATTTAATGTAAACAGGAAAACAGTATATCTTTTCAAAATAAAAAAAAATCTCTGTTCAATATTTTGGTTAAAAAGTGTGATATCAAATTTCATGTCTGTTCTGAATTATTTTGATGAATTTCAAAACAGTCAAGATGAAATTCACTACCCTTTTTAGTATGTTATCAAAGGTCGCCTACATGTATACATTGTTTCCACTAAATAATAGTAAAAAAATACCTCTCACTTGAGCTCGTACCATTTTGAAAAGATATACTGTTAAATGAGCTACCGATATTCGGACTTAATTTTCTATACTTTTTCTGAAATTGAAATACCAAAAGGGCCAAAATACATTTGCTTTTTCAGATTTAATAGCCAAGGCTAATGCATTTGTAGCTCCCATAAAATATTCCCAAGATGCCTATTATAAAGATGGAATGCACTCAGATGTGGTAATTTATTAAGACCACCTGGTACTTAATTAATGTACAAATATACATTTACATCATGTACAATGTATTGTACATGCACCTGTCCTTGCCATATTTTCGATTTGTCTGTTTTTCTGCATTTGGTTAAATTTGACATTAGAATGAGATACACCTGGAAATAAATTGCTACAGTAATCTTTAGCCTTGATCAGTTTCGCTGGTATAGTCGATCATGGTCATAATTTTAAGATATATTGAAGAACAAAATTAATCAGCAGCTATCGGAAATACGGTAAGTTGGCCTCCAGAGATGTACAACTGCACCTGTTTGTAACTTTGGGCTTGAAAATGTGTTTTTTGTCCAAGGAGCCTTTTTTAAAAGTGGTTGGGGGAGGGGGGGATGTCACGCAACCCCATCCTGTTTTTCAAATCAAATTTGCAAGATTCTTTATTAACAGGCAATCTGAAACGGACAAGCTGAAATTGAAAGAGAAAGAAGAAAGAAGGAGAAATAAATAAAAGAGAGAACAAGAGAGTTGTATGTAGGAAGTTCCTCTGAGTAACGTAGAACTAGAACTTGAACACATACCCGTACATGTACAGTGTAGTGTATGCACATAGCCTACATTTTGTAGTACAAACATACTTCATGAACATATGTTGAAATGTTCATTGACGTGTGTGCACTTCAGATATATGCCTGGAGACAATACCCACTCCTGCAACAATAACAGGTCTGTAACAAGATTTGTTTTTGCAAGGTCCCATGCAGAAGTCCAAACAGCGAGTTTTAAGAATAGATCCAGAACTTGTATTGACTTATCAAAGTGCTTGTACAGTAGTCACGTGGATGGCACATCGCGAGGCAGACAAGAGACAAGAAGAAAATTCTTTTCAAAAGAAGAATCACCCTCTCCTCTTGTCCAAACTAGACAAGAGCACTGTCTTTCAAATTCACAAGGTCCATGTGGATGGAACAAATAGATTTCATTTTTTAATTAGGAAAAAAGATTTTGTCATTTACATGGAATGTACATACACTACACATGTCCATATTATCTCTTGACAGGTTTGTATTTCCAGGAATAAAAACAGTCTCTTTTTTAGGGGGGGGGGGGGGGGGGCACGTGCCCCCCCAAAATTTCCAAGATCAGTTGAAATTTTTTTTACCTCAATCGATTACATGTATGTCCCCCCCCCCCCCCCCCCCCCCACATCAAACTCTGGCTACGTGCCTGGTGAACACTGCTAATATTTTGCCTATAAAATTCCAGTTGACAAGTTAAAATGATATCATGTAAGGTTTATTGTAAATTGGAAACGGGGTTCTTCTCTGGGTTGTTTATAAACAGATATAATTTAAAGCAACTTCATACTGTACATGTACATATATGTAGCAGGGTATTTGTAGAATATACTGTACTGAAGCTACCGGTTTTCGCAGTAAATCAATCTATCAAGGATAAGAAAATGTATGATGAAGGTTTTTTTTCCATAAATTATTGAAAAAGTTATTTTGATTTAATAGGGTGTTAGTTGTTACACATGCTTTTAAAAAAGGTAACATATTTCCCCAGTTCCCAAACATGAAATGCATTTAGTAGGCTATTTATAATTAAGTATAGAACTTTATAACAAAATTATTGTAGAAGCTAGAAAAGTTCTAAATAGAAGGACTGTATTCATTCTTTAATAGCACTTTTTGTTTTGTATGAAATGGGATCACATGGTACCACAATGTTGGCCAAGTTCATAATCTGAGCTTATGACTACTCATTTTGCTTAAAAAAAATCATGCTTAATCAGACAAGAATGTTATTGCGATGCATGCACATCTCAGGTGACATGGTCATGTGACACTCTCTTGCAGCCACCAGAAGCTGCTAATATGAGAAACATGAGGAGGGCGACACCTTGCAGTGTGAAGCCGAGGACGGCAACGCTCGCTGCCCTGTAAATGGTGTGCATGGTTCTGGTGCGAACTAGATTGGTCGTGAGTTGATGGCTTGGAGGGAGATGATAACAAAATCTGTAATATTACACTTGCATTATTTTGATATTGCTGAATATAACTTTCATTCATGAATACTTGCTCGTAGCTGTGTAAGCTTCAGTAGTAGGCTTTAATTCCTGAGCTGGCCGCACGGAGGCTGTATTTAATGGCTACATGTAGGAATTGTCAATGGCAGTAGATCCAGTAAGGACCTTCTTGCAGGCGGCAGACGTTATGAAAGAAGGAGGAGAAAAAGTATATTTCATTTACTGTTATCAAAAGAATTTGTATTTGATTAAAAATAGAAAAGTGGAATGATGAATAAATGAAATATTACTTTGTGAATTTGCAGATATATTTGAATTTGACTGTTTGAAAACTATAAACAACATCAACATACAATGTATATGTAGATGAAGCAGATGGTTTGAAAGTTATAATTGTGTTTGTGATTATATGCAGCGTAGGCCTACATGTACAGACTTTGTACATACATGTATTGGGTTTGATTAGAAATTACAATGAAATGTTTGTGGGCAGTGCAAGAAAGTTGCTACTTATTTGCACAGGATATTTGAGTTTATTCTTATAAGAATTTGAAAATGAGTAGCAATGATTAGTTTATTATACCGGTAGTTTGTATGCTTTTTTTTCTTCTACTTCTTCTTGTTACACTGATCTACATGTACATGTATTTGTACATCATTGATCTCAAGAGAAAATTTGCTAAGTGATAATGAAAAATGAACCTACATGTAAATAACCACAACCTTGTTTTGAAAAACAAATCGCACAAAAGTCATTACAAAATAATGACATTTGCCTACAGTATATTTCCTGTACAATTGGCATAAAATTGCAAATATTCAACATTGAATTATGCCTTTATAACCAAACCAGCAACATCAACTGAATTAGGGAACCAACATGCAGTGCTTTGTGGCTTGCATTTAAAGGGCAATCGGTGTGCTTCCATTGTTAGTATATTAAGGGTCTTTGTTTGTAGACTACAGCAAGCCAGGTGTTAGGTGGCAGTGAACCTCACATCGCTTTAAAAGCTCTAGATATAATTATGCATGCAAACGAGAGACATAAAAAATATCATAAATTACTTATTGTGGGAAAATGCAATAAGTGAAAGTACACCTTGTACATGTTACAGTATTATACGGGTAGTCAGTAAACCACTGTACAATTGTAATTTACTTGTAGGGTCTGCACATGTACAGCACGTGTACATGTATGTCAAAAATATGACAAAAATACACTGGATTAGATTACAATGTTCATGTACGTGTATCATGTAGACAATTTATTATCGTAAATATATTATTTTATGTAAAGAACGTTGACATTGGCCTCAAAATTAATGAAATGTCCAAAATGACTTTACATGAATATTTATCAAACTATCCATCCTGTCCCATCAAGAACATGGTGTGATATGATTTTACTGATATTTTAGGGCCTTTAGGCTTACATGTAGTCTTCTCACCCCCCCCCCCCCCCCACACACACATATGTGAAATGACTATTGGATGTTGTAATTTAGTCTAGTGCATATTGGTGAAATTTTTATCACAACAAACAAATGTAAACAATTTCTTGATATAAAGCAACATTGGTCAGATAATGTAATTTGATTGGCTTACCTCGAATCATCGCTTTAATAAATGTACATGGAACTACATGTGTATACAGGTACATGTACATGTACATGTATGTGTTTACATGAATATTTGAAAGTCATATTATTCTGCCCACCAGTGCCCCGTCTTACAAAGAGTTGATATTAATCGCAACTTATTTTTGATTGATCAATATCAATCGAACTATGTAAATGTACATGTATATATTACAGATAGGAGACTACAAACTTGCGATTGATTGGAGACCTTGCGATTTGTAAGACGGGGCCCAGATTGTACACATGTGGTTTACATGTACTATTATTATTAAGTACAGGTTGTAGGCCTACATAATGTGGTACCTGCTTGTGTTGTGGTGAGCTGTACTATTGAGTGAATTGTCCTGACGTGACCTCGGTTGTCAGCTGATTTATTGACCCTGTCTGAAGCAAACAAGCACTGTCCAGAACATACTTCATCCTCTGGATCAAGCTTACACAGAGTTTGGTGAACTTGGTTTGACCATGGAGTTACTAGTAACTCCATGGTTTGACTGGGTCACAACATGGCATATATTCTTTTGTTTTGTGCTTGCCCAACAAAGCAGTAGTTGCCATATTGTGTCCAACTCTTACCGGGTTAATTGGCCAAACTCTGTGTATACTACATGTACATGTACATGTAGATGGCTCTGCTTCATCCTATACAGTAGGTCCATCTTCCTCTATGGAATAAGACAAACTTCAATATTGTAAAGCTACATTTACATTTATTTTATCAATTATTGATGGGCAGAAAGCTTGCAAGAGGCTAGCCTGGCATATCAAATTTTGTGTGCAAGGTGGACTCCATAAAGATAGATGTACCCATGGACCTACAAGTATTATACAGTACACATAGGTAATAATAATAGGTGAATAAAATATGCATACATGTAGATATAGCTTATAAAGGACTTTGTAGATGTAGATTCCATAGCTCTCCTTCCTTTTCTTGTGCCTCTTCTTGCCACCGCTGGGCGGAGGGGCCTTGACTGCTTTCTAGGATCCTTTCTTAGTAACTTGACCAGTTGGAGCCATTACTAAGGGTTCTAGGAAAGAACATGTACATGTACAGTACAGTGAAATTGAATTGTTTTATTTTACCAATTCATTAAATTGTTTACATCAAATACAAAGTACAAATACAATTCATGTACAGTAACATAAAAGGATAAGGGAAAAAAGGGGAACTAAAAAAAAGGAGAAGCTTGTTGGTTGAAAATTTCCCTTAGATAATAAATAATTGAATGAACCACTCCTTCATATAATTTCAACTTGGCGGTCATTGCATTGCACAACATGTATTGCAAAGTGTGTTGAACCTTGTTTCAGCGCTATGCTTTCAGTCAGACTCCGATACCTTTTTAAGTGTTCTGCCTGTACACAATACATGTTTAGTATAGTATAGTAAAATGTAAACCTATAGGTTTTGCACTTGAAACGAATTTAGCTGCGTATTGTCTTGTAGTACTGTACAGGGCATGCCAAGGACCCAACCTACATCATGTACATGTACATGTATGAGCTAATAAATTCATATCGTTGGTATACACTGTATCAGGCCATTGTATTATTCATGTATTTTGGCAGTGCACCCATGTTTTGTTGGTCTATAATGATCTCTGTGAATTGAAATTGCTTCCTATTATTTGTACAAATGCCTAGGGAGGGAAATTATATTTTCAAGGAGGTTTTAATACCAAGTTCTCAACTTCTCAGTGATTTCAGGTATGTGAATAGTTGTTGCCCTATTAGGGGGAGGGGGAGGGGGGGGGTAGAGATTGCTATAGAAATGGAATAATATTGAGAAATTGTTTTTCCGATGTAAAAGTAAATGTAAGAGTTTTGGTGAAGAAAAAAAGAATGACAAATTCATTGTCATTGCCATACCACTTGATATAAAACTAATTTGTTGATAACGAGTATGGTTAAAAAAACTGTAGCAACATTTTCTTACATACTGTACCAGTACGGTACATGTACATGTATGTACATGTTAAAGGTACAAAACTGTAGTCAAGAAGTTCAATTTTTAAAAAGCTGATATTGGCAATAAAAAATACCTTTGTAAACATGTTTGTCAATTACAATTTGTCACCAAGAAGTTGAGCATTGTAAAGCAATACACGCACTTTGCCACACCTGTGTGAGTGTACGCAATGTATGGCGGTGTGAGCGGGAATATTCATAGACTTGGTAGATTATATCCAGTACAATTTGTCATCAAGAAGTTAAGCTTTTCAAGCTGATTTTGACCGTTACCCTTTAAGTCTCGATACACGCACTGTGACAGACACACAATTGTTTGAGTGTACCGTCCATGTACAAAAATGTATGCAGTGTTAAGTTGTTAACCCCACGGTGTGAGTTGGAATATTCATAGACCTGGTAGATTATCCAGTCCACCTGTACGCGTAGTGGGAAATTGGTGAGGTATCAAGAGGGGTTTGCATTTATCTTGACCTTGGACGACGGATGGAGAGCCTCTGCCATTGCCTGTTTGCAGTCTATCACTAAAGAAAAGCTGGGGGGTGTTTCACAAAGACAAAGGTTGCGTTTATCAACCAAATTTTTGGCTAGAATCAAGTTTCTCAAACGTCTTTAAATTTAGAAGGTGATAAACACAAAGCCTTTTTTAAAGGACTTTAGATATGGGCATATCTCACTATGAATATGACGGACAAAGCGGACAAAATATACAGTTCCTCAGGTAGACAAAGGAACATCCCTTCACTGCTATTATGTAAAAAGGTGAATATGCATGTGACACCTGTTCGACACATTTGTACATAATAGCAGTGAAGGGATGTTCCTTGGTCTACCTGAGGAACTGTATATTTTGTCCGCTTTCTTTGTCAGTCATGTTCATAGTGTCTAAAGACGCAAAAAGGTGTGTTTTGTATGTGACATGCAGCCAGAATCACGTTTCTGAGAGATCAATAAACGCAAAGCTGTTTTGAACTTCACATACAAATAGGACCACCCAGGTGTTGTGTACAAGCATGTGTGTGAAGTTGACCTCCGAGAAACTGTCTGCTTCCCGGGTCAAAACAGCTGGGCAGACACAAGGCCTTTATTTTGAATCGTGAAGGGACTATTTAAACGCGACAACCCGCAAATCACGATCGTATAGTGGGGTTCAATAGTGGGGTACGATATGTACATATCTAGTGGCAAGCCCTGATAAACACGCCCTAAGATTGACTTTTAGTTGGACTTAACTATGGCAGGCCGTTCATGCCACTGTTTGCTCTCACCATTTTTATTGGCAATGGTCTCTCAAGGGATATACAAAACATGGTCACACATCTACAGAATTTAGCATTTTTGATAGTTCATTATTGAAGAAAAAAAATATTATCTGAAGATCATACTTAAGAGACCAATGGTGAGAGCAACCAGTGGCATGAACGGCCTGTCATAGTTAAGTCCAACTTAAAGTCGATCTTAGTCTTTGTGAAACTCTACCCCTGAGGAAATAACCTGTGCAGACCAGAGTAAATTTATAGAAAACTTTTAAAAAGAAACGTACATGTATATTAAAGAATGATCGTATAGTGATAGGATTATACACACTGGATAACGAAGTCAGTTGTAAACTTGTAATGACAGCTGGCCAATCATTAGTGCATGCTCATGATAAACCCGGCCTAGTTATATACCTTTCTCAGAGCTGCCAACCTTTCAGTTTTTGCCGGAATTACTCCGTTTTTTTCTCCAAGTTAAGGTATTACGTTTTTCTTCATAAAATACTTTTTTTTTTTTTTTTTTACATACCGCACATCAAACAACTGCCTTATAATAGGGATTTGATCACAAATTCAATAGAAAACTAATTTTAAAAAATACTTGAAAACATACTTGGAAGAGAAAAATATTCTCAAAAAGAATGAAATGCCGATAATACCAAAATAACCAAACAAAAATACAGCATGAGGAATGAACATTTCTGCATTGGAAGAGTGTCGCGCATGATTGCAAGTTTTGTTTTGATGAATTCCTTTCTTTTGCTTGAAATTCACTTTTTGGGCCATCATTATTCCTATTTTTGGTCGCACAAGGTTGGCAGCTCTGCTTTCTTACGATACGACTTTCAGACTGCAACGGGACCGATTCTTTATCATGTTTTCATTTGACACATTTGACACATTATATGGTTTTTGTATAGCCATAAACTGTAAGTTGTTGGTCTGAATGGGGAGGGTTGGGCATTGAAGGTAAACCTTCCTGAAGTAAGAAGTTGACCTTCCTTAAGTAAGGAGTTGACCTTCCTTAAGTAAGGAGTTGACCTTGGAATTCAGGTTGGTTGGCATTAGCAGGTTGAGAGAGAATCAGCAAAACAATGTCATTAGAAAGGAGATGAAGTTTAAGTGGATGGAAACACTTCTTATTGACCAATGTTTGTACATGTACATGTACATGTATACTGTATGTACGGATTGTACGCCTTTCTAATTTAAAATCCTCTGAAAATCAAAAAGAGAAAAAAAAGGAGGGGGGGGGAGGGTCGTTACATTATTCTAGGTGACTCTGTTCATAACATTTCACAGGGGCACATTTTGTGGGCTGTGTCCTTGCGATAGTATGAGTTTAAAAAAGGGTGGCACAAGAGTCATATTTTTCTCTTCTCACTTATTGGTTGTAACCAGGCTACTTACAATGTACTCACAGCGAGGGTGAGTGTAAGGACAGGATTTACTTGACAGGTAAAGGCGAGCAGGGAACACACGGTTGATTTAGCAATGTGCAGTGACAGTGAAGCAGCAGGTAGCTCATTTGCAAACCTGACTTGGTAGGTGGAGAGAGAGACAACTTAATAAAATTACCACTTTTCCCTGCCAATATTACACTCTCCCTTGCCACCGCCCCGCTGAATCAATGGTGAGCTGAAGGCCTTCGAAAGTCACAGGAAGATAGATACAGTGTGTAAATAGTGAAGTGGTCGCAACCTTTATCGATCAGTTGCTGAGATTGGCATGATGAAAAACCAAAATTTGATGGCAAAATATATCTAATGAATGTTCTACATTGTACATTATTTTTTAGATGTATGTCCCCCTTTCACGATATTCATGTAGGGAAGTTACTACCGGTATTCAGATTTCAGAATTATTAACAAAATTAAAATCCTGCTCTTGCAATCAAATGTTGTACAATCTCACCAATGTTGGATGCTACTGCCAAAACAAACAAAAATCGGAACAGAATAAACACGAAATGGTTGAATTTTGATGCAAGATGACTTCTAGCTTTTCCTGAGACAATCTATCAGAATTTGTTTTCATTTCATTTTTGGATGAGAAAGCAATTTTTGCTAAGTCAAAAGGCTGCATTAAAATGCAGTGTCAGAAATTAGCATACCGGTAACCACTTTTAAAATTCAATGAGCTGTTTCTTTTGCTGCCAAAGGTTAGTGTAGCTGGTTTACTCTCTTATGCATGAACAAGGCTTTAAGGTCTTTTAAGCTTCGTTCAGATATGCCGCTGTAACTTGCAACATTTTGTTTTATTATTGCTGATGTCAGTGTAATGTGCTTCACGTTGCTGTATCTTACAACCATAACACAGAGCTCAATGAAATACGTGCAGAAACCTTGTTTTGCGCAGTTGCCATTCATTTTAAATAGACACCTTTAAAAAGAAAAGCTGTGGTTTACCAAGGCATTTTGAAACAAGCCTTTACTCGTGACATCTTTGATCAAGGTAGTGACTTTCTCTCAAGTGATGAATATTCTAGCCCAGGGTGTTGACAAACTTTCAAAGCAGAAATCCACCTTGATATCATGTTGCTGTAGTGGATATAGTGGAGAAAAAAATACTGAGTGAAACAGATCACTAAATTCCGACGGGAAATCTAGTAGAGGATTTTAAAGATTTGAATATTTGATGATGGTAATCAATCAAATAAATGGGTACACCTCCTTGATTTCCCATACTAACAGCTGTCTTATTGTTGTTGATAAAGAAATGGATCTTGATTTATTTCATAAGGCATGTCTGCACTATCTCGAGATTGCCAAATATCCAGCTATGTGAACTATCCCGATCGCAAATTATGCAGCTATTTGCGTCTTCATTAGACCGAAGTAGCAAATTAGCTGGATAGTTGGTCGGGATAATATCCCAAGATATCTCGGTATAGTTTGCAAAATATCCCACTTTTTCCGAACTAGCGGGATAATTTGCGACCGTCTTCAATAGACCGATGTACGGAGTCAAATATCCCGATCCCATCATGCACAACGATTTCCGGTTCGCACATGCGATCTATACCGCTCAGCGCGCTAGTACAACCACTGACCTCGAGTAAACACGGAAAAACGCAAACTAGACCGAGATATCTTTGGATATTATCCCGACCAACTATCCAGCTAATTTGCTACTTCGGTCTAATGAAGACGCAAATAAGCTGGATAGTTTGCGATCGGGTTAATTCAAATAGCTGGATATTTGGCAATCTCGAGATAGTGCAGACACGCCTATAGAGAGGGTATATGTATAAAGTCATAGATGTTTATGTGTGTGTAGGTACCATCTTAGTCCACTCTCTGGTCTGGACTGAGCCCTGACTTAACCCTGCTTAGCAATCAATATGAAAGGGGTATAAAATAAGGAGAGGTTCCAGTACAACACAGGGCTTCAGTTTTCTCTCTAGCAGTCTGGAATGTAAACTTGGTATTAGGGTGATGTTTATTTTTATAACATTTTTGGAGTTTCATATGAATTCTTTTATTTTCCTGAACTCTTTTTAAAGATTACCAGAGCTATTTTGGAGCATCTCGGAGCTGTCATCTCGTGTTTTTTTACCGGTGGGCTTCTGAATTTTTGTGTGTAGCCAAGCAATGCATCATGTGTTTACCATGCTTTCATCGGACTGTTTTCGTCCAAAGACGGCTTACCTACATTGAGCTCGCTTAGGGTCGAGTCAGGAGGATATGTGGGACGGTTGGATGACAAACTTAGAGGGTGTAAGTTACATTGCAATAAAGCTTTGCGGTAATCTTGAAAGAGGTGTCGGCAGAGAGGCCGAAGGGGTGCTGGGATACATTTACACATGAATGTATGATTTACTGCACAGTGCATACTGTACTAAGGCAATCTGTCTGATGGGACCACAAAAAACATTGAATATTCCGTTACTGTGTACAGATTTTATGCGAAGCTGGAAAGTATCCGTACATCCCGGATTTACGGTGAGGTTTATTTCTCTTGGCATACATGTGGTTCGTAATGCCACTTTTGTAGACATGACCTCATTGTCTAAAAAGACTGGATGCATGTTACAGTTTGAAATACTCCGGGGAAAGTGGGCTTCTGCATATAGTTGTACATTGTAGGAGCTACAACGTATTTAATGGTGCTTCGACATTTTGGGGCAATATTTGCTCTAAGCTCTAAACTGCAGTATGTACAGGTGTACATGTAGGCTTAGGGTTAGGGCTGCATTGGGACTTTATGTTAGGTTTAGGGTTAGGGTTGGGTACTAGTGTTTGGCTCGAGCTTGAAGTTAAGAATTAGGATAATGTAGGATATTGACCACAGAGAAATTGTCACCAAAGTTTGATTTTTTAACAATCTACGGAATATAGCCCCTATACGTTTCAAAGTAGTTGATTTAAAAAAAAACATGTACCGTAATTAACGGTGTATAAACCGCACCTTTTTGCCGCGAAAAAAATTCAAAGTCGGGGGTGCGGTTTATACACGGTACACCAAAAACCTTTTTTTTTTTTTTTTTTTTTTTTTTTTTTTTTTTTTTTTTTTAAAAGTTTCGATTTATGGCGCTATGCCTGGCAATGTCTCCTAGCTCAGTAATCGGTGTGTTGACTCACCACTCGGAAACTAAAACAACACTCAAATTTGTCTGTCATCTTGGTTTGAAATTAATCTTTCTGATAGATATCAATTTGTAGTTTATAATAATAATTCCTCCAATTTTTCTTCTAATATATGGTGTAACACAAGGTCCTATCCTAGGCCCCCTTCTGTTTTTTAAATTTACATTAATGATCTTACACATTCAGCTGCACCTCGCAGTTAAATGAAAGGCCTTCCCGCGTGGGTTTTTTAACATAGACCCGGCAAAAAAAGTCAGCAAAAGGGCGAAAAAGAGGGGTGCGGTTAATACACGAGGGCGGTTTATACAACGTTAATTACAGTATTCATGTTTTATACATTTCCATTTTCTTCAAAACTGCATTTATCGCAAAACGTTTCCTACAAGTTCATAAAACATACCACACTGTTCTTGATATTATAGTTAATACCGGTACTTCTTTCGCTAAGTAACCAATACATGTACATTATACTATTAAAAGAGCAGTTCTAGAGGGGTTGGGTGGAGGGGGGTGGAGGGAGGCTTTTCTTGATTATCAATGAATCTATAAAGTGATGTACAGTATGTAGAAAATGAATACAAGAACCCCAAAGCCCCCCCCCCCCCACCTCAGAAGAAGCCTGCCTAGCCCCCAACATGGACTGTTTCTTAGTGTTTACTGGAGGTATGTACATTAGGTGGCTGACACTGAACATACGACACATTTGTGGGTATACGTAGGCAGTAGGCCTACGTGATGAGCTAATCTGCAGCATAGCAGCTTTAGAGCCTTAGGTCATTCAGTTCTTGCAGTGCTCTTCTACAAATTCCTCTGCTTCTTTTTTTTTACAAGCCTTAGAATGTGTATTTGTGATTCATGAATGCATGCTGTTACCTGTATCTACTTTTTATGATGCATTCAAAAGATTTAAATGGAGATTCTGCAAGGGAACACAGCCTGTAGCAAGGATCCGTCAATGTGCAGTGGCACATTTCAGTCATTAAATTGCACTGTTTATTGATGTAGAATGCTTTGAATTGCACATACAGGATATGAAAAAAAAACATTTACAAAGTGTAACAAACAATCACACATGTGACCATCTAATTTTGCTTTAATGCTCTAAAATTAGATTACATTTCATAGATATTTACAGAGAAAATTAAAAACACACTTTTTTTAGTAGTCACACGCGTGACCGACCAGATTTTTATCTTTAAAAGAAAAGATCGATCGCTCATTTATGGAAAATTGAGCTCATTTATGGAAAATAGCCTTCAAAACTGTCAAAAGCAAGCCCATCATACAGCTATGAAAAGTGTAAGCTTTCACTTCCGAGGGAAATACGAAAAAAGAATGGTTTAAATAACAACAAGTATCAAAGACCCCTTATCATGCAAGGCCACACACGTAACCAACCTGGTTTTACCCTCTGAAAGAAAATGATGAACTCTCATTTAGATTAATTATCCTCCATCTGTTGGTTATGATTACCGGGTACCAGTGTTATTTAGAAATCTAAAATTGGAGACTCCTGCTATGACGGTACTGACATTTTATTAGGTTTAAATCAACAATTTTTCTGGATTTTATTCACACATACGACTAAAAATGGCCCAGTAGCAATTATACATTTTTTTTTTTTATTGCATTACCTCATGTGGTTCATGACTAAATGTAATGTTAAAATAAGCCCTTAAATCCGTAAATTAGCAACACAAAATGAAGATGTAACAAACTATATGTATTCATTAAAACAGCATCATCTTTTGTACAATGTAATTTTTTTATAGTATCTCTACATAACATTAATTGAATATAGAACTACGTCATTTACCTTAAATAAGTAGTCGTGAACGAAAAATAGTGTTGATTTGAGGTGTTTAATATGAAGTTATTTGAAATATATATCTCTACAGGTTATTAAACAGGAACACCATCAGACAGCTCCCTGCATGGTGGTAGCAATATACAGTACCTACATGTACATCCGCAGTAGATATGAACTAACCTATGCTAACAATACATTAATTCAGCTAGAGTCAGAATTAAGAACTTCAACTCTAGGTGTAATGTTTTAACGAATAATACTTTCCGGGCACTCATTAGATGAATACATCCATCATCCATGCCTTCGTGCACATGTCTACATGAGTGCAATGAATGCATGTACGTTTACCCTACATGTACATGTACATGTAGTTCAAGGGGCCACCTTTAATAGCATATATTTTTTTATAATGACCAGCAATTAAATTCTTATGATCAGGTAAGTGTTTTGGAAATAATGAAAGTAGCTCAAACATGTGCCTATGCATTTCTGCAATATTTTGTGCAATATTTCTTTTGTAAAATGATCTGTTGGGAGTTTTTAACAATGTTCTCCCAGTGTACGATCTGTATGTATGGAACACAGTAACACACACTATGAAATTAAAAAAAAAAAAAAGTAAGTAGTTTTTGTTTTCTTTTCACAGTCAACACTATTCTAGTTGCCTGAAACTTATATTTATGCACTTTTAATTCTCACCCCTATAATTGTCCCATTAAACCTACAGGAATTGTGTGAAGGTTCTGAATGAAAAGACTACTATGTACACGTATGAAATGTAGAGATGGGGGATTTTATCAATGAATAATAGATAGATTCTCCATCGGTGAAATCCATTAGTGATTTCATCAAAATTGAATTTCTTAAAGAACTTCCCTGGGAAGCAGCACTTGGTCGATGGAAGATCTGCAATTTTGATCTCCTCTGTGAGACATTTTTATCATGCGATTACTGCTCTGTGGCATTGTGAGACATTTTGATCATGCGATTATGGACAGTTGCATGGTTTGGCAGAGTCTACGCAGAGAGCATTTATGAAATGCTATTACGCGCTCTATTGAATAACATTGTGAAAAGGATGGTGTGTGCACACTGGTGTGAAATTGCTCCCCTATAACGTGTGGATTGTGACAATATTTGCACTGGTCAGTTTAAAAGAAAAATCATTGTATACAAGAGCTTTCTGTCAATTTTCAATTGTGCAAGTATATTGTAATAATTGAAAAAAATTTGTCACAGTACATGTAGTGTCAAATCACCATGGGCCATTTATGCTTTTTAATCCTTTGAATAACATGTATGAATCAGATTTGTATGTATTGCAAGGCCATAGAGAAACACATGTACGACAAAAAATCATGTTGAATTGAATACTGTAGATATTTGTTGTAAATTAGCATTTTACAGTATTTTTAAAATACCGGTATGTCTTATATTGTGGTTTGACAAATTTTAGATCAATGCCAAACAATGTTGACAATCTGAATGTGACCATGTTGACGACTGCATTGCACGTCATGCCCTCCAACCTTGAGATATATTTATCCAGTACGTAAACATCCAATATAGCTGTCAATCAATTGAAGGCTTAATATAGGCTATCTTGGCCTGTCCAAGTGATGGTACAGTATCTATTCAAATGTCCACTGCCTCTCACCCTACGTTCAGACTACTGTAATTCATTGTATATATAGTTATACAAGAATGGTTTAGCTGTATGATTAGTAATTAAAATTTTGTACAGAATGTTGTATAACGAAGCGCCTGTTTAGTCATTATTTCGAACAAAAACTTGATAAAGAATCAGCATCCCGTTCTGTTTAGTCATTATTTCGAACAAAAACTTGATAAAGAATCAGCATCCCGTTCTGTTGAGTCATCGTTTCGAACAAAAACTCGATAAAGAATCAGCATCCCGTTCTGTTTAGTCATCGTTTCGAACAAAAACTTGATAAAGAATCAGCATCCCGTTCTGTTTAGTCATCGTTTCGAACAAAAACTTGATAAAGAATCAGCATCCCGTTCTGTTGAGTCATCGTTTCGAACAAAAACTTGATAAAGAATCAGCATCCCGTTCTGTTGAGTCATCGTTTCGAACAAAAACTTGATAAAGAATCAGCATCCCGTTCTGTTTAGTCATCGTTTCGAACAAAAACTCGATAAAGAATCAGCATCCCGTTCTGTTTAGTCATTGTTTCGAACAAAAACTCGATAAAGAATCAGCATCCCGTTCTGTTTAGTCAACGTTTCGAACAAAAACTTGATAAAGAATCAGCATCCCGTTCTGTTTAGTCATCGTTTCGAACAAAAACTTGATAAAGAATCAGCATCCCGTTCTGTTTAGTCATCGTTTCGAACAAAAACTTGATAAAGAATCAGCATCCCGTTCTGTTTAGTCATCGTTTCGAACAAAAACTTGATAAAGAATCAGCATCCCGTTCTGTTTAGTCATCGTTTCGAACAAAAACTCGATAAAGAATCAGCATCCCGTTCTGTATATAGTCGTTGTTTCGAACAAAAACTTGATAAAGAATCAGTTTCTCCTTCTAGTCTGAACATTGTATCATACATACAAAAATCATATACTGTAATGTATTAGTGAGCAGGGCTTATTGTGCTTGTGCACTAATGATTGGCCAGCTGTCATGTCAACTGACCTCGTCAATTTGTTTTCAAGTCTGTACGCTCCTTTTATATACATGTACATGTACAATGAGAAATATAAATTTCTGTAAGTTTGAACACCTTGCTAAAAAAAAGAGAGTTGGCACCAAGCTAGTAAGCGAGCAACCAAGGTCAGGTACATGTAGGGAAAGTATTTCTACCTTGGTGTTTCTGTATAGAGTCTATATGAGCTTTACTGAGTCTCATGAACATGGATGTGTAGGTTAGCCAGGGAAGGGCAAGGTCTTTGTATTCCATGCTTTGATGTGTATGCTGCCGGTATGTATGTTTGTTGAGAGGTAGTGAAAGCTTCTGTGAGTGAGGCAAGTATAATTGGCATCATTTTTGTGGAGAGAGAGAGAGAGAGAGGGAGAGGGGAAGAGAGAGAGAGAGAGAGATAAACAAAAAAGAGCGAGAGAGATAGAGAGAGAGAGAGAGAGAGAGAGGTTTGATGAAAGAGGCAAAGGAGAAAGTAGAGAAAGATTATACGTTAGAGAAATGAAGAAAGATTACACATTAGATTTAATAGAAAGAAAGAAAGACAAAGAGAAGAAATCATGTGGAGATTGCATTTCACTTTTATATTAAAGTCAGACTGCTCCACACTGACCTAAAGTAATGCAATGATTATTAATAATTAGTCCTTATGACCATTAGTGTAAGAACCGATATGCCCTGGTTGTCCTCGCGTGTTTTGGCCGATGTATTATGAGTATGCACAAGGTCACCATCATCCATCTGTTCAGTTGTTGGGATAGATAAAGCTCTGTTCACACACCAGAGTTAAAGATAAAGGTGAGTTCTTCTGGTAAAAAAGAAAGAAAATGAATTCTCACAGAATCAAACGAAACTTACACTGAATGTTCAAGATTACAAATAAATGTCATTTGCCGAACAATTTTGTTACAAAATGTATACTGGCTGAGTAGTGAGCATAGAAAGATTAGGAAATCAAGGTTAGTAGCCCCAACACCATTTGTGTAGTCCCATATACATCTTTCTGTGTACAATGCTTGTTACTTACCAAGACTGGGCCAAATTCATTATGATGTTGATGACTCCAGAATCTTGCAATACACACCAATACTTACATGCTACATGATCAATTTTTTCTGATCCATTCCACACCTTTTCTTTCACAATGCAATCGGATGACCAGAAATCACCTTTATCTTTAAACCGCCTGGAAAAAAATCTGCAGCTACTAAATATTACATCCATATTTAGGGATGAAAAAGGCTGTAATTCCCAAATGTCTTCAATAGGTTAATATAATTTCTTGTTCCAACATTACATGATGATATGAAATACCGGTACATTTAAAAAATACTTACACTGCATGTGAAACACATCAAATTTTCATAAAAGAAAAAGGGAAGAAAAAAAAAAGAGAGAAAATATGTGTACAGTATGTACAGTATATGCACTACTTACTTTATTAACATCATTACAAGAAATCACTTGCATTTGCCACTAGTAACTTGTGTGCTAAAAAAATATTAACCTTTTTTTTCTTTACAATTCTGCCTCATTATATACTCTGAATCGGGAATCAGAGGATTATCATCCGTTTTCTGAAGAAGAATAATACTATTTTGCAAGGTCGCATAAATGATTGCAAGCAAGCACTGCGGGGAAAACTGCCATTTCTTTTTGTCACAGTGCATGGTGAATTAACCCTTTTGAATCATTCGTAGCATGGATTTCAATTAGATCTTGACAGCGTTGTCTGCTATTTTAGGAGGAAAGGTATTATCATTTGTTCACCTTTGTCGAGGTATTTCCTCTTCTTTTCACATTCTGGAAGCCCCTGGAGAAAATATCCATTCTTTGTCTCCCTTTTGTCCGTATACAGATGATGTCAGTCAAGGGGCTTTCATCAATTGTCAGGTTGCAGCCAGGTTTTTCAGAAGTTTCTCACATTAACTTGGTATACACATACCTGTTCAGTAGAGAGCTGAAGATTCAAGAACTCCGCTATTTGTGTAAAAGTTCATTTTTAATTCAACAGTGAAAAAAGATAAAAGTAAGCAAACGCAGTGGGTGATTTCTTTCTAGCTGTGGAAAGCTCTAAAGGAACTCTGGAAAACTTGAAAATCAGTGAAATAATAATTATGCACAAAAATATTGCTTTTATGATAGGAAATACATGAAGGTATTTCTTTATTTCCCCGAATGTATGATGACTCATTATCAAGGGTGATGTACATGTACAATTGGAGATCAATCACCTCACTTTGTAAACACACAATGAACTGTATGTTGCTCATACATGTACAATGATGATCTATATCTTTAGAAGTACACAAGTTACGCACATGTATGTAGGTTATAGGGCCTGAGATCCCGCATCCTCTTATAGAGTGCTGAAGGCTTGTCCTGATGGTGGAGGAGGATGAGCAAAATCAACCAGAGATCAGGGCCCTGTTTCATAAAAAAACTTGTTATCAATAACAAGTTACAATAAGTTTTATAAGCTACTGAAATCGCGGCATTTGATTGGCTGAGAGAAAATTTGTCATAGATATTAAAGATGAAGTTGAGTTCTGGTCATGCGATTGCATTGTGAAAGAAACGGTGTGGAACCGACCAGAAAAGGTTGATCATCTAGCATATAAGAATTTGTGTGTATTGCAAGGTTCTGGAATCATCAAAATGATAAGAAATGTGGCCAAGTCTTCGTACAGTTACAAACACTTGCACAGAAAGATGTTTATGGGACTAAACGAACACGTGGCGTAAAAAGCCGGCCCCCCGATTTTTACGATGTTACATGCATATTTAGAATATGAAGGCATTTGAAGAGCCATGCTTTTCAGGGAACATGTCTTAACTGATGTTCTTCCACACTTGCATAATAAGAATGAGTAATGCTCACAATTTTTTTTTCACCTCTTCCCAGAACTCAACCTTCTCTTTAAGCATTTGTTATTGATCACAAGTTTTATGAAACGCGACCCAGATGAGATAGTTGGATGCAATTTAAGGGACCTTCTCATTGCCACCCCAGTATGTTATATGAATAGAGTCTGAATGGTCCAGACTAAGGTCCCTTTTTTATAGGAATCATTATTGATGATATCTAAATTAGTGAGCGATTCAATGATAGGCTTGACCTTGTAATTGGCACAATTTATTCAAAGGATATATCGCTCGACGACCAGAGATCTGATTAGCTATTTGGACGCATTTTTTAGAGACCTTCTCATTGCCACCCCAGTATGTTATATGAATAGAGTCTGGATGGTCTAGACTAGGGTCCCATTGCGATAGGAATCATTTGATGATATCTACAATAGTGAGCAATTCAATGGGAGGCTTGACCTTGTAATTGGCACAATTTATTCAAAGGATATATCACTCGACGACCAGAGATCTGATTAGCTATTTGGACGCATTTTTAGAGACCTTCTTATTGCCATCCAGTATGTCATATGAAGAGAGTCTGGATGGTCCAGAGTAGGGTCACATTTCGATAGGAATCATTATTTGATGTTATAAAATGATAACGTGGATCCTAATCAAATGATTGGTTGAAAGCATACACGTGACCATGCATTTATTTTGCCTAATGCTTAATTTGGATAATGACCGGTCATTAGTAAAATCATGTTATAAAATATTATTATATAAAGCAAAATAAAACATAATCTTATAAAAACAAATAATACACAGTATTTTGTATTATACTTGTATTGTATTGGACTCAACACTCTGTGGTTTGCTGAAAGCCAGAAGGGCATTAACTCTTATCCTTTGGAGTTTTTAATGCCTGTATGGCTCTCAACAGTGTAGTACACTATATTAAAAAAAGAAAGACACATACTATACATACTATGTACAGGTCTGTTAAAGGGAAATTCCACCCTGATATTATCTTGGTGTTAATTAAAGCAGAAAAATGATAGAAACAAATAAGTGAAAGTTTGAGCAATACCTGATTAAAAATATGAAAGTTTTGAATATTTGAAGCTGTTATCAGTGAAACACAAGCTGGCAACAATGTGACGTATCTTTCTAGCTCCTCTCCAATTTGCTCTGTACAGAAAAAATTTATAAACTAATTATCTACAGATACTTCACAGAGTTGCCAATTTATGTTTGATTCATCACATCAAATATTCTTAACTCTTATTTTTGATTGTTTTTTTTCCTCAAACTTTCATTGACCTGTTTCTCTCATTTTTCTGCATGTATTAAAACCAACCTAATACCAGGGTAGACTTCTCCTTTAAACATATTAGATATGTCTGCCTTGTATATTTTATCAAGTACTAAATGTCTATATTTATGGGTTTCTTTTATGTTGATTTGCCAATTACTTCTATTTTTAAAGTATCTGCATTCTTTCTTTCCACTTATGAAGAAAAAGTATGAAACCTCTATTGAGAGTCAGAAAGACTTCAAAATATGCATACAAGCCCTAATGCCTTCTAGCTCTTTCTCTGTCATCTTTTAAAGCATAGTACAGCAATGAGGCTGTTAAACAACAAGAAAGGTACATTATCATGAATAATCTTTTTTGTCCGTAAAATATTGTGACTTTGTAACTACATGTACCAACGCCTTGAGTGGGAATCCAAGCTTGATTGATATTGTGCTGTCATGAAAATTGATATTTATATATTGATTTTGAAGGTAATTTATCAATGTAATTGTAGGACATTGCATTGGAAGGGAGCTACAAAACATGTACAAGGGGATGAATTACATGTGATGAGTATTCTTGATTTATAAAAGAGAACAAGCAAAGTGTAGAAAAATTGAGGATTTCATGTGCATGTATCAAGACACATTCTCTAATTAGATTGTTCTGGAATGCCTGCATTTTCAAGAAATCACATGTTTAATGATGAATTTTGTACCATTGATACAACATTGTGTTTTATATTTAAGTGTTGAATTGTAAAACAAATGTCTCTGTAAATGCTTAATAAAAAGACATACTGGTACTAAATATATTTATTGGAGTTCTCAGTATTTACATCATGGTGGTATGAATTTAAATTTGATAATTTGATTACTCTAATGTGTGAAAACTGGGTTGTGCTTTTGTCTCTTATTTGGATACTTGATACAAGTACTAAAACGCGAAATCAAATCACTTCAGCCATGGACATGAGATAGCAAAGCTTCAATAAGTGCTTCATCATTGTCATTACGATGATTTTCAACAGTTTTGTAGACAGAACTGTACATTTTTTGACTGTTTGTTAATCTTTTACTACACTTCGCAACCAAATTTAACAAGTGTTGCAATACAATACAGTAACTGTTATCGTTGACGGCCCTGCAATCATATTATTACCCTTGCTTTGGTCGAGCTACCTTGAAAAGGCGCTCAAGCATTTAAGGAATTTCTTCCTACCCGGTGCATAATTAAAAGATGGATAAAGTAGTTTATTCACTCAAGTTTTGTCCCTCCTGTTCCTCTCCTCTCCAGAATGGACAGAACAAGAGCGATGAGCTCATGGCAGCGGAATCCTTGGCCAACCACATGAGGCGCAACAACAGCTTCGTCCAAGACCTGTTCCAAGCTCAGTACCGGTCCTCCCTGACCTGTCCCCACTGTGGCAAGCAGAGCAATACCTTTGACCCCTTCCTCTGCGTGTCGCTGCCCATTCCTCAGCGGACCACCCGAGTGATCATCGTGGTGGTCATCTATGCTGATAGGGACCCGCGAGTGGTCAGGTTCGGGATCGTCCTGGAGACGTCAGGAACTGTGGCTGATCTGAGGTCTACCATTGCCAGTACGTGCAGTATAGCAGTCACAAGGGTAAGATGATTTCTATTTCTCTGAAGTTTTTTTTAATTGAACGCCATCATCATTTGCTGTTCAATTTCAATTTCAATTTTATTTATTACCACAGATTCATACAGGCCTGATAATTAACTGATTATTTTCCAGATTTTATCCCTATTGTCCCTATTTTTCCCCAATTTTCTTACTCGAAAGGGTGGAATGTTGTTGCATGCAATTTGTTTTCCCTTCCCGAAACAACAATATACATTACAATCAAATATAAAAGCAATGAAACAAAAGATGAACCTGCAGAGGGGGTGATCAAAACCTTTTTTTATTTTATAAAGGTACATGCGTACATTCATCACAAGGGTGATTTGACATTTTTTAGGTGTGACAATTCTGGGATTTATTTCATCACTCGCATATAGGCCTTTATAAGGTTAGGGCTTTGGTTGCGTTGTGGTTTTCTGGTAAATGTAGGTTTAGGGGTAGGTTAAGGTTTAGTGTTGGGTCCAGGGTTCATGTTTGAATTTTAAAAAAATTTAGAAATTGACCATTTTGCAGTTTTGCAATCTTTAAATGTCAAGAGTATTTTAGGTTACTGGTATAATATCCAGCATTAAATTTAAAAATAAACATATTAAAACCATGAGTTTTTTAAAAATTCACTTTAGAAAGCCTTTTGCAAGGTTGAAGATGCAATATGAAGTGCAATTTTGCAAACACTCCTCCCTTTCATCATTATGAGTATTACTTTTTGTTGTGGGTGTGAGATATGCAAACATGAGAGCTGTATACCAACTCCTCATGTTCTGCTCTGAATCCATGTAACTTAATTTTAATGTAGTTTATTGCCTTGGTATACCACAACCAATTTAGAATCCATTCAAGCTCAATGTCATAACCTAATTCTTTCTCTCTTTCTAAATCGTCCATTGTATTGTAATTAGTGAGAGAGCTCTCCTGTCATGCAAATGTCCATATTATGAATTGCATATATATGGTTATTTTTGCAATTTATATGTAAATTGTCAATATTTCTGTATAGCAGCTCATTTTGTTCAGTTGCCAAACGGAAATACTTTCTCAGATATATATAGCCACTACCATTGATTGCAGTGTGAGGCTAATTGGCTTCATTGTACTGAAAAAAGACATTTTGGCGAGAAAACAGGCATACAGAATCAAGAGCTTGCGGAAGTAAAGATGATTGAAGCATGGCTAAGTGGCAACGTAAGGAGTTGCTTCAACACCATTGCCATTGACAGGAAATTTATTTTAAGCATTGCCTATTGCGAGAATTTGTGGGAGTATTCCCGAGAAGTCCTCTTTTCTATATTTATTAAAGAGCCTTTAGTTTTGTAAATTTACAGAGAGAGAATTTTGTCAAATATATTTGATTGAAATGAACAAATTGTATATACCCAATTAATTGTGTCAGTAAATGGCTGTTGAACTATAGAAGGCATCATTTCAATATCATTTTCATCAATGGGTAATTTCTTTGAACTTTTTGTTTGAAGTACTGTAATATTGCATCTGTGAGAATTGCAGAGGAATCCTCTATTTAAGTCCAATTACAGTAGTGACTAATCCTTTTTTTAAAACAAGTTTAATTCATCCAAAGGCTATTCTTCTAATATCTTAGATTTTAAAAGATGAATAGAGAAATATGCCTTAAAATGCATTCCTGTCATGTTTTTTTGTAAATACTGTGGAGTTATATATATATATATATATATATATATATATACCGGTATAGGAAATTACAAGATGAAAAACGACAGATCTACTTGGCAACATGTACCGGTACATGTAAATGGTCATTTTTTTTCCAGAATACTAGAATACCTTCTGTGGGGGGGGGGGGGGGGGGGCTTTGGGGGTGCTTGCATGCATTTCCTATACTTGCCCTGCTTTATACATTCATTCTGATTTCTTTTTAATTCAGGGAGGGGGGGGGGGGGAATAGCTTGATTTTTTTTCTGAAGGATTAGCCCCCCCCCCCTCCCCTATAGAACTGCTTCTGGCTCCATTGAAGCTAAAGCCCTTGTAAACTGTAACATTCTTGTGAATTTGTTCTTATTGTTCCGATAACTCAAAGTCCAAGATTATCAGGACTGTGCTTGAAAAGAGCAATGTCAAATATTCATGACAATAGTTATTGACTAAGATGGTGATCTGCAGTGAACTTTGAAGTTTGTCCATTGCAAACAAGATGTGTGATTTCCAAGTGCTGATCAAGCAGAATAAATGCACATTTGATTTGCTTTGATATTGTGAAATTATGGGCTATTGTGTGTGGTTGCATTTATTGACATATTTCATTATTATCTCATAAGGATCTGATAAACTTTGACATTAATGTGCAATAGATGATTAATTTATTAAAGTCATCTGGATGATTTGTACAGCAGTATGCTTTTAAAGATGTCAATATGCCAATAATACTAGTACTTGAATGATTTTTTTTTTCCAGCTTAAAATTGGAAAATACAGAAGGCTGATAGTCATAAATAAACAGGCAGATTAGAAGCATGCTTCCAGCAGTACAAATAAATGGTAATTGCAGTAATTAGGAACAAGAACACAAAGCATGGACCAACTACGAAGTCCACTATTAAATATTTGAAGATAATTAGTCCCAAGTGCTCTGTGCAGCCATTTTTGAGAAATAGCAAATCTTCTCCCCCATAATTTGAATGGTAATGGGAGGACAAATTTATCTTTCAATTCTTTTTTGACAATTGGTGACACTAGCAGGTATCATATGCTGAAAGCCAGGGCAGCGTTTCATGAAACCGTCATGAGTACAAGTTCACTGACATCCAATTGAAACGTGTGTTAAAAAACACACGCATATCAATGGGATGTTGGTGAACTTGTACTCATGACGGTTTTGTGAAACGCTGCCCAGAGGGACATTAGCTCATTTCACACAGTCATTTATAAACACAGAGTTAAAATCTGCTGAGAGCTTAAAGGGCATTATAACCCTTGATCATTCGCTACAGAGTTAAATTCAATTCAATTCAGTTTTATTTCAAATCTCTTTAAAATGATAAAGTAACGATGAAAATTCAATTCAGTTTTATTTCACATTGCTTTAAATCATAAAGTAACAATGAAAATTAAATTTAGTTTTATTTTACTAGATCTCTTTAAAATCATAAAGTAACAATGAAAATTCAAGCAATCTAAAACTAAATATACAATTACAATATGACGTAAAACAATCTAAAAAAGATACATACATACTATAACGCTGATATGCCAAATACAAAAAGAAGAATGGAGTGCAGTGGAGGTGATCAGCCTGCCAAGCTAATCCCCTGTTTTACTACACTTAAAATGAGATTAAAATAATTGAAGTTAGTAAATTATATCATATTTAATTCAATTGAAGGCGAGAGTAGAAATAGAATACATGACAAACTTTACACCTTACTGGCTCTCAACAGATGAAACATTGTATATTTTTCTTTTAATACAGAATATTTGCACAATTTGACCCCAACAGCAAGAAAAGGTCATGATACATGTCCTTGTGTATTGTCTGTTTAGGGCCATAAGGGTGTTAACTCTTCATTATGTCAAAGTATATATGAGTTATCGCCCTTCTACCTCCAAACAGACGAATCACCTCTAGTCATTGGAGAGTCTTTGCACATCCATACGATGCACAAATGACAACAAAACTCTCATCACTGTTACTGGCAGCAAAATCCCCCCCCCCCCCCTTCTCAATCTAATCTCGCGTACGTTGCTCAGAGTGCGTCGCCGTTATCATGATGTAGTGCTCTTCTGTATGCAGATTGTCGCTCGGCTATGCCCTTGATTACCTCTCAGAGCAGGGATAAACCAAAGTGATCCTCAGGCTACGACGATCATGCTCCCAATCAAATATAGATTAAAATAATTAATGGATTATATCATATCTCCATATTACATTTTTGTTGTTTTTTTTTGTCAAAAAAATGCAATTTTTTGTATAAATAATCTGTAGATACATGTATCTATGACTTTTTAACCTGGTATATCCTCTTCATAATTATATTTGGAGTGTAGAAATTGTGCTACGGTATTACTCAACATGTATACTTCTACTGTCAAGTTTTATTTTTTGATAATGATATATTTATTTTTGCCAAGTGTGTGCTAAGAACAGGGGCCAGACTCGACTAGCACATGTGCTATTATTTGGCTCCTTTTCATCACCTTCTATATTCTATGAGAAAAGACATATGTCTAGCATATCAATACTTTGTTAGGTTTTTCTTTAATATGATCTATAATATTCATTTATGAACATGTACCATTCACGATGTATTCAAATGTTTAATCACTGATGTTATTGATGATGAATAAATAAAATAAAATCAAATCAAATCAAATCAAATCAATATCATATTTAATTCAATCGAAGGTGAGAGTAGAATACATGACAAACTTAACACCTTTTTGGCTCTCAACAGATGATACATCGTATATTTTTCTCTAATACAGAATATTTGCACAATTTGACCCCAACACCAAGAAAGGTCATCATACATGTCCATGTGTATTGTCTATTTAGAGCCATAAGGGTCTTAACTCTTCATTATGTTATAGTATATGAGTTAATGCCCTTCTGGCTCCAAACAGACGAATCACCTCTAAGTCATTGGAGAGTCTTTGCACATCCATACGATGCACAAATGGCAACAATATTCTCGTTACTGGCAGCGAAATCCCCCCCTTCTCAATCTAATCTCGTGTACGTTGCTCGGAGTGCGTCGCCGTTATCATGATGTAGTGCTCTTCTGTATGCAGATCGTCGCTCGGCTATGCCCTTGATTACCTCTCAGAGCAGGGATAAACCAAAGTGATCCTCGGGCTACGACGATCATGCTCCCAATCAAATATAGATTAAAATAATTAATGGATTAAATCATATCATATTTAATTCAATCGAAGGTGAGAGTAGAATACATGACAAACTTAACACCTTTCTGGCTCTCAACAGATGAAACATTGTATATTTTTCTTTAATACAGAATATTTGCACAATTCAACCCCAACACCAAGAAAGGTCATGATACATGTCCTTGTGTATTGTCTGTTTAGAGCCATAAGGGTGTTAACTCTTCATTATGTTCAAGTACAGTATTATGAGTTAATGCCCTTCTGGCTCCTAACAGACGAATCACCTCTAAGTCATTGGAGAGTCTTTGCACATCCATATGATGCACAAATGGCAACAATATTCTCGTTACTGGCAGCGAAATCCCCCCCTTCTCAATCTAATCTCGTGTATGTTGCTCGGAGTGCGTCGCCGTTATCATGATGTAGTGCTCTTCTGTATGCAGATTGTCGCTCGGCTAGTCCCTTGATTACCTCTCAGAGCAGGGATAAACCAAAGTGATCCTCGGGCTACGACGATCATGCTCCCAATCAAATATAGATGGCTCGGGAAAAAAGATTTCTAAATATGACCGAGTATTGTAGGTTAAGAAAATGCGGAGGGGAGTTCTAGATTGCCGAGAGGAATTTTGTCGTTGTTGTTGGAGGGATGGTAGTGTGTTATTTGAGAGAGATATTGTTGTTACTGTAGTAGTGTACATGTACATGTATATGCTGTTTATATACCGTAATTAACGGTGTATTAATCGTACCTTTTTGCCGCCGAAAAAAATTCAAAGTAGGGGGGTGCGGTTTATACACGGTACACCCAATTTTTTTTTTTTTTTTTAAGGGCGAAAAAGAGGGGTGCGGTTAATACACGAGGGCGGTTTATACAACGTTAATTACGGTAGAGCCAGCCTTTGCAGGTTCAACTCAGATTTTGTTTTGAATGAATGATAGGAACATATAAGGAGGACTCCATTTTGTATATTATAGAGTAGAACAAAATTGTTTTTTTAATGATAGATACCACTTGAAATCAATGCTTAAGGTTTACTAGTAAACAAAAATGAATTTACATAAAAGCACTATTCGCAAGAGTACAACACAAGTAGGACAGAACAAAATTAATGATAAGTATACTGTAGGCTAACCATGTTTTTAGATTTTTTTAAAAGATATTTTTTTAATGAGAGGAATTCTTTGTTCCCTCCTAAATTTGCTACATTCATATCTTATGAAGATGCAATCATAGTGAATGCAATATGGAATGTTCATTTTGATATGTCAGGCAGATAATGGTCTTATAAAATGATTATGTTATAATATCCATAAATAACAAGCATTTCTAATCCTGTATCCATAAGGAATTTTTTATTGGATCCCCCCCCCCCCCATTTCCTCAGAAATTAAGAATTTCTTGTAATAATTTTATTATGTGCAAAGTTTATTTGTATAGTTTCCTGATAAAATGAATTATGTATGAAAACAAATGTAATATCTTTGTTTACCTTTCTGTTGGAAATGAAACAAATATTAATATGAATAGGGAATTTTAGCCTTTCAAGTACAGTGTAGCATTCTACAGAGTCTCTTCTACTTACAGAATGCATTTGCTGATGAACTGCTACTCTCAGCATAAGACTCAGTATATGATTTTGTGAAAGAAAAACAGTTTAAATGAACTTTTTAAAATCCACAAAAAAAAGTAATACACATTTGGAAAATGAAATGTATATAAGCAGTACTCTCACATACGATCAACTTTGTGACGTGTTTCCAATACACCTCAGCTAGAGTACATGTTTATATCACACTGTATTCATGCAGCATATTCAGTTCTGGTGTCACAGCTAACTGGGGAAATAATGAGAAGGGCAGAAAAAAATTGCTTCATGCATTTCCATCTCCATGTCATAACATTCTAGCGTGATTGACACGAGAATGAATGTTTGATGAACACAAGCCAGCTCCTGTTAGTGGCAAACCGTCTGGAGTGAGGCGAGGGAAGGGTGTCAAAACCAATCCCAGATGGGGGGAACATGTGTGAAGAATGCCGGGGTGTAAATAAACATGCAAGCTAAAAAGATGTGTAGAAGTCGGCATCGGTCCCAGGTGTGTTCATACGTGTGTGGGTCGACCGACACCAGCTGTGGACGGCCCACGGTGAGAAATTGTAAAATCAATTTAGGGCGAACTGGCTTCCGGGTGCCTGAATGATGCAGGCATTGGGATGTGAATAAGGGGGGAGGTATTTAGGATGTGTATGTGCGTGCGTGGGAAGTTGTAACTAAATTTAGATGGATGGTGTATGAGGAGAAACATGACAAGTCAATCAGTATGGATTGAAATGGGTCGTTCATCAGACTGTTAACCGTTCACTTGACTTTCTTTACCTGCCTTGGGGCTGATTTGGAAATCCCTTGTGAGGTGATAAAAGTGATCATCCCTGTATTGATAAACAGTGGCCTGATAGCTTGTTCAGACTAGAGAAAGTTTATATAAAAATCGTTTAAAGAAACGTTGTAGAAAGAATCACCCTGTAGCAAAAGGGGCATATATAATAGATAACAACATCATACATATATACAGAAGTTAGCTTTGAAGAAGTGAAGGAAAGCTATGGTCACAAATCAGAGCAGCGACCGACCGATCAGTAGCCTGCTCGGTCGCTGCTGGAATTTAGGCATCGCCCAGTGATTAGGTCGGTGTCCGGGCGGCGACCGCCCAGGCACCGAGCGTATCTTGGGTGGCGAGTGAAAAGTGAGCAGGCGTCGCCCAAATTTGAACTCCGCGCTAAAACTTCAGCGGCGACCACCGCTGGGTAATGTGACAATAGCATAACATGACAGCTAGCCAATCATCAGTGTGAGTGCTCATGAAGAGCCCCACCCAGATATACGACCTTGAAGGCTTGAACGATTTGATGTTCAGACTAAAATGAAACCCTGATTCTTTCTCGAGGTTTCATTTGAAACGATGCTCATACAATGTACATATGTCATATACCTTATGCAACGTTTCTTTATACAACGTTCAAGTATTGATTCTCGTGATATACAATGAATACTGGTTGTCTGAAAGGGGAGTAGAGTGCAGCTCGATGTCGGAGGCTCGGAGCATGATCTCCCCAGAGTCATTTACACTCTATTTGTATTCTAGATCTGTTCCAAATCAAGGAGGATGTCTGCAGACTATCCTGTATTTTATTAAGTGTTTTCTTTTCAGTGCATGTTCGCTCCATATTTTCTCATGCATAATTGATTCTTGGTGAACTAACCCATTAGATGGATATGGATACATGGATATTTTTTTTTTTTTAAATGAATTAAATGTTGCATGAGTCTATTATTTGTTGGAAAGAAGGACATTTCCAAGCAGTTATATTTCATCATGACTCTTCATTTGCTTTTTTTGCCTTGCTGTGCGATTGCTCGTTTTTCACACATGAAATTGTGCACAAAACAATACCGGTAGGCATCAATTGACAGAAGGATTGCTTTGTGCAACATAATGACCTTCCAAAGTTAGCAATTACCTGTCTGTATTAGCTCCCTGATAACCCTTTTAACATCGGTATAGATTAATTTTGCACTGGAAACAGATAAATAATCTTGAAGCCTTTAATAAATATTCTATTCCTTGCTAAATAAGCACAGGGAGATTATTTGTGTGGTATATAAAGAGTTAAAATATATAAATGTCATCTCCCTCTTCCTCTTTTTCTATTTTGGTTTGCATGGAGAGGAAAAGTGGCATAAATGCAAAAATGCAAATAGATTTTGATAGAAATATTATCAGGTTTAAGTGTCTGAAAAATATTTTATTTAAATTCTAAGAATCTAAGAACATTCTAAAATCCTTAAAGTCATAATTATATCAACATGAATTTTGTATCCATGAAATAACTAAAAGAGAGTTCACCTTGAATTTGTGAACACAGATAACCAGCTGCAGAACAATTCCCATGTTCCAAAATTTATGTAACCTTTGTCGATACCAGAGAATTACTGCGGACCAGCTGATGATTATGATGTCTTTAACATTCAGAGCTTAAGGTTAGTCTTATGCTGGGGTTAGAGACTTCAGATCATTGCACTCGTTTAGCTCTATTATTCATGGATGATTTCCCCTGACAGAGAAAAAAAGAGGAACAAAAAGAGGAGAATTTACCTGCCGTGTTGCCCCGAGGCTATATCTGGACTTTTGATAAAGAGAAGGTTAAGTTTAATATGGTATTTAAAGGTTGAAATAATCTTGCGAGCGTTCTCTTTTTTCCAATGCAAGTTTGGAAAAAAATTGTCGTACTAGAAATGCCCCTTAAAAAAGATTGCCATTCAAATTCCTTATTCTTAAAGATGTGACAAGAAATAGCAGAACTGTTTGGACCAATATAAAGTCAGGACACATGTGTGTGTAGTTCCATATACCAATTTCCCTGTGCTATGCATGTGCTTTTCATCAAGATTGAATCAATTTCTTATCTATGAATAGACCATAATCAATCTTATCCAATTGCTTCCAGACAGTTTCTTTCACAGTGCAGTCAAATAACCAGAACTCGTCTTCGTCTTTCATATGTGTCGAGACCAATATATTTTAAAGTAGTATTACTTAGATTGAATTGTCATTTTAATAGAAAAAGAACAAGATATGAGCTGTACAGGTGTTGTATATAATCTTGAAAATTGGTAAATGGCATTGGTGAGGGGAGAGGAGGACTTCTAACATGAAGTGAACAAAGGAAAGAAAAGATTCCTATTGCAGGATCCTTCAAGTCCTAATTACATGTTTATCGCCTGCTGGGAATGTTGAGATGCAGAAGGGGTTAACTACCCGGTAATATTTTTAATGGATCCAGAGATATTGATTTTATCACAACTACCGGTACTGGATTCATTCTGCTCAAAGATCTTTTTGTATTTTTTTTTTTTTTTTTTTTTGGGGGGGGGGGGGGGTTAACAAATATTCTGTAGTTCAACAAGAGGATGTCAAGTTAAACCTAAAGTGGGTAATACTTTAAAGTTCCTATAAAGATCATTTTTGTTTGAATGTTTTTAATTGAATTGCAAAAGTGAGTTACCATTGAATGTCCCTGTGGTTCTCAGTACAGAAGATCATCTGCTCAGTGCCAGGAGGTCGGGCATGAACTCACATCCATTGGCATAGATAGAGTTAATGCCCTTCTGGCTCTCCAAACAGACAATCAAATGACCTTTTGGCAGTTCTATGACCTCGGCCACGTCATTCCGCCTGTGATGTATGTTAGAGGTGCCGAGGGGGGATTCATGCTGGTGACAATGTTGGTCTGGAAAACTGCTGGAAACCATGTTCTCATCTGCGTCACGTGCTTCCAAGCTCCAGCCTCTCAAGATGTTTAACAGGTTCTACTCTTTCTGTAATTGAAGAATAATCCATGTGCCACAAGCGGGGAATGAGCACTGGGTTGCTATTTAAGGAAGATGTTTGCCCTACTACAGTGTCTTGTGACGTAGTTTAGTGGGAACATGGTTTTTTTCGAGCGGTAATGTTCCCGGGAAGCATTACCCAGTAGATTATAAGAATCCAAATCGAGCCGTTCTAGTTTTGTTCATATCAAAGAGCACAGATGCTCATGCTTTATTGTCTTTTATTGAAGTACAGAAATTCTCCATCAGCATAAGGTTGATAAACATGTACCATAAAACAGGCTGGAAAATGATGTCAGAGAGAATTGAGGCTGTAAGGAGAATTTTGAAAATAAAATTTGTTATTCCCAGTAATTAGGCAGATCCTTTTCTTTAAAAGAATAAAGAAATATAAGAAATAAAAAAGGGACCAACATATTTTTTCCTTCGTGAATCACTCTCAAGGATCAATTGCGCCCAATATATAGCTATACCAATACTGAAATTACTTAACAGAGCTGCCTGTAAGCTGTTGAGACTTGAGATTGTATATATGTTTATGGAAGGGGGAGGGGCTGGGAAGGGGTAGGGAGGGGGGGGGGGGGTACTCAAGGTGTGAACGAGAGCCCACCACCTCTTTTGATTGACAGTCATGTGTCTAGCCAGATTACGAAGAGAGATATGACACCATAGCGAGTTTAGTGTTTCACAGAACCCAGCATTGATTGCAATCTGTGACCGGGGGTTCATGTTTTATTGCCCTGATTGGAAGGGGACCATGGTGGAGGTAGCAAAGAGCTTCTGATGAATCTGTCAGTTGGTAAAAGCTTCCATTTTCCAGGGATAGTGTTGCTCTCTAAACACAGAAATAATTTCTTGAATTTTTAATCTTCAATTCAGACAACGTTTGAGACGTTGAGCAAGATACACTGACAGCAGTGCTCCTGGAAAACTGGAAAAAAACCTTGTATACTCTTGTTTCAACAATTTACGCCTGATGTTATCGTGATCTAAATGGAGTAGCATACCAAGGGATGATTTTGGAGTCAAATTTCACACTAATTTGATGGACTTTTGGCAGCTTTGTGACTCCATTTCTCTTACAGGATTTGAACCACTGAAGCCACATATTACCAGGCAAGTCCCGTGTACACACTTTGATGTTGCTCAACTTTATAACTATTGTGAACTTGCCCTATTAAGGCTTTGAAACGGTCCATTAACTTCAAATAACTTTGGACCCTTAATTGGTCTTTTCGCCATTGTGGTCTGTTCTTGCCATCCCATTTACAGGTTTCTTAAAAGTACTTATCTGAGACTTAATCCCTTATAGGGTTGAAGCTTGATAACAATGGGTACCAGGCAAAAGAAGCAACTGTTAAAGGATCTACTAGAGGACGATGAACTGCTGAATGCTCTCAATGCCTTAATAGCAAAGGCTGTAGATACCAAAATGCTTCAAATTCAAACCCAACTTGATAAGCAAGATGGTATTATTTTTGATCTTCAATCTGATTTGGATAGAGCACGAAATGACATCATTCGTACTACTAAGGAACTTGAGTCTTCTTTGAATAAAATCAAGAAACTTGATTTTGAACAAAATAAACAGGAGCAATACTCCCGGAGAAATTGTGTGAGAGTATATGGAGTGAAGGAATCTACAAAGGAAAATACGGATGCTCTCATCTGCCAAATTGCAAAGGAAAAACTTTCCATTGATCTCGAACCGAAGCACATTGACCGGAGTCATCGGGTTGGCAGGCAAAGAGAACCGGCAAAATCAGCGGGACCTGTGCCACCGAGACCAATCATAGTTAAGTTGACGAGCTACAAATACCGACAGCTACTAATATTCAACAGGAAATCCCTCAAGCATACTGGAATTGGAATTCAGGAAGATCTAACTGATTTCAATAGTAAACTGCTGGCTGATGCTAGACACCATGCGAAGGTAGATGCAGCATGGTCTTCCGATGGCCGTATTTTTGTTATCCCGCGATCTAGCTCAGCGAAGAACCAGAAGAAGATTATAAGATGTAAGGAAGATCTTGACCTTCTTCTTTGATTTGATACGTATGTACTTTCTCTGCCTCACCATGAAAACTATTCCTCGAAATTTCTAGTATTTTTAGTGAAACACCAATCTTTTGTGCTTTGAAAGTATATATATATTGAAATATAATTCATTATCTGTTGATATCTATTATATCAAATAATTAATTCAAAATAGATCTATTACCCGAATGTGTCTCTTTTTAATTTATCCTGTGTGTATGGGTGACAAGTAATAAAGAAGAATTATATCAACTTGTTTATCTCTTGTATGCAATTTATAAGTAATGTCATGAATATACTTTATGCTGTGACCTTGATTAGAGTGCAGAGTAAAAACATAGAGTTGTGAATTTAAAATAATGTTTTTTTCATGTTCACCAGTTTACGTCTGGATTTAAAAAAAATATTATCAGTGTCATCAATAATAGCATACTGCTCCATGTTTTCTGTTGTTCACAGATATCATAGTTTTGTTGATATTTGATGATGTACTTGTTCTATTTTCAGATTTTCATAGTTTCTGGTTGATACTATTATTGTTGTTGTTTTGACCTAAATACTTTAAGAAAACATAGTTTTCACAATTTTTTCTGAATATGGTAATCCATCGTAACTTCTACTAGCTCATAACTTTCCATAAATACTATCCACAAAAAAAGTACATATTTTATAACTTTGTTGGAAAGTGAGATATACTTGACTTCTCTCGATCATCCCAATCTTCCATCTTATCGCATATACATTTACAGGTGTGAATATACTTTTCTTCTTTTTTTTTTTTTTTTTTTTTAATTTATAATAATTGTTGTTGTTATTGTTGTTTTTGTTGTTGTTTCTTAAATTACATTTTTGTTGTTGTTTTAATTTGTTTATATTGTAATATTGTATTACTGTTGTACTCATGGTACTGACGTGTGACCCATTAGAAGATGTCGATCCTGACTTGTATATATATAATTCTTCTGAGTCTTCATATTATCTACCTTCAGATTTTAATGCAAAATTCTCATATGATTCATCTTTAAGTCTTATCCACTTTAATGCCCGAAGTTTACCAAAGAATTTTGAACATATTTCTCAATTTATGTCAATGATTAATCATTCCTTTTCTTTTATAGCAATTTCTGAGACTTGGATAAACGAGACAACCTTAAATAATTTCAATCTAGATGATTATAATTTGTTGAATGTTAACCGGTTATATGGGCGTGGTGGTGGTGTTGCGCTATTTGTGAAAAAAAATATAATGTATACTGTAAGGACAGACATTGTTGATAATCAAGAAACAAACTTAACATGTGAATATTTGTTTATTGATTTTTTAGATAAAAACCGTAAGAGGTCTACTGTTGGTGTCATTTATAGAAAGCCGGGATCAAATCATGAAATATTCCTTGAATTTTACAACAATGTTATTAACAAATTAAGTGATGAACATAGGCATATTTATATAACTGGAGATTTTAATATTGACTTACTTAAAGATGATGATACTGTTAATGAATTCCTTCGGCTTAACTCTGTCCTTGGTATATTCCCGATTATAAAAACCCCAACTCGTATTACACCAAGCAGTGCTACGCTTATTGATAATGTATTCACCAATGTATTTGACTCAGATTTTGACTCAGGTAGTCTATGTTCAGATGTTAGTGACCACTTACCCATTTTTCTAGTCTCTAAAAGCTCTAATAATAATAATACTTATCAGCCTAGCTCATTTCGCTTTACTCGGAAGTACTCAGATGATAATATAAGAAATTTTCAATATGATCTTTATCATGAAGAATGGCCTAATCTCTATAATATGTCAAATGCTAATGATGCATATTCCTTTTTTATTAACCGTTTTACTCAATTGTTTGACAAGAATTTTCCTCTGTCAAAAACTAAACAAACTAAAAGACGCATGAAAAAACCTTGGATTACAAAGTATTTATTAAGATGCATAAAGAAGAAAAATCGTTATCATAAACACTTTCTGCAAAACAATACATTGGATAATGAAAGAAAATACAAAAAATATAGAAATAAATTGAATAATCTGTTAAAACACGCAAAAAAATCATACTTTTCTAACAGTTTAAAGTTATATAAAAATAATACTAAACAGACTTGGTCAGTTATAAACTCATTACTAAATAAGCCTAAAAAATCTTTACCTGAATACTTTTTTAATGGAACTGAGAAAGTTTGTGATCCACAACATATAGCAACTGAATTTAATCAACATTTTATAAACTGTTGTAGACAGATAACCACATCAATGGTCAGTTCTTCTAACAATAATTCTTTTAAGGATCATCTGACTGGTTCTATCAACAATTCTATTTTTTTTAATCCTATAACAGAAAATGAAGTTCTACAGATTAGTAAATCACTACACAACAGTAATTCAGTTGGATTTGATAATCTTAGTACTAACTTAATGAAAAAAATTATATTTTACATTGTACAGCCTGTAGTATTTATATTTAATCTCTCACTTTCTACAGGCTTAGTCCCAGATAAACTAAAAATAGCTAAAATAACCCCCGTATTTAAAAAAGATGATCCTCATAAATTTGATAACTATAGGCCAATATCTATTCTGCCGTCTATATCAAAGTTGTTAGAAAAATGTATTTATAACCGCTTATATTCCTTTTGTTTAAACAATAAAATTCTCACAGATTCACAATATGGCTTTAGGAAAAATCACTCTACTACACATGCTTTGATAGAATTACAAGATAAAGTTTTGTCAGCAATTCATACCAATAAATTTTGCATTGGAATTTTTATGGACCTTTCAAAAGCCTTTGATATTGTTAATCATAGAATACTTTTATCCAAATTAGAACACTATGGGATTAGGGGCTTACCACTATCTTGGTTTGAAAGTTATCTTTCTAATAGATCTCAATATGTAGTTTATAATAACAGTTCCTCAAATTTTTCTTCTATTACACACGGCGTACCACAAGGTTCTATCCTAGGTCCTCTACTGTTTTTAATTTACATTAATGATCTTACACATTCTTCTGACAAATTTAATTACATTATGTACGCTGACGATACTACTTTAATTTACACCCAACCTAACACTCATAACTTACAAAATAATATCAATACTGAATTAGACAAAGTAACAAAATGGTTCAAATCAAATAGATTGTTGATAAATCCTAGTAAAACAAATTATATAACTTTCTTCCATAGGCAGTCAAATTACACTAATTCGCTTGATAATTTGTTTATAAAAATAGATGAGGTTCCATTAAATAAGGTAAATAGTGTTAATTTTCTTGGTGTTTCTATTGATTTTAATATGCAATGGGACAGTCATGTCAATAAAGTCACTCAAAAGGTATCTAAATGTATTGGTATATTATACAGATTAAAAGACTCGCTTCCACCTTCAGCATTATTACTACTTTATAATTCATTCATGCTCTCCTATTTAAATTATTGTGTTGCTGTTTGGGGTAATTGTAGTCGAACTAAATTAGATAAATTATTTAAATTGCAAAAAAAAGCCCTTCGCATATGCCTTGGATGTCATTATCGTGCCCATTCTGCCCCACTGTTTAGAAAATTGAAATCTCTTAATATTTTTGATTTGTACTTCTACTCCATTGCCCTCCTTGGCTTCTTCTACTTTCAAAATAAATTACCTGTTAATATTTTTCAGATGTTCACTCTTAATTACCAGATACATAACCACAATACCCGTTTTAAGGATTCTTTTCACTTATGGCCAGTAAAAACAAATAAGGTAATAAAATCAGTACGTCATAATTTCCCTGTAATTTGGAACTCCATCCCTAAATATATTTCTGATTGCAAGTCAACTAATTCCTTCAAAAAAAAGTTGAAGCAGTTTCTTTATCTCAAATATGTATAGTTACTTATCTTATGTTTATATTTGTGTTATATGTTTTTTGTTTTTTGTTTCTTTTTATTTAATGTTCGTTTTTTTTCTTTTCTTATTTTAAATCTTTGCTTTACATTATGCTATGAATGCTTTGGGAACTATGCGTGTACAAGGCCTAATGGCTTTATTTATGTAGTTCCCCATTTCATTTCTAAATTTGTTCATGAATAATTTTGTATCTTTTGTATCAATGTAATTTTTAATCGAGAATGAAATAAATGCGAATTCACATCATCTTTAGTTCATCACACAAAAGCAACTACTTTTGAATAAAAAAATTAAAAAAAAATCACAATTGTTTTTCTTTGCCTCATTAGAGGATTTATTAGGAATACATGGTTTACATTCAAAGATACAATGATACAATGATTCTGCAAGGGATACCTTGAATTTGTATCTGATAAAATTTTAATTTCTGAACCCCATATTTTGCTTTAAAACAAAACTTAGGGAGTGATCAGTTTCCTTTGAACTTTCAAAGATGTTTCTAATTACCCTCTAGAGCAAATGTATAGAAATTACAGGTATTTTCATGACTGTCTAAATATTGAATAGTAGCTTCAAAGGTAATCTGGAGTTATGTTTCAGTTCAGTTTCAGTTTTATTTTTTATTTCTAACAAAACAGTAATTTTGACAAGAAATCAGATATACAATTCAACATTCAATAACCAAAAACATTTTACATGGTTCAAAGTTATGAAATAGAAAGTATACATTAATATCCAGTATAATGTTTTTTTTTAAAGATTTTTAAAGATAAACCTGTGGAAATGGAGGGATCCACTGAAAAGCAGAGCTTGTAAAATGTTGATCCCTCAAAATAATGAAAGAAAGAAAGAAAGAAAGTTAATGAAAGAAAACTGAATTTTGTAGATTCTAACCAAAGTTACACTGACTGCTCAACAAACAAATGAATAATATCTACCAGATGATTTTGCTAGAGAATATGATAAAGCTGAGTATTAAACAAGATTTCATAAAAAAATGGTAGAAATAATTGAGCTATACGTAGTCATCCAGACTTTACGTACTACATGAAACGTGTGGTTTCCTTGCAAATCTGTTTTCACTTTGCTGATTTTTTTAACCTTCAAATGTAATTCATGATAAATAATTCATATTTAAATCAGGCCAGTGTTTTCCAGAACAGTGTTTCTGAAAATGCATCACCAGAAGGGAAGCTTTGAGAAAGCTCATCACTGAATTCAAAGAGAAAAATCTAATAGTGAAATCTGATTTTAGAAAAGCATACATGTGCCTCAGATGAAATTACTATTTCAATGTGATTTCCATGAAAAAACCCTGAATAATGCAGTGTTTTTAGTTTAGTATGTATCTCGAGGAAAAACAAGTATTTAGGGCCAGAAGGATGTAACTCTATGATCAAATATATGAGTTAAAGGTACTATGTCCCTTTTGCAGCCAACCTCAAATGCTGTAGAACTTTGCAGGAATTATGAATATGTCATGTATGTCCTATCTGTGAAATTTAAACGTTAGCAGTGTCCTCATATTCAAATTATGCAAGGAAACCCGTTTACTTGCTAGACACACTGTCAGACACTATTGAGTGACTGACTGGCTTTTTTTCTTCTTTTGTAATAACATACATGAAAAGAGTTGTAAAGGGTACATGAGCATTTGTCTACATCAATAACCCACTTCTTGTGATGGACAAGATTCAACTGATTGAATCTTTGCGCAGCATAAAACGTATGACCATTCGGTACAATTGTCTGAAAATCAAGACTATTACTTTTGGGCTCTATAGCCCTAAAGTCGATTTGACAACTAATTGTCGTTATTTTCCCACTTGAAGACATTTTCAAGCCCCACCTTTTTTAGGGAAGTTCTAAAATAGTATTATCTTTCAAATGCAGTTGGAATTTTACTTTTTCATTTTTTTGGCCTGTAAATGGGACATAGTACCTTTAATGCCTGCTAGCTCTCAGCAGGCAAAATGCCCTAATTTCAATGTTTCTTTCATTATGGCGACGTAAATATATTCTTCTCAAGCATTTTATCTCTACCTTTCTTGCTCTCAGGTGATGATATTTCTTAATAAGGCATGTTCTTGTATTTTTCTATTTTCTATTTTGTTTTGTTTTTATTTGTTACTGCTTTGATGTTTTGATGTAAACATCAATTTATTTTGATATATTTTTTCCATTTGCTATGTTCTTCTAAATGTATGTATATATATGTTTTTGAATGCTTTTTAAAAATGTAATCGTCTGTTTGATGTAAACTCACATTTTTAGTCTTTGGACTTTTTGACGAGATTGAATAAAAGTTTAATTTGAATTGAAGTTGAATGGTATTGAAAAAAGTTTATACTACAGGTTCATGCCACTGCAGAGCTTCAGCTCATTTGGGGTGTGTGTGTTATATTTGCAGGAGTAGTTTGCTTAATTTGAATCAATCTCTCACTAATTCAATTCCAAATTGTCACATTGCCACCTCTGAACCAACAAGTTACGCAGCTCTGTTGACATTAACCACGGTTCAGATATACAAGGTCCACTTTCTCACAACACAGCCTCCTGATTGAAACCCCAAGACATTTGTTGAACTAGTGCAAACTTGTTCATTATTGTGCATAAAAGTTTAATTTGCCTTTCACCTGTATAAATCCCAAAGAGAACATGTACTGTCCATAATTTGCTTTGATCATACAACTTTTTGAAAAACGTATTAGGCAAGGTAGATTCATATTTTACAAGGTTTTAAAGGTAGTGTATCCCTTTTGCAGCCAGCATCAAATTCTGTAGAACTTTGCAGGAATTGTGAGTAAGTCACGCAGGTCCTATCCTTAAAATTTAAACCTTTAACTGTTAACAGTCACCTAGTGCAAGGGAAACCATTTAATCTCTAGACTTTACTGTCAGACACTGTTGAGTGACTGACTGACTGACTTTTAAAAATGTGTTAATAACATAGATACAATTAGCTGTAAAGGGTAAATTATCATTTTCAAATTACTAATAATGACCAAAATTAAACTTATCAAATCTTTACCCAGCACAAAACATACGACTTTGTGGTACAACGGTCTGAAAATCAGACTACATTTTGAAAATTCCTAACAGTAGATATAATTCCATATACAGTAGAGGCACTTACCAGTTCTAATCTTTTAAGAGGAGTTTTTAGTTGGTATTATCTCTTGTTTACCTTAGGATTTAAATAATTTTATTTCGTCAGCCTCCAAAAGGGACAGACTACCTTTAAATTGCATGTCTATAGTAGATATGAAGTTCTTCACATAAATCATAAATATTTGCTATTTGAAATGTTAGTGAACATTTAGATGTACATGTACACCTGTATGCCTGTGTTTCTATGATCCTAATTTTTTTTTTCAAGTATAAATGTTTAGCTATACATGTACACCTGTATGCCTCTGTTTCTATGATCCTAATTTTTTTGTTCAAGTATAAATGTTTAGCTATACATTTAAGATATGACAGCATTAATCCTGTATTACAGGTTTACATACTAAGTGATTTGTAGATATTTTCATTGTTTCATTCTTGCGTTTTACTCTGATGAGATTAGTATGGCTCCTTTTAACGCGATTCTCTGGTAGATATTGTTAAATGAATGATAGAACTTGTAGCATGATGACTGGGCTTAATAAGTGCATGTTTGGAAGGAAAGGTCCAATGCTATGATTTCCTAGAAATATTATCTTGCAAATAATATTTGGTAGTTTACAAGCTAGCAATTTTGTGATTTAAATTTAATGAATATTTATCAAATATCTGAGATTAAAACAGAATAATGATTTTAATCACTTTAAATCAGCATTGATTCCCTTTTCCAACTTTGCTCCATTCATACATACAATATACATGTAGGCTCAAGCACAACACTAGTCTATGTGTAGATACACCAGCTTGTGAAACTAGCAACAATTAAAAAAAATTATATCAAGATCATTGCTTATGCTTTAATGAAAACTGGTTCACAGGATGTGTCTAGTATAATGTTGTGATTCAAAAAAGTAATATTTGAAATGATGTATATCTATTTAGCTGATATTGATGCATGGCAATGACCAGGATCGCACTTATGAGGTCAAAGGTCATGATGTAACCCTTCAGAGTATCTTCCTATATAGTTCAATCCCCTTAGCCAATATTTGCAAAGCTCTTTAGTTGATAAACTTTGTAGCCTCTTGTTTTAACAAGAATTTGCAAATTTAGGTGACAAGTAGAGTGGTTATCACAGTGTGTGTTTATATCAGTTACAAAGGTGACGTCCTTTTATATAAGGTCTTTTTGTGAAAGAGAAGTTGCAGATGTAATGTATCTCTCAAACTCAGTTTTTTTTTTTTTTACATATAAATCAATAAAATAAATTCATTTATTTGATTCATTCAATGATAACTCTGTAAAGGTTTGGTACTGTCTACTAAATCAGATTTTTGTCTTCTTCATGAAACGTTACAAAAAAAACCTATTATTTTGTGTGAATTACAAAATCATATTTTGTAGGTTCAAATTGCTCAGAGCCAGAAGGATGTGAACTTATATACTTTCACAGAGAGTTGATGCTCTTCTGGCTCTAGAGCTACAGATAACATACATTACTCCAGAATCTAATTACAAACTCTCATTTTTAATTTCCTGAATGTTCACATTTTCAAGAAAACGGCAGCTCCATAAAATGTGACTGCTCATTGAAGCATGATTTTCAAAGATTATTGCCTTTGTAAGAAATAAGGTTAAGTTTCATTACAATTTGCTAAAATCAAAGTTACACTTTTGCATTTACTGTAAATAGGGAAAAGGGTAATATAGGCCTAATGTTTTGTCCTTGTATTTGGGATGTGAATGTATGATTGGCCTAGTTCTACTGAGGAAAATGATTAAGAACTAGACTAATGTGATGGCCATCTATCCATGAAATCACAATTTCTTATAAATGTACATGTGGTAAATTGGGCCTCTCCTTCCCATATCTTCATTTTAATGATCAAACAAGAAATTAACCCAGTTTACTCAGAACTCCTTGATATGAACCAGGCATTCCTCGTTTTAAGCGCAGTAATTTAGATATATCAATTCATATTTTGATTTAAAGCAGTATAACTGTTTCAGTAACTCACAGACCGTGCAGACATGTATATTGAACAGTTCTACTCTAATGGGGAAAAAGCATGTTCACACTAGCATGTATATTGAACGGAACTTTAGTCATCAAACCATTTACGGTATATGATAAGTGTTCATCATACATATACATTTATATTGAACAGAACTCTAATGGGGAAAAAGCATGTTCACACTAGCATGCACTGACAGCACTTTGTTCTGCTTTTAGTCATCAAGCCACTTCCGGTATATAATTAGTCTTCGTCATACGTATACATACGTAACTTTTTGCCTTTTTAAAATTTAATACCGATTTTTTAGATACTAAGATCGTGCATGTGACATGTGTCACCTTGTAGTGCAGAAGTCGTTTGCTCAAGCATGATAATGATCTTCAAGTGCCTACTTAAGATTATTAGAACTACTTGTGACTGTTTTTTAAAAAAATGCCTTACTTGATGAAATGTGTATCGTTTGTGGGTTTTCTGTGTGCTCTTGCCAAATGTGTTATTGTCATGATTTAGGAGCAAACAGAGTGCACTTTTTGGGTATACTTGGGTTCTTTCTCTACATTTTTCATGAACTTGTATACCAAGTTTAAATTAAATTTAGTGACTTTATCCCCCCTCCCTCCCCCCCCCCCCCTCCAAAAAAAGACGCATAATTTGTTATAAATATATTCCATGAAACATATGGTATCCATATTGTTGTCAGTTAATATTCCAAGTCATTGGTCCCAATATCTACCACAATATCTTTATATACATTGTAATCATTAATTCCGATTGACCTCCAGACAGTTTCTCATTGCCACAACCCAACATTATCCGTGATAAACATAATGCTTTTTTTTTGTAGCCCTTCATGTTAGCAATTTAGGGAAATGAAAAATGGAGCTGAAAATTTGAATACTCTGGATCTCAAGCAGACAATTTAATTGATTTACTTTAAATATCTAAATGATCGATATTTCAGAATAATGTCCAGACAGTTTCTCACAAAATGCAGTGTTACTACAATACTACATGTATCATATTCCCAACATTGTAGTTCATGTGAAGCCGCTTTAAGAAGAGTGAAATAATACTGCTGACAAGGTCCATTACTTAAAAGGAGTTTTAATGCCCTTGAGCTTTCAGCAGATGAAATAAAATTGCATAGTAATTCAGAATAACTTCTAGATATTTTCTCTTAAAATGTAATGTAGTTAGTGGTACCTAACAGTAGCTTTCATAATAAAAATGATTTGTATGAAGCCTCTTTCATGATCTACAATAGCAGCGACTAGAAATGATGGTGAAAAGATCAAACATTTTGAAGGAGTTAAAGCCTATGTGGCTCTCGGCAGAGGATACACTGTATTTAAATAATTTATTAAAAATATCTAAATGAGCAATTTTTCGGGTGAACTTCCAGACAGTTTCTCTCCTTATACTGTCACTATAGCTGGTACCCAATATTACCTATGATATTATGAAGTCTCCTTTGCTGGCAACTCAGGAGACTGAAGAATGATGCTGAAATGATAAGCAATTCAGAATAACTTCCAATTGGTTTCTCAAAATTAAATGTCGCTGATACTACCCAACATTGACTTTGATAATAATGGTGTGTTTTGAAGCCTCTCTCATTTAAATAGAGAATGAGTGAATGATAATGCTGAAGAGATCATATATCTATAAAGCGCTTTGAGACATTTTATTAAGCGCTATATAAAAGCAGAATAATAATAATAATATTTTGCCCTAGGAAAGAGGGTGGAACCATCCAATAGAATATCATAGCACTCAATAAGATTACATTAGCATCCATATCATCTGTTGAGAGCCAGAAGGGCACTAATACCATGTAACAGAACATGAGTTAATGGTGTTCTTGCTCTGAACAGATGATATACCCTTTTAAGAGAGCAATTATGGAGATGGTTTGTGCTTGACGGTTGATTACAATATAAAGGAGGGGGAAGACTTCATTTTGTAGAGCAATTTTATGTTATGTCTCCAAGTTGACAATTTCTTCAAAGTGAAATAAAAAGCGGTTGATTAAAGATAAACTTGAGTTCTGGTAAAAAAAGAAAATGAATTCTCACAGAATCTAATGAAACTTACACTGAATGTTCAAGATTACAAATAAATGTCATGTGCCAAACAATTTTGGTAGAAAATGTATACTGGCTGAGTAATGAGCATAGAAAGATAAGGAAATCAAGGTAGTACATGTACTAGCCCCGACATCATTTGTGTTGTCCCATGTACATCTTTCTGTGTACAGTGATTGTTACTTTACCAAGACTGGGCAGAATTTATGATGATTTTGATGACTCCAGAACCTTGCAGTACACACTAATACTTTTGCTATATGATCAACTTTTTCTGATCCATTCCACACCTTTTCTTTCACAATGCAATCGCATTACCAGAACTCACCTTTATCTTAAAAGGAGCTATGAGATATTTTCAAATGGAATTATAATCATAATAACTTCAGTCAAACCTGCTTTAGTGACCACCTGTCTACAAAGACCCCATTTTTTGCTTCCCTTGAAAATGGTTCCTCATTGAAATATGTACTAAAGGAACATGTCTACAAAGTGCTTCCCTTGGGCGGTTGCTATAGACAGGTTTGACTGTATTTACATTTACAGATTTACCCCAGCCCCAGCCCCAGCCCCAGCCCCAGCCATAATTCTGTACCTTTGACAAAATAAAGCTTGAACTTGAAGCAATGGTTGCCAGAGCACGGCATGCATGTTTCATGCGCATACATTTATACAGTATGTTTCTGATTTTCGTGACATGATTTATACCACATCATGCTCAAACTTGTGAAGTGCTCTTATGAAGTCTTATAACCGTACTCCAAATCAGCTGTTGATTTCTTAATCAAGAGAACTTTGAAGTTGACACTTCAAAGGTTACTTTGTCATCCAATGAAAGGGTCACTCGACCGACTGACGAAGACACGTTAGGTCCCCAAGGTTTTCTTTTGTTCCAATCCTGTGTTATCATTCAACTTTGATGCCCCCAATCTCAGCTTAGAGAGATAGCTAGGCTCCATGAGTATTTACTTATTTATAAGAGAGTTCGCACAAACTTGAATTACTGTAGATACATTAAGAGCTACTGTGTCAGTGACCATTCTATTTTAATTTCAGGTCATTTAAGTTTGGGTTACGTTTTCAAGAAAGAAACGATTTCTGCATTGAACCTGGCTGGATTCAAATAATTTGTTTATGACGTATTTCTATTTTGATCCTGTTGTGTGCATAATGATTGTGTGAAAGAAAGATAATTCCACTTTTCATCAAGAAATGATGTGCCATTTCATCATTAGAGGACATGTATTGTTTTACTTGTGAATTCATCTTGTGGTGGTATTCTGAAAATGATGTAAGCGTGAAAGTATGTTAGCTAACATAATCAATATCCTGAAAAACTATGTTGAGTCCCAAACTAATTTAACAGAGATTTTTTTTGTGAGAAGATGCAGCACAGAATTAACATGATATTATAAAAACTCTTTAGCCGAAAGATAACCTACTGTATAAGCTGCTGATATTTTCGTGAATGACAGGCTTAGAGACATTTTCGCGAGCCGTTAATTTCGCGAAAGCACACAGTTGAACCAGGGACGTGATAGAGAAGGACTGGAATCAAGCCGCTCTCCTTTGATCCCATGCTCCAAGCCGCTGAAAAGTTATGCGCTAATCTGCAACTGCTGACCAGGTGGTGAGATAAAAGAGCGCATGAATTTCAGGATTTAGAATTCCTACATCAGAAAATGGTATCACAGCAACTGTTCGCTATCCCTTTCAATGATTTCTCATCCATTGTTGAATGTGTAAAGAGTAGAACAAGCGAACACAAACTTGTGTAATTTCATCCTTTTTTAACTTCAAAAATACAAAAAACACGCAAAAACATGCATTAGCAAACTTAATGTTATTGAAGATTGTTAATCATGGATTACATTACAGGATATTAAAACATGCACAAATTAGCGCATTATCCTAAACTATTGAGTTTTTATCAGGATGTAATTTTGCTTTTACCAACTCTGGCACACAAATTATAGGAAGGACGGAGTTCTAAATTTGGAAATGTGTTTGATGCACTATTCCCAATACAATCCCCATATAAAGTTTTTGATTTACACTGAAATTTTGCCGGTAATTTAATATTTTGTAATAAATGTAAAACTGGTGCCTGGCTTCCGAAAGTCCCCGCAGTGGAAGCGCGGTTCGGAGCATGGAACTTCAAAGCCAAGTGGAATGTTACACATCCCATTGTTACGCTTTAGAACTCACGAATGCATTGAATAAATTACAAGAGTTTCACCGGCTTGATTCCAGTCCTTCTCTATCAAGTCCCTGGTTGAACTATTAAATGGGCATGAAGTATTAACAAACTTTCTCACGCCAACACATACACACACAAGTTTAGGCAGCCCATCACACCACATACAGCCCAGTATCGTACCGTTCCGTTACGTACGAGGATTACGTGCCTGCGTCATGCAATCAGTGCAATATACACGCAAGGAGAGAAGAAACACGTGGGGCAGCAGGCGACAGCATTGCATTACGAAACAAGGCAGTTACTAATAAACTAGCTAGCGATCGAGAGGATGCAAGCACCTTATTTTTTGTTGATATTTTGGTGCTCTGGTACGATGAGGTGCCAATAATTTTGTGTGTTGATAAATTCGCAATAATATGCAATTCCCCCAAATTAAAGCACTTGCGAAAATAACAACTTATACAGTACAAGTTAAATGAAAAATAACATTGGTGTCAAGGTCTTTAAAGCAGTGAAAAAAATATACGTGGGCTCAGGGCAAAACAGCCCCCGAAATGCCCCCAAAAGCCCCCGAAAATCAGAAAAAGAGCCCCTGTAAATCTGCATAGAGTTCAATGCAAAACAAATTTTAGAGTGTTAATATCATGCAGGCAAGTTTGAAAAGTAGCCCCCGAAAAATAGATATTAATTTTTTCCCTGCTTTAAAGTATTGTGCATAGGTGTATTAATATGTGAAGTGCATCACATATTATCTTTCTTGCGTTTTTCCTGTTTGTGTTCGTGAACACTACAAATACAACATGATTCTTTAAATCTACAACTTTTGAGAGTAAAACCAAGTAGAAAACATACAAAGAAAGGAATAAAGAAGCTTTTCATGAATCTGACAAAGGTAGTGTGTAGGAATCAACGATGCTCAAGAAAATACAATATGGTTAAGGAGAGTAATTGCACTCATATGCAATCAATTTTATGCGGGCAATTTGCAAGGGAACAAATGACCTTAAAGGTGATTTGTTGGATTGTATAAGACATTGTTAATGAAAATGCAATAGAACATGCTGACATAATCATATATAAAGATAAAATATCGTTAGGGCAACCAATATGGAGCAAATCATGCATGAAATTCAAACTTTAAAAGGGAAAATGATTTAACATTTTGCTGAAGTATCAGTCTTTGTATCAGTGGACAAAAGTTGAATTGGTTTGAAGATGAAGGGAGTTTAAGTTTGCTGAAAGTTGAAGATGGCCCATGTTGAATCAAATACATTCATTTATTAAGTATTATTTCTAAACTGTATTATGTTTATTAAATGTTGCAAACTAAGGATGAGATAAGTTCTGTTTTGTTGTCTTTAACGTTATCACTATTTTTATATCTTTCAGATTGTACTGACCGAGGTTTACTTTGACGGTTTCTACCGGTCCTTTGGAGATACGCAACCCCTCAGCGACGTCCACGACGGCGACAGCATCTATGCCGTAGAGACCCCTCATAACTCTCATAGCATGCTACAGAACAGTCAGGTCAAACCCTACCTCCATGTCCATTGCAATCGACCTGTAGAGGTCATCACCATGGTAATCATCAACCAGCAGGGCACAGGGAGAAATGGCAAGAGGTAAATTTATTGATGAGGTTGAAATTTAAAGTAGTTTGGATTTATTTTGTTAGACCTTTTTTTTAATTTTTTTTATTGGAAAGCAGATAGAAAGAAGTAGCATTATTGATGATTTCATATATATATATATATATCAAAATTAATGTTATTGTTCATGGTTTAAGTATAATTAGGCCATTCTGAAGCTATTACCATGGATTGTGAACTCCTGAAATTGTGAAGTTTATTTTATTGAATGGGAAATATATCGTGCAATCTTGAAGAGCAAATTGATCAGATAGGTCTAATTCATATTCTGTTCTTTACATTGAATACTTGACATATTGTTTCGGGTTCAGTGAACAGAGTGCATAAGGTATGAGCACGAACGTATCACAAGAGCAACTCACACCAATCTTTCTCCAGGCTTATGAGATGTAATTACTCTGTGTATGAAAGAATATAATTTGTCAATTTTTCTTTACTAAGATTAAATCTTCATGACTGCTAACCTTTTATTACTCTCTTTTACGCATTCCTAAACAAATTCTCATTCATTGTTCTATACGTGTATCTGTTTCCAAGGTTTTTCCATCTTAACTCAAAGCAGTTACAATGGCGGAGTGATCTATCCGTAAAATTGCATAAAATCTGCTGTATTATTTTGTATCAGTCCCATAAAAATAGGATGTTTGCCTGACCTTTTGTTTCAGGTTTGGTCAGCCGGTGGTGATAGAGATTGGCAGACAGAAACGTTTCCCATGAGCAACTCACACTAATTATCTTCAAGATTGTAGGATGTCGTATGAAGACAGAGTTGCCAATTTGTCTCCCATAAATTTCATCTCTGCTGTTAATCTCCTTCATATGAAACTATTTTAATGCTTTCCCAAATCTTTCTCTTAGATGTGTCTCTATCCAATGTCTTTCTGTCTTCTCTCCTGTAATTCCAATTGTTGCCAGACCAAGAGGGTGTTTTCCAAAGATCATAAGTCAATCTTGTCTCTAAGTTGGAATTTAAAAAGCATAAAATGTTGATTCAAATCATTCATATTTTCTATTATCAAGGAGATTTCATGTTCTTGATGCGGAATTTATGAAAAGTCTAAAATACTTCAATTTTTGCTTTAGAATTTAAGGCTACAAATGGCTCTTCATAATGTTTAAGTCCAACTTAGAGCTAAGTTTCGAACTTAGGATCTTTGTGAAACAGACTCGCCTGCCCTAGTCATACCAAAGCACAACTGATGCTCAAATTTATTCCTATTGTAGAGTGAATAACCCATAGAACTGAACATGAAATCTCCATTTATTAGATTATTTTGATTAATCACATTTATCTTAAAGCCCCACTGCACTAGTTTGGCCAGGAGGGATTAGACCTCCCTACAAGGTCACTGACAGGTGGTTATCTCATCAAATCAGCTCTCAGTTAACATAAGAAAAAAAGGATCATGGGAGACCAATGGTCACCGATTAGGCATTGTTTGCTATATAGAGGGCGCAAGTAGTTATAAGTAGTGCAGTGGGACTTTAAATACTTCAACTGACCTTCCTGTTTCAGGTTTGGTCAGCCGATGGCGATAGAGGTGGACAGGAACGTATCCCACGAGCAACTCACACTGATCATCCTCAAGGCTATGGGGTGTTCATCAGGCAATGCGGACAAGATCATGCAATTGGTAAGTTGTTATTTCCCTTCGTACCAGACCACAGGTATACAAGGAAACGTTTTTTCTTCTAAGGGAAGTCCACCCAGATACATGTATTTAGTTGGTTTCAATAGAAGCAGACATATTAGAGAAACAAATCAGTGAAGCTTTTAGCAAAATACGTTAAAAGAGAAGAATATAATGAATTATAGATGTTGAAATTGATCAGACACAAGTTGGCAACTCTGTAACATATCTTTTGAGGTCCCCTCCCATTTTCTCTGCACTAAACAAAATTGTAATTTTAATTTTCTCCAAAGAATTTTGTTAGTCATATATGCAACCTAGATATAATCAATGCAAATGTGTTTTACCAACTCCTGTAGGAAACAAATCTTTTTCTTTATTAATAAACCAAGGAATTAAAAATTCATTACCGGTACATGTTCAGTACAGAACAAATGGGAGGGACCTTGCAAGATATGTCTCAGAGTTTTCAATTTTGTATTTCATTGATTTACAACTTCAAAACTTCAACACTTTCTCATTTTTTAATCAAATTTACCAAACTTTCACTTATCTTTTTCTTTAATTTTCTTTAGTTCGTCTGCTTTTATTAAAATCAACCAAACATCAGGTTGGACTTTCCCTTCTAGGAGTTATTCTAGGTTATGGTATAATAGACTGAGATTATATTGACATTGCATGTCTAGCTGGGACTGAGCTGAACGCCTAATATGGAGTCAGCGATTTCGTAGTGGATAAACTGCAGACTTGAGAAATTTTCATTCATTTCCCGAAACCCTTTGGCAGTCAGAACTGTGTGACCTTTCAATTTTGTCTGGGTTTGTAGTGAGTCATAGCTATCTGGGATATAACGGCTTCCACACCTGATCATGTTATGATTGGTAGGGACAGTACCCAATTCATCTCATTCCATTATTGAGCTATGGATGCTGAAAGGTATTGCTTCCAATTACATCACTCAGCCCCATTCCCACTGGCAAGAATCACTGTATACATGTAGATGTATCAATGCCGTATAGCTGTGGGATAGGTCATTATTCTCTCTTGTCTGAATGTTCAACATTATTTATTGAAAGGTCATACGGTGATGCAGGAGTTTGAGCATTTTTTCAAACCAAAGGTAAAGACAGAATAGAGGTCCATCACCTTATAACGGGAACATGATATCCACAAAAAAAGTCCTAAGGGTCGATATAGTTCCATACAAAGGCAATTACTTACAAATAGTTATAATCTTTTCAGGATAGTTTTTGGTTGGTATTATTTCTTGGTTACAATAGGATTCACACAAGTTTATATTTTCAGCCTGCAAAAGGGACACACCACCTCCAATGCCGTAATGGCTCCAAACAGATTATGTCGTCTTATTTACCGAGGGTAATCTTATCCTTAATAATACTGCAGGCCTTGCAAATTATCATCATCTGGTATTACCAGGTACCCGTTTAATACACCTCTTGCATATTAAAAAAAGTTTAATTTAATCTTTTGGATTTAAACTCGGCATTTGATGCAAGAGGGGCCCTGGGACGAGAGGGACGAGAGGGACGTGCGTAAGTAAAAACACCTTTCTAAAATGTAACTGCCAAAAGTAAGAGCCTTCACCCCTCCACAAAGTGCTCCCATTTTTAATATGCTTGCATCGTTGCATTATTATCATGTTATATTGTCGAATGGTGGTCCCCTTTTAGTGATAGAGCACACTCGATCACTTTTGACATAGCAAGATGTTTTTTTGTGTGTGGTGTTTCATGGATCACATAGAAAAGTTACATCTTGTCATTGTGAATTACGATTGATGATGTTGAATCGTTTAATTTATGTGCCGATATGTGGTTAATCCCAAATTTTAGAGATGATCATTATTTCACGTAGGCATTTCATCCACTGCAAGTAAGACAGCCTGTTACTATCACTGTCATGGACAGTACACAACTCTTACAGGGCTCTTGCGATGGCAGCCAACTAGATTCTCATCATAAATCAACTTTTACAGACATGTTTGAGAGAGATTGAAGTCAATATATATTTGAACTTGGCACATTCTATCAGTTAAAGGGAAATATAACCTTGGTAGCAAATTCACTAGAAGAAAGGAGAAATATCAGAGAAGCATACAAGTGAAAGTTTGAATGAAAATTATGGAATCGGACCAAAAAATGAGAAGTTATGATTTTTTGAAAGTCTTTGGTTTTAAATGTCTCTGTGAAGTAGTGGCAGACAACTTTTCCCATTTGTTCCAACACAAGAAATGACTACAATTTCAATTTCTCAAAAATGTATGACTCGGGATGGTCTTTTCTTTTAGAGGACCTGTAATAATATACTCTCTGTAGTGTATTTTTGTACAGGACAAATGAGAGAGTTGTTGCAAGAAACTCACAAGTCTTTTCTTTTCGCCACATTCACGAAAAATACATGCACAATTAGTGGTTGGCTTGTTTTCCTCAAGCATCACATATTGTCTCCACTGGATGACACATCCTAGGAATCAATTTCCCACTATTAGCCTGTTCAGACTCAAACAAACATCGTTTAAAGAAACGTCATATAAAGAAACTGGTTTTAAAGGTGTCAGCTGACATGAGGGCTAACCAATCGACGGTACACGCTCACGATAAGCTCCACCCTCTTAAAAGATTATCGTATGACACAACGTTGAGACTTCATTCTATAGAATGACAACCTGATTCTTCATGAAGTTTTCATTCAAAATGATGCTCAAACATGCGTTTCACTATACGATGGTAGCTGTTTGACATTCAGACTAGAGAAAGGAACTTCTTGTATACTTATCATATACTTATCGTATACTTATGGGTACACTTATCGTACATGTATCGTACACTTATCGTACACTTATTGTACACTTATCGTACACTTTTCGTACACTTATCGTACACTAATCGTACACTTTAATATCGTACACTTATCGTACACCTATCATACACTTATCATACATTTATTGTATACTGACCGTAATTCTTATAGTCTGAACGCAGGGTAAGGTTCATGGACCCCTGTCATCATGCCTGCCAATAATGGCTGAGCTGGGCCGGGCTGGGCTGTAGTAGGGTTGCGGTTGACCGTCCTCTCAGTCTTCATCAGTAAGAGATCTTCTTCTTTTTCATTAGAGAGCTTATATTATCAATCTCAGAGTATGGATGTGAGGATATAGGAGTGGATGGGGTTGCTGCTGTCACCCCCTGTTTAGACGAGTGAAATTCATTGTATAGCTAGACAAAAACTGTTTAGCTATACAATAATCTTTTCCTAGTCTGAACATCGTATGATAGAGAGCTTATATTATCAATCTCAGAGAATGGATGTAAGGATATGGGAGTGGATGGGGTTGCTGCTGTCACCCCCTGTTTAGACGAGTGAAATTCATTGTATAGCTAGACAAAAACTATTTAGCTATACAATAATAAGACATCTTTTTTCATTAGAGAGCTTATATTATCAATCCCAGAGCATGGATGTGAGGATATAGGAGTGGATGGGGTTGCTGCTAGCTGTCACCCCCTGTTTAGACTGGTGAAATTCATCGTATAAAGCTAGACAAAAACTGTTTAGCTATACAATAATCTTTTCTTATAGTCTAAATGTCATTATATGGTAATAATAATAATGATACAATTTTCTTGTATACACATAGTACATATCAACTCAAAGGGGTTTCTCAAAGTGTTTCACACACAAATGGAATGTGCACATTTAAACAAAGAGCAGATTATCAAATGATGATATTCATGTACATGAAATTGCAGTGGTGTGTGTGTGAAAGAGAAAGCTATGATATTATGAATATATCTGTTTAAATAATATACACATTTAAACGAAAGAGCAGATGAATAGCAAACTATAAATGTAACAAAATATTACAAAGTGAAACAGAGGTTTAAGGATAATTTTTTTGATGCAAACTCAATAAAGAATCAGGGTCCACTTCTAGCATGAATGCTGTATCATTTAAAAATTGTTTTTGTTTGACTAGGTGTGGCTTATGCTGAGCACATACTCCTACTGTTGATATATGACCAGCCAGCTTCCAACATGTCACATAAACTGTTTTTTGTTTGTTTGTTTTATTTCTGCATTTTCAATATGATAAAAAGTAATATACAAACTAGGTACATATACATCATTAACAAAAGTCAAAACATACCTTTCAAACATAAATGCAGGAGACCACCATCTTATGCTAGAGCTTGAATGTGATGGAGGCCTGAGACTAAATGTAACTAGTTACTCTATACTCTTTCACATGTTTTTGCTCTTTTAATTTAAGATGATACTTGATTCAACCATTTTGTTTTAAAAGTTTTGCTTAAGATTGCTATAGTATGAACAGGGTATCAGAAGAGAGTAGGTCTTTTGCTCTCTGCATTACAGAATGAGGGTTTTTTAACTCCCCTATATGAATTATTCAAATGAATTATTTCAGCCCGAGTATATAGGTTTTGTTGAATATCCTTTCATGATTACATCTATTTTGAAATGAGCAAGGGTGGAACTATTTTGTGCTGTGGTCCATTTGCAGGATTGAACTGAAAACAAATTAGTTCCAGGGTCATTTTGTCTGTATTTTTTTCCTTCTGAAACATAATTTATATGATAATTAATCTGATTTGTAAAAGATCATACGTGAAAGAAATTGGGTCATAACAGAACCCTCTCACAAAATGATAGTCCAGTAAATTATGAAATGGTTTGCTGGTACAATATAATTGTAAGATCATTTCCTCCTTCCCCTCTCTTTCTCTCTCTCTCTCTCTCTCTCTCTCTGTCAAATATTTCTGCTTGTGTCTCTCTCCTTTATTTTACAAAATATGATTGATATAGCTTTGAAAAGAAGCCATTGTGTTTTGTTTAGGGGTTTTGAGAGGGGAAAAGCATTGCACATGAGAAAGAAAAGAAAAAACCACAAAGAAATACACATACCGGTACACATGTAGCTACATGTATATTAAATGAAGACAATAAGGAAAACCTGTGAAGCAGTTATCTGATTGTACCCTTTCATTTTAAATGTGCATCTCCCTAAACATCTTGCATGACTCATACAAGTTGATAATGAAATGTACTAGTAATCATTCTTGTGCTCTCCTTCTCTCTATATTTCTCCCTCTCTTCCTCTCTCTTTCTCTTTATCTTCCTCTCTCTTTCTCTATCTTTCTCTCTTCCTCTCTCTTTCTCTCTTCCTCTTTCTTCCTCTTCCTCTTTCTTCCTCTCTCTTCCTCTCTCTCTTCCTCTCTCTTTCTCTCTTCCTCTCTCTTTCTCTCTTTCTCTCTCTCTCTCTTTCTCTTTCTGTATACTCTGTATAGCTCTCTCTGAAATGTATGCTGTCAGTCAATAGTGAAGAATGAGAGATACACTGACAGTAGCAGATAACGTATTTCTTCCTACCCCCTTATCCCTCTTACCTCACTCACTTTCTTTTCTTTTTTAAAATCTTTTCCTTTTCCCTTTCCCCCTATCTTCATTATCTCTTTTCTGCCTTTTAGCCTTTTTATCTTCCTTGCTTATGCTTCCCCATCTCATACATAATCAGGTTACATTAATATTTTTGTCTCATGCTCTTTCTCTCCTCTCCTCTTTTTCATCAGGGAGCAATGTTACGGCTGCATACATGTACATGTATGTGTTGTTCTAAATACTAAAGAGATAGCCCTTTCCCTCCACCCCAATTACCCCCTTACCCCTATCTCTCACTTACATACCGGTAATCTAAAACATCATCTTATACATAATTATCTAGTATTATTCATTATCTCTTCTCCTATTTCTTTCAGGGGCCTGTATTACAGCTAGGTATTGTAATAGACGCCAAGGGTAGCAGACATTACATCCCATTCGAGGAGGCCAGGCCGATGCACAATGCAACTATAACCAGGTATATGAGTGACCACAGCGTGTGTGATGGAGCGGGTGGGATGGTAGGTAGGATGGGGCGAGGGAGAGTGAGGGGTGGGTGGGAGAGTGAGGGGTGCATGGTAGAGAGATGCAGCGAGAAAAGAGGGAGGGGATGGAGTGGGAGAGGGATATAAGTATGTATATATATATAGAGAGAGACAGAGACAGAGAGAGTAAGAGAGAGAGAGAGAGAGAGAGTATGTGTGGGGAGGGATAGGCTGTAGTGTATTCAGGTAGATAGTCAATGCTGTCAAAACCATTTCATTCATCCATCCATCCATCCATCCATCCATCCATCCATCCACCCACCCTTCCTCCCTCCCACCCACCCACCCACCCACCCACTTCACTTTCACTTTCATTTTCAGTTACAATACTGCTTTCCATTGAATTGAATCTCATTTCCAATCATTTTTAAATGTCAATTGGGATTGTACAAATGTATTATTTGTTGTTGTTCTTCACAGAATGTTACAAGGAACAAGCGAAGAAGGTGGACCCCCTCATGTGAAGGCGATCGTAGAATGGGAGCGAGATATCAGGACTATGTAAGTATACACCCTTCTTATAGTTTGTTTTTCCATTCGGAAGGGGGAAGGGCCCCATTCAGTAGTCAATATACATTCATCATAGTCAATATACATTCATCATAGTCAATATACATTCATCATAGTCAATATACATTCATCATAGTCAAGTATTTTGATCAGTTGAAAGGAGATATAAAAGGCTTGAATTAGAGCGCTGGTCCTGCAGGTATGTCCTTTGGCAAAGACATTTTTACCTATATTAGCCCCTCTCAAAATATTTTGAGCTACAAGGGCATTTAATATTATATTGTTTATTATATCATGTATTATTATTTGTATTATATATTGATTTTGTGGACACAATAGGTTTAATTTAAGATTCTGCTGCTTCAAATGAAAGAAGTTGCAACTTTAATCTGATTGCGTGCTAGTGGGAAGGTCATTTGGAACAATAATTATGTTTCACATGAAATAGAAGTGGCATCAATTGCACAATTTATATATACCGGTACTCATTTGTGCAATCAGTTTCCAGGAAAACAAATAGATGCATAATGTTTGCAGGATTTCAGTGTTGATTTGCTACTTTAGAATGAACACAATAATGATAATATATATCTGGATTTATATAGCATTTAATACGGAGTACTATCTCGAAGCGCTTTACAGATATTATTACCCCGTCATAGGATTCATTCACGCACACATGGTGCACTCCCTGGGGAGTATTCATTCAGAGGGCATATGGCATTCTCTCCTGGGTATGGAGTGGCAAATGTAGATTAATGTCTTGCCAAAGGACATTATTGCTGTGTCTGGTATTGAACCCAGGACCCTTGTATTCCCAGTGTTTAAAGGTAATACAAAGTTTTGGGAAATTTTGAAAATTGGGTGGATAATGAATCTTTAAAATTTTGATATATTTGGATGCCCCTGTGGATGTATTATAAGCACTGACAAAATTAGCCCCTAAAACACTTCTGTTTTCGAGAAAAATTGGATATAAAAATTTACCGGTGCTCCCGGTAAATTTTGATAAATTTCAAATAGCGCCTATGGCCGTACAATCGTAGCTGCGACCATGAAAATCTCAGAATATGTAGTTGGGATATATAATTTCCTAACGGGAATAGCTAATCGGTCGATGTCAGTCAAGAAACATTGTTTTTATAGCTAAATTAATATCTTGACCTTGAGAGGGAACTATACAACATTAAAGAGTTTATTATTTATAATTTCATAACTTTAGACTCGATTTCAACCGCGACAACGATCAATGTATATTGTAGGAACGCATATGCTTCTAATGTGTTAATTTGAACCAAATTCATGACCCCATACCAAAACTTTGTAATACCTTTAAACTACTTGACTGTGACACCGCTACAACACAATGATATGTACATGTAGTGTGTGCTTTGCCTTTTAATATTGCCGAGAACTTTATCTACACCTTAATATAAGCAGTAAATCCAATGGATAAACAACAAAGTCACAAATAGCATTTAGGGACATTGCGCCTTATCTGTCTGTCATAGCAACTAACACCCCCACGCAGTAAGTACTTAAAACAATATGGGCAAGCTATTTATAGGGATGTCTTTCATAGCAGCCTATTTGAGGCTTAAAATGTGTGGTGAAGTTCTGAAAAAATAGATAGATTCATAGATTAACATCAAACATGTATATTCGTCATAGAAATGTAAAGGTTAATTTGAGTACTGTTTTTATTAGTTTAATTTGGCTCAGCAAGTTTAAGAGAATTGGTTAACATAAATAAGGGGGGATATGTGTTTAGATTTTCTAACAGAAAAGTAACTGTTCTATATATACTTTGTCACTAATAACTCTAAAATACATACATGTTCCAGAGGAGCGATTTGAAAAGGATTCTGTTCTGACCTGTTCTTGGCACTCATTATTAAACTCAATGCAAATTTTGCACATACTGTGACTTCAATAGATACATATTACATGTATTTGCATGTGTAATCTTGTTTCCCATCTCTCTTTGGACTTTCTTCAACATGTATTTTCTTTTTTCAGTAATTGAATTTTATATTTCACTAAGTTTATTGAGAGGTTTTAGATAGTACCACTTACCGTAAACGTTTTTATTGAAGGGAAGGGGATGGGAGGGATATTACAATGTGCTTGACAGGTACTGAGCTAGACTGTATTGATCATGATAATAAGCTGTTTATCTGTTTAAAGCCAGAAGGGTGTTAACCCATACACGACTTAAAACTAGACTAGGCGCAAATAGTCAAATCTGACTGAGCGCCATAAATATAACCAACAACAACAACCCATATAATATTACACAGAGTTGACATCCTTGGCACTCTGCAGACAATAGGCAGCATGGTGACACATCAAAACACAATGATGGCTAGACACATTCACCATCAGACTGCTGTATATCAACCAGGAAACCCATCAAATTAAAGTAGGGAAATTGACGTTACCTTCCCAAATGCCATGCCTTTATATAACACCTTAAAGATAACATTCAGTTCTAGGGGCTGTTTCATAAAGCTTGTTATCTAAAGCAAATTCTAATATTTGATGACAAATTTGCTCTCAGCCAATCAGTAGCTTATAACAGTTATTTTATCTTAATTGCTATGAATAACAAATTTTATGAAACAGGGTCCTGGGGGTGTTTCACAAAGATCCTATATTGAACTTATCTCTAAGTTAGACTTAACAATTATGGAAAGCCATTAGCATTATCGAAAATATTTTGTAAAAATTATTTTAAAAGGCATTAAATGTTGATTCAAATCATTCATATTTTCTATTATCTTGGGAGATTTCATGCTCTTGATGTGGATTTATGAAAAATCTAAAATACTTGAATTTTGCTTTTGAATGTATTTCATTATAAGGCTACAAATGGCTTTCCATAATATTTAGTTAAGTTCTACTTAGAATCTTTGTGAAACACCCCCCCCCCCCCCCCCTGGTCATGCAATCACATTCTGAAAGAAACTGTAAAAGCAAGAGGTAAAGGTTGTTTATATCATGTTTATTATTGTATACTATGAGTTTTTGAAGTTATCAAAATGATAGAAAATTGACTCAATCTTTGCTTGAAGTCACTCACATGTACAGCACAGAGGAATATGCATATGGGACTACACACATGTTGCATGATAGTTTAGCCCAAACTTTCAGCTATTTCTCTTATTTTCTCATCATATGTCTAATGTAATAGCAGTTAAAGGGCAATCTTTTTCATGGCATATATACATATTTCATGACTTTCTTCAAAATTGACATTAAAAAAAGAATGTCACAAATAATGTTTTCAATAATATCAGAACTCAACCTTCTCTTTAATGTAGGTAGGGATGATGGCCTGTCAAAAGGCATTGACGCTAGAACATTTAATGACCCAATTACCCACAACATTTTCCATTGTGATGGACTACATGAATTGTCCAATTTTCTGTTGTTGACCTTGCATTTTGTTTCATCGGTTACCTTGCCAGACTAATAATTTGTATCTGTGACTCAGTTTACTACTGTATCTTTCTGTGTATACATGCTAATACATGCTAGTTGTTTTTTTAATTTAGAGAGAGAAAGAGGATAATAATTGTAAATACAGGGGATTTGAGAATATAACCCTCTTCTGATAAAAGAAAAGATTACATTACTGTAAACAAAAGGGAAATCTAATTCAGAAAAAGAAAGAATTCAAAGAGGTAAAAAAAAAACAATACTGAAAAGATTACATTACTGTAAAAAGAAGGGGGTGATTGTAATTCTTTCTTTTTCTGAGAAAAAGAAAGAATTCAAAGAGGTTAAAAAAAAACAATACTGAAAAGATTACATTACTGAAAAAAGAAGGGGTGATTGTAATTCTTTCTTTTTCTGAGAAAACGAAAGAATTTATAGAGGTTTTTTTTTTTTAATACTGAAAATTTGAAGAAAACAATAAAGAAAAAAAAATACTGAAAAGATTACATTACTGTAAAAAGAAGAATTAGAAGAGGTTTAAAAATAAAACAATACTGAAAAGTCTAGGTGGCAGTAAAGACAATATTTCCAAAGAGCATCAAAGTATTGTTATTTGAAAATTGTGTTTAGTATTTGCATACATATTGATTTTTGTTGTTGTTCATTATTTTAAAAAAAAAAGGTCATAGCATATTAAGCCTTAAGCCGCACCCAAGTGAGCTTGTCATCAGAAAATAAATTGAGAAAATCTGATCAATTTTTTGTGTAGTTCTCTGAAAATTGCAAATAAGCTACTCTTCTAGCACAGCTGTATTTTAGATTGAAGAGAAGGAGAATACTTTGAAAACACAACAGGGGACAGAAAAAGAAGAAGTAAAAAAGCTGTTGACCAATAAAAATCTTCTCATAGAGAGGAAACAAAAGGGGATAGTAAGAGGGGTGGGGTGGCAACAGAGGGAACAAATTATATTTATTTCTATGTACGGTGGAACTACGAGTTTCTTGGATACATTCTTTTGAAAATGTTTCGTTATTTGACCAGAACCAATATGCATAATATGTACGTGAGTATGGGCAACACAACAAGGTTTTTAAAGTGACCTATACTTTAGAAGTAAGTAGGGGATAACTTTTTTAGGCACTACAGTACGGTATTCAAAGTGCCTAGACAGTATGTTTGTGACAACATTTCGGTGCTTCCTTCCCCAGAGACTCGCACTGCTTCCACCTCTTCATCAATAACATAGAGAATGACATTGAAGTTAAAATATGATAAAAATATATTGCCTGGTTTATACAAAATTCATATAAAGAAATGTTATATAAAGAATCATCATATTGCGAAAGGGGGGTACAGACTACAAAACAATTTAAAAAGAAACTCACTTTGAAGAGGTGTGTTGAGATGAAAGCATCAGTGCGTGCTAATGATAAAAGCCTAGCCCAGTTGTACAATTTTCTGACGATTCTCAAACAGGCTGTTTTCAATATGATGTTTAATTATAGAACATTTCTTTAAATGACATTCAGACTAGCAAAACTTGATTTCTCATCATATAGTTATACAATGAAGTCTGGTGGTCTGAATGTGGGGTCATTGAAGTACACAGTTCATAATGATGGAATGATAGTAGCTTTAACACCACAAAATCTAGACCAGAATGAAAAGCAGATAGCAATTCGTTTGGAAGCTTTGATGGCCTTGATGCAGCAGACATCAGATAATAGAATGTTAGAGATTGATTTCTAGAGATATATCCCGAAGGATGAGACAGGAAATGTTGTTCTTGAAGCCAAACTACATGAATGTTTAACAGGAAAACATCCTTTGTGCAGTTTTCCACTTTTAGACACACACATTTTCATGAATTTCATTAGCATTTAGATTGAAGCTTGAAAACAACTTATTTATTTTCTCATACGTTCTGTCCGCGACAATATAGAAGTATTTAAGTAAAGAAAAGTTATGAAAACAGCAATTTGTGGAGTTATATAGTTGTTTGTTACTTTCCTTTGCGCCTATTTCATTAATGAGAGGAATAGAGATGTTCTGTAAAAGTAACACTTGAACTAATAGATATTCTTTATTTAATGATGCCTCTTTGTTTTCCACATGTAGAATGTTTTATGATGAAATATGATACATAATCAACTTAAAAAAATGTCATTGTTAGGATAGGTTTTTCCTGAAAGTGATGAGTGTCTACATAATGAATATAAAAAAAGTTCAGACTGAGAGATGTACTCCTATTGTTATCTTCCTTTCTTTTTCTCTTTCTTTCAATCTTTCTTTTTTGTGGGTAGTTTATGGCAGAGAGTGATGAATATCTACATTTAAGAACATGAAATTGGTTCTACTCAGAGGTATACTGTTAATGTTTTTGTGTTTTTGTGTACATGTAGGTTCTGTCATCGGAGAGCATTGAGTATCAAAACTCTGGAGCATGAGAGTGTTCAGACTCGGAGGTTGATATGATAATAATGTTATACATATACAGTAGGCTAGTAGTTGCACCATGTGAGAGAGAGGGGAGGATTGGGGAGACCTGGAAAGGACTCTCTGTAATCTTTCTTTCTTGAGTGTTTGTAGTCCTGAAAAAGACTGTTGGTTATCTTTCTTTAATAGCTTATAGTTTTAAGGAAAACTATAGCGTCAGTTGGAAAGGATGGGTAGTAGGAATGGCTCTGCCAATAATGTTGTTTTCATCTAATAATAATGTTGTTTTCCTTTCTTTAATTGTTTTCCTGCTAGGTTTTGTCAGAGAGCGATGAGTATCTACATCGAGGAGCATGAGACCGTCCAGCGGGAGAGATCATCTCACCAGCAACCTGTGAGGGCATCCCTCTTTGATTGTATCGACCAATATACCCAGGAAGAGAAGGTAAGAATTTAATAGGCCGATTCCTTATGCTAGGTTTAAAAAAGGCATTGGACACTTTTAAAGGGACTTGGTAAACATTGCCTCAGATTATGAAACAAAATCCTGCAGTCATAATTATAAACCTTTAGGTCATTCAGGAATCCTATAACTTTTATGAGCCGATCACCTGTCTAATTATCAAGATATTTATGATTAGTAATCGAAATTCCATTTTTCGTTTTCCTAACGTTTTTTATAACATTACAGTGTATTGGGAAAAATGAGTATAGTAAAACCGGTCAGTCAAAGATTTTTACTTTTTGAGGCACTTCATGATCATTTTAAAGCGCAATGTTACACTATATCACAGACACTGATAGCACATAGGGCCATGCATCATAGATTTAACATTGTTGAACGATGCCTTTAATGGTGTGTAACTCATTAGTTGAAACTCATATGAGACTGAAGCTTGTACATTTTAAAGTTGTAGGACGTCAAATTTCATTCTTGTTCAGTTTTAGGTTATTTGTTTGTCAATCTCTTTTCAAAATGTTGCTTGGTTAATTTTGTTTATCTTGTTGATGATTCAAGGCCATAAAATCAGACGGAAAGATTGCTTTGCAAAATTACCCATTTGTGGGCCCGTTGCACAAAACTTACCATTGATGGTAACTTTGCCATCAATGGTACTATGGGTACACAGTAGGAAGAATTTCCTTGAATGCTTTAATACTTAGTAGAAGCTGCGCTAAAAAGTGGACATGAAGTATATCTTTGTTTATAAGATGATAAAGTAGATCCTAATCAAATGATTGGTTGAGAGCATGCACTTGACCAGGCATTCCTTTTGCCTATAACATGTAATTTTACTAATGACTTGTCAGTAGCAAATACTATTGAACGGTCATCAGTAAAATCATGTTATAAATCATCATTTTATTAACCAAATAAAACATCATTCTATAAAACAAATAAAACATCATCTTATAAACAAATAATACACATCATTTTGTTCGGGCATTAGTAAAATTACCCACACTTGGTACCTTGTGTGGGTAATTCTTACTAATGCCCTCACTGCTGTGTATTATTTGTATACTGTGTTACTCCTTTTCTAAATATGATATAATTGTTCAATGTTATGATATACAGCTTGGAGAGGATAACGCATGGAACTGCTCCCACTGTAAGCGCTTCCAACAAGGAACCAAGAGACTGACTGTGTATTATTTGTATACTGTGTTACTCCTTTTCTAAATATGATATAATTGTTCAATGTTATGATATACAGCTTGGAGAGGATAACGCATGGAACTGCTCCCACTGTAAGCGCTTCCAACAAGGAACCAAGAGACTGACTCTCTGGACGCTACCTGAAGTACTCATTCTACATTTAAAGAGATTCAAACAGGTAATACAGTCAAACCTGTTTTGCTGACCACCTGTCTACAAAGACCACCTGCCTACAAAGACCACATTTTTTATCTCCCTTGAAAATGGATTCTCATTGAAACATGTACTAAAGGAACCTTTACAAAAAGACCATCTGCCTTCAAAGACCACTTTTCCTGTATCCCTTGGGTGGTCTTTATAGACAGGTTTCACTGTGGTAGTAATAAATATGGACTTATTCAACTTATCGGTTGCTTTCATCACCTGTCGGCATGGTCGCTTTTATGCCATATGTGCAGTTTTGCACAAAACCATTGGCACCAACTGACGGCAGCATTGCTTTGTGCAATGAAAATGGCTTCACAAAATTACCCATTTTCCGGTCTTGGTTAATTCCATGACAACCCTTTGAACACCATTGTATATTCAAGATGTTCATGCATGGGTATATAGTCATTCATGAAGTAGGCAACTTGGCGAACATTGAGCCAACAGGTATTATGCTCCCGTACGGACTAGTACGCACAGGAGCGCTGCCCTCTATATATTCACGCATGAGCAACTTTAGTGTAGCACTGAAAACAGTCGCACAATCTTCCCTATGATAAAGACTAGGCCTGAGTCATGTCGGGATTTTCATAAACCCGGTCCCGACGGCCTTGCACCGATCGGGACCCGGTGTCCCGAAATCAGCTCGCAGGATTTGTCACTTGCCTCTATAAAAAGCTCATATCATCAGTATGTCCCTTAAAAGTGACCTTTTTTATCAGTATAAATAAATCAACACATGCATACCTCGACACAGATTGGTATATTCTTCCATTTGACATTATTTTCATCCATGATTGGCGATGTTTAGTGCCATTATCGTGCCTCTCAAAGTAAAAAAACTCGAGCAAAAATATAAAGACAACATTCGAGCCGCCATTTTGATTCATGCAGGTTGAATAAATCGGGTAAAAAAATATGAATGTTAGAATAATAAAACGGCTTTCTAAAAAATTCTTCTTTACAACATACCGACCAAATAATTTGTTAAAGACAAATAAATATTTATCTTTTAATTTAAACATTGCATGCTTTTTTTTTAAAGCTGAAAATTACTTGGTAATCACAAGAAGTTTCGATACGGATAGCTGTTGCAAGGCAAGTTAAGACTAGTCTCGGAAAAATGCGCAGTGCTCGTCGTTAGCTGTAAGGCGTGCCAGAACGAACCCAAACAAAGACGTGGTCGTAACGAGAAAAAAATCATTAAAAGCTACGAGAGCACAATTGGAAAGACAACTACTCACGACGAGGAGCACTGCGCATTTTCCGAGACTAGTCTGAACTTGCCTTGCAACAACTATCCGTATCGAAACTTCTTGTGATTACCAAGTAATTTTCAGCTTTTAAAAGAAGCATGCGGTGTTCAAAATCAAAGAAAAAATATATATTTTGTCTTTTAAATATTATTCGATCGGTATGTTGTAACCAAGCGCTTTTTAGAAAGCCGTTTTATTATTCAAACATTAATGTTTCTTTCAACCTGATTTATTAATCCTGCCGATAGACCCGGCCAGTACAGTAGCTGGCTAGTAGCTGGCAAAAACAACCCCATGGGGCGAACTGCTTTGCAATTTATATCAGCAGTTCGAATTGATTCAGGATGAGCTAGAATATGATTGGTAACAATTAAATACTTAAGTTTTAAGGTGGATTGATTTTAGTGGTGTGCAAAACTGCACTTTCTTACATATTTCTTTATTTTTTTCGGAGCGTCGGTTCTCAAAAAACGAAACCGGGACCCGACGGCAACGGTCGGGTCCCAGTGTGATCGACCGTACCGACTCAAGCCTAATAAAGACAATGTGGCACAAGGAGATAATTGTGTTGCATATATAGAGTTAAAAACCAGTATTCACCAAGGCATACTTTTGTTGAGGTTTCAAAAGAAATTCAAGCAGGTAGAGTAATAGTAATGATAAGTCGGGATTATATCAAAAGGTACTTCATCTTTTCTGTGTAGAAATTAAAGGTAACAATGCTGTGCTAGCTTATATACTTTTACTACATCTCATGACAGTCAAGCAGTTTTTAAAGTGATTGGGTATCTATGCCTCAGATTCTTAAAAAAATTCTGGATTTAGCTCATGCTGCAATCATAATTATAAACCTTTAGGTCATACATGTATCCCATGACTGATTATCAAGATATCTGTTATTGAATTAGAAATTTCAGAATTCTTTCTTCAAGCAGTTTTTATAATACTACAGTCTATTGGGGAAAATAAGTATGGTAAAACCGATTACTTTTTTGAGGCACTTCATGATCATTTTGAAGCTATTTTTTAGGGCTTCAATATTACACCATATCACAGACACTGATAACACGCAGGGCCATGCATCTCAGATTGTTACACAATGCCTTTAATAGTGATGAGCGTGAGGTAAGATGTTATGAAATTGGACCACATCCTTGAAAATCAGACTAGTAAAGTTACATATAGATTCAGGTTGTATTTTGAAAGCTATCTTTTACCTTCTTGAAAGTATGTTAATAGTCAAATGAAGTGAAACTAGGACAAGTCAATAGTTAAAGTCACTGAGTAGTCAGCTCTCATGGGGAATTCGACACCGTTCGGGTGTTTACCCAATAACAGGTGTTGTCAATCACCAGGGTTAGCCTTGAGTTTTATGACCATTGGACCTTATGTAATGCTTTGATTTGCCCAAAGACTCTCGAGCTCTCCGAGAGATTAGGGGGTAATTCTTGACTGGACTATAGGCGTGTCTGCACTATCTCGAGATTGCCAAATATCCAGCTATTTGAATTATCCCGATCGCCAACTATCCAGCTTATTTGCGTCTTCATTAGACCGAAGTAGCAAATTAGCTGGATAGATGGTCGGGATAATATCCCAAGATATCTCGGTCTAGTTTGCGGTTTTCCGTGTTTACTAGTTGTACTAGCGCGGCGCTGAGCCACAAGGTCAGTGCGCTGAGCGGTATCGCATACTGTGCTGCGAGGAAAACCGGAAATCGTTGTGCATGATGGGATCGGGATATTTGACTCCGTACTTCGGTCTAATGAAGACGGTCGCAAACTATCCCGCTAGTTGGGAAATAGAAGGATATTTTGCAAACTAGACCGAGATATCTTGGGATATTATCCCGACCAATTATCCAGCTAATTTGCCACTTCGGTCTAATGAAGACGCAAATAGCTGGATAGTTTCGATCGGGATAGTTCAAAATAGCTGGATATTTGGCAATCTCGAGATAGTGCAGACACGCCTTATGGGTTTGCTGTGTGCAAATTTGTACCCCCATTAATGGTATTTCCACCAAGTCTGGTGTCAGCGAATTATGGCCTTCTGCACATGGAAACTGGCGATCCAATCCCTTTAATGTCTGAAAAAACCTGGCTGTGAGCATGCACAGTTAAGAGGGAGGTGCCGTTGGGAGCACGATTATGTAGAATTCTAAAGACAACTAACCTACTTTTCAACAAAATAATACATTATTCAGCTTGTAGAATATGGCCTCTGATTCAACTTAGTCAATTCAATTATGATGCACCATGTGTCAACCTCCTTTATACTCTGTAAAAGTTATTGTTATTGTACTTGAATTGGTTTATTAAAAAAAAATGACATGCTGCTCAAGACTGATATTGTCTTTTTACAAAGTAATTATATATTTACATACTTGTAATAATACAAACATAAAATTACAAAATGTTATTCGATATCAAAATGAGTACCGGTAAATAAAATGAATCCAGTCATAAAATGCAAAGGGAGAGAATAGAAGATAATTGTGTGAATTTGAACACTTTACTCACAATTTTGATAATGTTTATGATGTATATTCTTCACAGGTGGGATCGGCAAGAACGAAACTCTCTACGCAGGTAGATTTTCCTATTCACAACCTGAACATGGGTCAATATATAGAACACAGAAGGATGTCTCAGGGGCTACCAATGAATGGCAACTCACAGGTACGTATCAGAGAAACACAATGATTTTTGACTGCACATCAGCGTATTTTACTCGCGACATTACAAAGACAAAACCAACAATGCTCGATCCATACACACCGAGTCCAGTGCAAATAGTCCTGCATGTATAATGTCGTGGGACTACAGGTTACTGCTAATTCCCCTATAGATGGTTTCCCCCGAAATAACCGTGGGATATAAAATTATTAAAATATATTTCAAGGAGAGCTTTAATATACTTTGAGCTGCAAGCGTTTATACTCGCCAAACATGCCAAACACCACACAAATATTTTTGAATAAAATCACACATCGGTTTATATACATCATTCCGGATGATACATGTACAGTATAGTTTTGGAGTAGAATTATGTTCATTTGACAGGAATGGTAGAATGATGTTAATACTCTGCAGTTACATCCAATCCTCAATTATCTCCTTCTAGGCCGCACTTCTGAACTCTCTGACAGCCTGGTCACCATGGAAACAGCAAGGAGGTCGGCGGAGGTCAACGACATTGGTAGGCGATAACGTGTATGATCTCTATGCAGTGTGCAACCACTCTGGCAGCTTAACAGGTGGCCATTACACAGGTAAGTGTCTACCCGGTTTTAAAGTATTTTTCATACAACATTTGAGAGTGATTCTGGTACGGGAGACATGCTTATGGGATTATTTAATGAGTTTATCCTCGTTGCTGTATGTAGATGTACAATGTATGTCTTAGAGAGAAACTCAGCTTGTGAGAAAGCTTGTGAGAATTTTTTATTGAACCACAAACACAATTCTAAAAGCGTGAAAAATCATTATCTTCTTGTCTTCTTCTTTTCTCTTTTTACATTTTATATTATTTTTTTTTTAAATGTCTATTTATATTAGGTTGTAAATGTTCGGTATATATATCATGTTTTTGTTGTGAATTCAGAGAATAAATAAATCATTCATGTGTGCATAGAAAAAAAGAAATATAAGAATCTAAATTTATTTTAAGAACACAAAAATGCAAGTTCATATCTCCTTGCACCCTTCATTATTACTTCAATATTTTCATAGCTTTCTGCAAGAACTCCCTGGATGCGCAGTGGTACCACTTTGACGACGCCAAGGTGGTGCCGGTACCGGAGGAACGCCTGGTGAACAAGGGAGCATACCTTCTGTTCTACCACCGGCGCACCCAGGCCGCCAGCAGTACCAGCACAGACTGCTCCATGTCATCCACTGGCTCAGATCACTGGGTCTACAAGCTACCTGCGTACGCCAGGCAGTGCAGTAACACCTCATCCGGACAGGTAGGTGTATTTATTTATTTATGCATGCATGCATGCATGCATGTTCACAATTTCACAATTCATTGGAGTTAACATCACATGAAAAAGATTATAATATAACAAATCATTTTCAATTTTACAATCCATTTGAAATGACTTTACATGAAAAAGAATATAACAATGTTTTAACAAAGACAAGTTGCAACTAATTTACAGTTTAAAGAATGAACACACAAAGGTGATGAAACGTAAGCAAGTAGAGCTTGAATCGTCACAACACCTTTTAGATATATAATATATATATATGACAAATAAACTTCCTAAAGGGTTGTAGTGAACTATTTACACTATTTACAAAGAACAAGGAAAAAAAAAAAAAGAAAAAAAAGGAAACAGAATTATATTGTTTAGTCTAGTAAAGAATTATGTTCGATATAATGAGAACTAATATATAGATTAATATGGCATAGCTCAAGGACGTGGTCTTTACCCAGAGAAAGAGTATGTTTGCATCCTTTGGGGTGAGACAGAAATGTTGACAGAAACGCAACTTTGTGATCATTTTGGAGGGGTTATGTTGAATATAATTTGTTTTTAATATTAGCAAATGCAGTTGTAGATGAGCCTGAATACTTCCACCCTATTGGCAATGTGTATTGTGATAAAAGAATTAAATAAAAATGTTGTCTTCATTACAAATGTGAAGTAGACCATAGTAGAGGTAAATGCCTCTTCCTCATTTCATGTATGTATCATGTACACCTACTGATATCGTAGGCCCTATAAACAAGTTGAACCTGGTGCCTTTAGCATACTTTGATTCAAGTTTAACGAAGGGATAATATAGACCTTGGTCCAAATGGATTTGTTACATGTGAACTTGATTAGATGGAGCTTAAACCCAAACCTAGGTTAAGATATACATGTATAGTATATAGGCCATACAGTATTTGTAATTTATAATATTACATCTGTTCTTGACCATCTGTGTTTCTGGGGATACAGGACAGTGTCTTCTCATCCGGAGGTTCATCCCACGAAGGAAGTTCCCCAATGACAGAGACCCCGCCCCCAGGTGCATGGGGGTCCAGTCACTCACCCCACCCTGCCCCTACCAGCTATGCACCCCACCCTGCTCCTACCAATCACTCGCCCCACCCTGCTCCTACCAGCCACTCGCCCCACCCTGGCCCTACCAGCCACTCGCCCCACCCTGCCCCTACCAACCACTCGCCCCACCCTGCCTCTACTAGCCACTCAGGCAGACCTGCCAGGACGGACCCACACCCACAGAGAGTAGATCTTCCAGAGTGGTACAACCATAATGGAGTGGATGTAGTCGACAGCGCCAGTAGCAGGACAAAGAGCAGCGGGAGGATGACCCCAGGTCAGAGGTCATGGCATGGGTCAAGAGATCTTGTGGAAGATGGTAAGTAATTGCTACTGCAAAGCAGTCCTTTCTCTGTGATAAGATACAGAAGCAATGCAACAATGAAACATAATTGAAAGATTGTTCCATATTTTGCTTGCTTGTGGCTTAGAATGGATTAGCGATATAACAAATTCCATGCAATTGATAAGTATGATTAATATACATAACCCAAATTGTACAATTTTTACACCTTTATGTGACACAATCACCCTTTTTCTTTAAACAGTATTGTAGATAAGACTATGGGTGATTCTCCTGCCTTCTAGGATTATAGAAATCACATTTAATGATATTAAAAATCTACATATATCAGTAATATCAAAGATTGGATTACCGGGTATACATCTTTAATCTTACACAAAACACCATCTAACATACATGTTCTCTAACGAACCCAATTTTTCTTTCTTTGATCCTTTTCCCTGCTAGATGAGAGCGGAGGCTTCTCACCAAATTCCAGACCGTTTGTCCGAGGAGTTGCAGGGCCACCAAGACAAAGGTCTTCACATAGACCATGGGAGAATAGTGAGAGTGACAATGATAGTGTGCTCACTGAATCTTGTGTATGACATAGGGTTTTAAAAGCATAGGATCTATCCAGCATAGGGTATTATGTGTCAGACATAAGGTTTGTGATAATGGGTTTTTTTTAACAGGATTTTTAGTATGAATCCATATTCCATCCTCTATGCATGGACCACTGTGAGAGTGACTCTGACTCTGCCAAGTCTTGTGTATGACATAAAGTTTTAAAAGCATAGGATAAACATGCATAGGGTAGTGTGTATCATGCATAAGGTTGATGATAATGTGATTTGGAAAAAAAAGTGTTGTGACATTCACACTAGATATCAACCTCTATGCCTAGACCAACAGAGAGAAAGTGGCACTGATAATTTGCTCTTGCGTATGAAACAGAATTTGAAAAGGTTAGTTAGGTTAGTGTGATCCATGCATAAGGTTGATGCTGTGAAATTTCACTGTCAGTGTGCTCATAGAGTTCTTGTTTTTGACAAAGGGTTTTAATTGCACAGGTATATCTCTACCATAGGATATTATGTAATAGGTTTAAATTTGATGATAATGGGTTTTTTTAACAGGATTTCAGCATTGAGATGAATTGAATTGATAATGGAGCTGATGAAATCAGCCCTGAAATTGTGTGACATTTGTTGGTAGTTGTGTGGTTAAACACATTGACCCAGTAATTTGAAGAAAAAGACGACAAAGCAATGGATGTTTCTCTGCGCATATTCACTGAGCTCTGCATTACAAGATACAGAAATGTGAGTCGTTCTGAGAGGCAGAGGGTTACTTGCTTGCACCTATCCTGGCCCTGGGCTCTAACCAGACACTATATTAACTTTGATGATATTACAACCAGGGGGGTGTTTCACAAAGATCCTAAGTTGTACTTAAAAATTATGGAAAGCTGTTAGCATCTTTGAAAATATTTTGTAAAAGTTATTTTGAAAGGCATAAAATTTTGATTCAAATCATTCATATTTTCTAACATCAAGGTGATTTCATGTTCTAGATTTGGAATTTTTAAAAAGTCAAAAATACTTGAATTTCTGCTTTTGAATATATTTCATTTTAAGGCTACAAATGGCTCTCCATAATTTTTAAGTCCAACTTTAGTGGTAAGTTCTACTTAGGATCTTTGTGAAACACCCCCCAGGGCTCTAACCAGACACTATATTAACTTTGATGATATTACAACCAGATGCACCTATCAAGGTAGCTTTATAGCGATAAGTAGTGGCACAAAAAGATGAGTACGGAACGCAAGATGCATAATACATAGTGATGTTATTGCTGTTGACATATCTGAATGAAAGGTCAGCTATCATTAATCCTAATCAGGATGGTATATGCATTTACCAGCTCCATATCCTAGGGATGTTGTTTTAACTCTGTGTGACAAAATTATGATTTCCAACAATTATGCAGTTTGCATTCAAGACGCGTCATTTTGTGCCGCTATTGTTCACCAAGCTACCTAAGTAGAGTTTTCTTAGAACGATGTGTTATTCCTTGTTAGGATTGACACACAGAAAGGAGGAGGTGGGCATATGTATTTGTAATAACAGATTAGGAAAATTGTTTTGAAATGCATTTATCTTTTTTAATTGTGCCAAAGAAGTTTAATATGCTGTTGATCATTCACATGTACAAGCAATATCGTATTTCCACAAACAGAAATGTAAAATGTATGTTTTCTTTAAAAGCTTCATGAATTTGCAGGTGTTGTACTCTGAAATGAATTTGAGGAGAAAAACACCAATTGTGTTTTTTGCTCTTGATTATACGTATTCACATTGCTGCTTCCATTGCCTGTCAAGTCATCTCATGATAAATGATTATATTTTATGGGGTGATAACGGTAAAATGATTATTTACCACAATAAATCAATGTATCTACCTATTATTGCTTAGTCATCAGACAAGCAATAATAGGTAGACATAATAGGTAGACACATAGATTTATGTAGTAAATAATAAAATCAGTTCTGATTTAACTTATTTCAGACATTTCAGAATCATATTCTGTTTGTAGCCGCCATCGTAAAGGCTATCACCCATTTTTTTGTTTTTTGTTTGTTTTGAAAGTCTAAAATAGACAATGTTCTTCAAGGAATTTACCACAGTTAGGTAAGGTAGTTTCAAATATAGAAATTAAATATGATACATGTACATGTTGATTTTCTATTAAGAAGTAGGAGGAGTCAATGCTTTTCTGGACCCTGTTTCATGAAACTTGTTCTCAGTAGCAAGTGCTAAATATCAATTATAAGTTTGCTCCCAGCCAATCAGGCGCCACGATTTCAGTAGCTTATAACAGTTATTGTAACTTGTTATTGATAACAAGTTTTATGAAACAGGGCCCAGGTTCTCAGCAGAGGATGTAGAAAATTCAAACAATTTATGAATTTATTTTTCAAAGGACTCTCAGAACAGCTGCTGATTCTATGGATATTATTTATTGATTCATTAATTATTACTATGATCATGACTTTAATCAATGTGACATGTAATCAGTATCCGCTTAATTTGCAATGAATCGTGACAGATTATTTTGTTGTGTTTATACTTTTGAATAATTCAAGTGCAATTATGTATATTATTCTGATTATGTGTTGTTTCAAGAATCTCAAAACTCGGTCTCTATGTTAGGTAGATATTTTCATTATTTTGCTCATGTTACTTCATAGTGATTCCATGGTCATCTTAGCCATTAGTTTATAATCAGAATGTTTTCTTCTTTCAGCTCAAAAGTTTATTTGTTCCTTCATAATTACAAGTATTGCCATCATGTTTGGAGGGCTTTCCTGTCGTTAAAGTATATTAGTTGGCCGTAGAAACAGAAATTTTCCAGTTTCGAGTGGCTTTATGATTGTAACTCATGTAAGATCCATTAGTGCAGTTCAGGGGCCCGTTTCACAAAACTTGTTATCTATAACAAATGCTAAATTTCTATGACAAATTTGCTCTCAGCCAATCAGATGCCATGATTTCAGTAGCTTATAACAGTAGCTTGTAACTTGTTATTGATAAGAAGTTTTGTGAAACAGGGCCCAGATTCCATCTTGCCAATTGTAAAATGAATGTAATTTTTGTATCAATGTGAGAAAAGGAGGTGATTTAATGATTATCTTTTGATTTGTTAAAGCCTTGAAGGGACACGATATGAACATGTATTTATTTTAAAAAAACCTAATGATGAAGAAGAATGAACAGTACTTTAGAATGCTCAGTATGTGCAGGTGTGTGGTTTAAAGTTATTGGACAGAGAATTTTACAGCTTCAGTCATTTGAAAATGCTTTAATGAAATTCAAAAATTGAATCAGATTCAATCAAATTAATCTAGTAAAGAGAGATCATATATAATCAGTCATAATAAATTGCTAATGACCAGTCATTAGCATTTTTTAATGACCAGCAACAAAAGTTGGCAATGGTTGCACAAATCGAACAATTATCTCACTTGTTTAAATACAATTCAGCATTTAAATGTTAATTGACTTTGTAGAAAAAGTAAACTTATTGTAAGTAAGTTATTAGGCACATGCAGTGCTCTTTGTAAAATCGTGTTTCTTTTTAAATCCCAATACTGGGATTACATGCATGTATGACATGTGTCTTTCTTTGATTTGATGGACCAACAAAGTTGTTCTTTATTGTTAAATTATTCATTGCAATGCAAAATCGTTTGAGCAGTTTAATTACAGGTGTATCTCGTTTGTACCATGTAAGTATTAAATAATGCGTTTCTTATTTTGTTGTTGTTTACCTGTTTGTTTTAAATTTTAAGTACTACAAGTGCATATATGTTCATTTATTCTGTTGAGAGAATTTAATATATTGTAAGTGAAGAGCCAGAAGGGTGTTAATTGTGTGTGAAAGGATGATACACATTTAATGCCCTCATGGCCCTTAATAGTAGACAAAACTTTATTGAATTTTTTTGTTTAATTGCACCTTCATGTATAAAAAAGAAATTACAGGTATTCTCATAATATGCAAAGCACACCTAGATGTTTACAAAAATACATCCTTAAAAAATGGCTTCCTGTACTATCTGCATGGGTAATCTGTGTTTTTGTTGGTTGTTTTAAATCCTGTACAGTAGGTATAAGAGCAATTTATTTATTTTTCTATTGCATCATTACATGTAATATCAGAATATTTGTTGATTTTTAGATCTTATGGAATTGAAATATCTTGTTTCATGTATGATTCACACCTCTGAACTAGCTGATTATACGTTATATAAGTGACTAAAGAAATGAAGGAAAGGAATGGAAAAGATTGTGTGAGAAAAGACAAAAATTGCTGTTCAATGCACATGTTAATAAACACCTTTGGAATATCCTAAACATAATTTGCAATGTAAATACAAATCATTTTTACCTCATTTATATAGTGTAATAAATGACTACATATGGTGACTGTTTTGGATCAAAGTGAACAAATATTTTACCCTTTCATGTTACAAAATAAAAATAGTTACCCTTAAAGTCACATGCACTTGTACAAGTACAGTAGGCGAAACAATTACTTGACTATCGTATGCCAGATCAAAGTGCAATCTGAAATTCAGTATTCCTTTGAGCTTACACTAAAGTAACAAAAAAATCATAGTAAAATAGATTTCAATTGATAATCACTTTGATTCTGCAGACCACATTTCTTTGATGAAAAGGAAGTTTCCATGGTGTTTCTGGTTAAGAAAAAGTGTGAATTTCTGTTATCACTGTGCCCGGAATTCAACCATGGTTTACCGCAAAAGGAATTTGGAAATGAGAGGGTCTGATATAGAGTATTAAAAGACAAATCATATAGCTTAAGCAAGATAAGAATAGGAAAGAGAATTATATTAAAGAATTATTGTACTTTTAGATATTAGAAATTAGTTTGGAGGGGGGATATAATACCAAAAACATGTGTATAGTTAAAAAAAATATGTGCCAATAAAGACGTATTCCTATCTGTGTAGAAACCTTCGTTCACATATTTACTATGTAAAAAAAAAGCACCAATTTTTCTCTTGAAAGTATACATATAATTAAATTATTGAAATTCATCATAATAATGATGAAAATGATGAAGTAAAAACAAATTTGTTGAGAATCTTTTTGTGATGATTTTTTGTGCAGATGTAAAGAAGAGAGAGAGAGAGAGAGGGGAGGGAGAGAGAGAGGGGGGGGGGGGGGGGGAGAGCTGGAGTTAGAATTCGAGATAAAATCTGACAAAAGATAAGAGTTGAATGTGATAACTGATAAAAAAGAGGGGGGAGAGATAGGAAGTGGAAGAGAGAAATTTGCCTTAACATCCTTTTTTGATGAACTTGCATCACGTTAACCCAGGAATGACGAAGAATTATGAAAACGGGCTCCATAGACAATTTATTTTGTTGGCCCAAAATGATAAACTAACCCCTTGCAGTTATTTAGTAAATTTCTCACATGACACATTCAAAGAAAAGCAATAAGAAAAGATTTACTTTTTAGACAGTCGTTTTAATTTCAACATAAAAAAGTCAAGATTATGGTTGCATATGAAAACATCAGTGTGAAATACAAAATACATAAATATATGTGTATGCAGTATTATACTACAAACTATAGGTAGTACATTTAAAATACCATTTAGAATAGATTTATGTACTAGACCATACATCTGTAGATTTGCAAAGAAAGTTCGGCCGAATCTATAAAAGTATAATGATCAGTGGTTCACAAGCTTCTTTATAAATCTATATTAACAAATTCATGTCCCACACTTAAACATCCTTTACTCTTTATTAATTATTTTTTTATATTGACTACCCCCTGTAATGCATGGTCCCATCTCATAACATGATTGATATGATTAATTCAAAGTGATAACTGGGAAAGAGCGAAAAAAAGATATTGAAATCAAACTTAATTATCATCCAGATTCATAATATCAACACACTATAAATAGTTTGCTTTTTTGTGAACATGATTTCCAGTGAGCACACTTTTCTTATTCTGTCCATATTTTGCTGACCAAATATTAACCCATCTACTCCATGATAACAAATTTGGCGGGATACCAAACGGTCTGCTAAGAATCAATGTAGATGTAGATGAATTCAGAATTGGTGTACACCAGTTTCTCTCCAAATTTGATTGCATTAACCTGGACTCATATATTAGCTTTAATGGCCCTATAATACCCCAAACAATCCACATTAGGATCACAAATTTTGGGTGGGATCATAGATAAAGAATCACTGATTTAGACTGATCAAGGCATGAACGATTCCTAAGCAGCTGCTGTTTCCTACAATGAGGTTTAAAACCTTTTCATCTCAAATAACTTTCAAGGCACTTCAAATCTAACCCTGTATCACAATTCATTATAATTGCAGCCATTTCTAACACATGATAGCTTAAACATATCTTTTGTAGAATAGTGTATTTTAGTACACGATTGAATTATCTATTACATGGTTTAGCTGTACATGCATACAAGTACATTTATTTTGAATATATCGTATGTTGAGAATCACAAGGGAGTTTACCCTGTGATTAAGTATGGAATAATGCCCTTCTGGCTCCACACAGATGATATACCTGTCCCTAATGGACAACTGAGACAATGTATGTTTTATGTTATAACATGATTAGAATAAATAGATATATTACAGATCTTCCACAGGATAAGTGTCATACTGAACAGAGTGTAGTATGAAATTTGGTGATGCATATAGACTTGATAAACCCACAAGAAAAATTAAAGGCAATTTTAAACCCATTTTGAGCATCACCCAAGGCAGAATAATCATACTGCAACATCTGTACTTTACAAATGAATACATAGTGCTAGTGCTACGTATTGGTGAACAGTGGCAATGGAACATTCCTACCAGAGTTGCTTGAAAAAGATGCTCATTTCATGATAATTTACTGAAGATGAAATGTTACATTCACATGATTAAACATAATTCTTACACAATGATTGTTTTCCCAAAACGCAATATTTCCACACCAAATCTGAGCAATCACACCTCACACCTGTCTACATTCAAAAATAAATAAACAAGCCAACAGTCAATTATATTTATTTAAAAAAAAATTATATGTCACTATTTTTTCATGACAGCAAATTTTTCTGATTTCACATCAAACTCTTTTTTTACTAAAATATGAATAGATTATTTCTTATTCACATGTGTGATTAGCACAAAGACAGATTTATATTAAGTAAGTCATAGGGCTTTCTATTATATGGGCCTTTTTATCCAAACTGATTTTCTATTTCAATCATGTTTCCAGCATGTACATACAGTGCAACATCTCTGCTGTGTTTTTAACCATGGCAAATATGTCAAGCAAAGAGGTTTGCATATTTTCAGTGTGAAATTTCAATATGTTTTGAGGGATCTCAGGAATGTAGGAAATGATTTCTGAATTCTCAAAAACAGCCTGACAGCATGGTGATTATAATGAAGCCATATTTAAAATCAGAAAGGGAATACCCCTTTATACAGGCAGGATATTTAATTGACCAACATCGCTACCACTGCAGTAATGTATTTTCAATGCTACCATTTAGTTAAGAGAGCAATTTCCGCAATTTCATGCAGTTGGTGATGCATTTTGGGACATGGCTGTCAACACATCAGGACATTTTGAGCAACAGATGGCAGTATACGTAAATCTGAAGTAGTATCGGTAGAATACCCTGCCTTTTATATACCACTTGTGTTTTCTAAGGATTGTATCCTGCTAATTTTGCTCATGTTTGCTATGGAAAACATACATAGTTTGCTGGATAAAATCAAACCAATTTGAGATAAATCACTCTCAACAGTTTTGTGAAAACTTAAAAGAAATATAAAGAGTTGTAACATGTAACCTTAAAAAAGAACATCTAAATAAAAATGGAATTTAGAAGAAAGAGGTCCATATCTGGTGCATCTACAAAGGAGGTAACTCGACATGAACATTATTAAGGCAAACAATTCATGTAAAAATGAGAAAAAAGTGGCAGGGAAAGGTTAGGGAAATTAGTTAGTAGGTAAGTAAGTTAACAAGCTTTTTAATCAAATTAATTTCCCCCTTTATGAAAAATTGTTTCAGTTACCAGTTGCACAAGTATCATGAAGAAAAAAACAAAACCTGATTGAAAATACACCTACATACATGTCGATAGCTTTTGCTTCTCTCTCTATTTCTCTCTCTTTCCCTTCCTATCATAATTTTCTATCAACAAGGCATATGGATGGAATTGCAGTATTTCATTTAAACACCTTTGATAAAATATATAGATATAATTTGGCAGTTAGTATTTACAAAATAGGCATCTGGTGAAAAATAGGCACAAGAAATAAATTAATTTGGACATAGTGGACGGAATCACACAGAAATAACACACTATGAACAGGCAATGATGCTGAAATTTACAATAGCATGATTCTTTTTGTAATACTTTGATATTGTATTTATGTACAAAGTGTAAAATCACATTTGATAATGCCAGAATCATTTGCACATTCTATTATTCCTATTACACTACAAACATATAAGTTTGTGGAAAGACGAAAATAAATCTTTTCATTAATCGTTGATTTGTATTAAAAGAGACATCATATGTGCGTAGAAAAGCAATCCAATTGCAATACCATGTTTTGTGCTGACAATTTCAAACCAAATGACAGTGCATATTTCCAATACACCAAGTGCAAATTTTTGTTATATGTATCTCATGATTTTCTCTGTGAAAAGATGCAGTCTAAAAATTCAAAATATATGTACATCCTATAAAGTTTTTTCAAAACAAGAAATCAGGAAATTTACAGGCACGAAAACACATGGTATTGAAAGTCTGCTAGAAAAATTATTTTAAAAATGGAAATGCAGAAAGTGGACGGTAAGTGGTTGTACAAAAAAATTATGTAAACTCACTTGGAGTGAGATCCTTTGGTTAAAACAGGCATAGAAAGATATATAGATTATGACTGGTCAGGTGTAGGGTCTAGAGGGGGTATGGGTACGGTGATCGGTTCTGGTTGGGCATCCCTGGGGGTCGGGGGAGGGGGTAGCCCCGTTTCCACTTCGGTGTTTGCAGGGGCGGTGACGGGTGAGCCCCGCCCTCCTGAAGAGCTGGAGGGGGGTTTGTTGACCCCCGATCCTGGTCTAGCCGAGGTGGGGCGGTTAGGTGGTCTTGATGCCGAGCTGGAGTGAGGGGGGACTGATATTGCGTTGGATAGGGGGTTGTTGTCCAGCGGTTCAGGGGCTTGCCTTGATGGTGGCAGGCTACGCCGTCCCCTTGCACTGCTGACTCGGGGGGACTTGGCTCGCATATTGGTAGTCATCTGTAAATAATGTAAGAGTTGATAAATAAAATAAATGAAAAACACCATGTACGCACATGTATGAGTATACGAAAGTCAAAATGGTAGCATATAAGGTCGATCATTAAATGCTGCAAATCAGATTTTATGGATATAAACAACTAATAAAAAGACATTTACTATCAATCATTATCTAAAAAACAGCATTAATTCTTCTGTTTATTATTTAATTTTGTTTTCATTTATTCTTTATATTCATTATCACATTTTTCCTGACAATTCTTGTAGTATTTACATTTTTGTTTATATATTCACAAGAATCAAATACATTGATTACACCGACTCAATTTTGAGGATTAAGGACACTGTCCAAATGTTTAAAAACTAACAGTTGGTACCTCGTTATTTACTTTATTGATAAGAACTTCATAACTTCAGAGGAGATAAATTGTGATATGTACATGCTAATTTCAGATTAAGAACAATGTTAGCACATACAGTACATACATGCATGAAATATACTATTATGATTTCATGATAGTATTGTCTTGTTTGGAAAAGTAAAATTTTGTATTCAGACTTGTTCTACTAAACCATGCAAGTTAAGAGTTTCAAGGCTTTCATTTCCCTATATTCAAGCCAGAGTACTGATGACAATGTCTAACCTTCGGTTGTGTTAGGGTTGGTAACCTCTCAGTCATGTGACCGGTATCTAGCCGAGCCTTGTATATATGACCGTCTTGACCCTGTATGTCTGCTTCCACCCTGCAATTGAAAATAAAACTAGATGGAATTCGACTGCGCGCAGTCGAAAATGATGCCTCCGTCATAGAGCAATTTTACAAACCGAAACGGAAGAAATTTTTCAAATTCAAGTTCAATTGTAATCCATTAACATGTTCTCAGAATATCGTGATTACAAGCAATTTCTCATATACATATATGACCCTTTGATCTTTGACCTCATGACCCTAAAATCTACTCAGTTCATTGGCTCTGCAAGAGTTAAATAGTAATCCATCTGTCAGTTCTAATGAGAATGCGTCCACAAGCTATTTTTGCATACATAATGATCGAGCCCATGACCTTTGATCTTATGAACCATTCATTGGCTCTGCAAGATACATAAATGATCTAAGTTTGGCAGGAATCCATCAATCTGTTCTAATGATAATACGATCACAAGCTATTTTTGCATACATAATGAGCCGCATGACCTTGAACTTTACCTCATGACCCCAAAATCTAATCAGTTCATCAGCTCTGCAAGTAACATACATGACCTAAGTTTGGCAGGAATCCATCAATCGGTTCTTGAGATAAGGCGATCACGAGCTGTTTTTGCATACACAATGTGCGCTGTGACCTTTGACCTCGTGACCCCAAAATCTAATCAGTTCATTGGCTTTGCAAGATACATACATGACCAAAGTTTGGCAGGAATCCATTAATCGGTTCTTCAGATAACGCGATCACAAGCTGTTTTTGCATACATAATGAGCCCTGTGACCTTTGACCTCGTGACTCCCAAATCTAATCAGTTCATCAGCTCTGCAAGATACATACATGACCAAAGTTTGGCAGGAATCCATCAATCGGTTGTTCAGATAACGCGATCACAAGCTGTTTTTGCATACATAATGAGCCCTGTGACGTTTGACCTTTGACCTACGTGCTCCAAAATCTAATCAGATTGTCTTCCTATGGTGATACACACTATCATTAAGTTTGAAGTTTAAATCTCCAGTGGTTCTTGAGATATTATGATAACAATCTCAATGTATGGAATTTCATAAGTTGACCTCTGTGACCCTTGACCTTTGACCTTTGACCTACGTGCTCCAAAATCTAATCAGATCGTCTTCCTATGGTGATACATACTATCCTTAAGTTTGAAGTTTGTACATCTCCAGTGGTTCTTGAGATATCATGATAACAATCTCAATGTATGGAATTTCATAAGATGACCTTTATGACCCTTGACCTTTGACCTACGTGCTCCAAAATGTAATCAGATTGTTTTCCTATAGTGATACACACTATCACTAAGTTTGAAGTTTAAATCTCCAGTGGTTCTTGAGATATCATGATAACAATCTCAATGTATGGAATTTCATAAGTTGACCTCTGTGACCCTTGAACTTTGACATACGTGCTCCAAAATCTAATCAGATCGTCTTCCTATGGTGATACATACTATCCTTAAGTTTGAAGTTTAAATCTCAAATGGTTCTTGAGATATCGCGCTAACAAACTCAATACAAGGAATTTCATAAGTTGACCTCTGTGACCTGTGACCTTTGACCTACGTACTCCAAAATCTAATCAGATCGTCTTCCTATGGTGATAAATACTATTCCCGAGTCTAAAGTTTAAATCTTAAATGGTTCTTGAGATATTGTGATAACGGTCAAACGCGACGGACGTACGGACGGACGTACGGACGGACAACCCGAAAACATGATGCCTCCGGCACCACCTTCGGTGGCGGAGGCATAAAAATCATAGTGAATGCTCTGCCATCCTGCATGAAAAAAGTAGATTTTACATTTCAAAGAATATGATTCAGAAATATAAAACGTATCAACATGTCTTGGAGAAAAATCACACATCATGTACACATAGTCTAAAAATAGTCCACAAAAAAAAACAGGACAGAAAAACGTGTTTTATAGTCATATTTTCAATTCAGAATGTATTTTTCATCCATCATTTGTTCCAAATCCTTAACCTAAAATATGTTTTCTTTTTGTAGAAGAAAAATAACTTAGTTTTCTAGGATATACCATAAAAATAAAGTGAAAAAAATACATGTTTGCATCTGAAAAATGACCAGGAACCTGTAAACAATGTACATGTGCTTCACATGTTTATTTGTATTTGTGAATAGTATCTCCTTACTATAGCAACTTGACTCATCCTTAGTTTGACAATCATCACTTTTGATTCACTTACACCAAAAGATCTGATAAAATGTTCTGCCTTTCTGCTTCCATGTTCTGCAGTAAATAGATGTTGCATGAATCATAATTCAGCTTCAACATTATGGAAGAATCTCTTGGTACACTTCCTTGTTCCAAACAGATTTTAACAAACATAAAAATGGTTTTGTTTTAGCTTCAACGTGTGTACTGTGGTAGGAAACTGCCCTTTTGCTTACCTTCCGTTGACTACTGGAGTTATATCTTCAGTTGTTGTGATCATGCTGTTCCTGTTGGTATAAACAAGGTGAAGAAATAAAACATTCAATTTTAGCAACTAGAATCTTGGGAGGAAAAAGGTAAAGTTTTTCTTGTGCACGTTACTAATGAAACAACATGCAAGTCTCAGTTTAAACATAATTGTGGCTTACACCCAGTAAATCAGATTGATTGATCGATCTGTAATTGAAAAACAAGTCAGAAAAAATCTTGGAACCAGCAGGATTTGAACATGCAAGTCTTCTTGACTTAATTCATAAATTTATACCAGTGCAAATCAATTTTCTGAATGGAAAATTAGAATTTCAATTCTAATTTCTAATTGTGAATTAAGTCACCACTATTTGTGAGATAAAATTGGTTAATGGACAATGTAGATTACGAGATTCAACGTGTGGCTTGCAACAAACTCTTCTTGCTTATAAATTGAGAGGGGATTTACTTCAATCCAAAATGAGTTGTTATGTATGGGAAAATTATACGCATTTATATATTTTATATCTTTAGCTATATACATGTAGAAGGAAGAAAATTTGATGCTTGACTCCTCCAATCCTCTTTCCGTTTTGCCAATATGCATTTAAGATACTTCATAGGGAGCACATGAGCAGAGATAAATGTTGGTGGCCCCATTAGACAGGTTGCCTTTATATAAAGGTGGCTCCTGGGACAGACGTTGTGGCATGCGCCTGTAATCCAGCTAACAGTGGAAGTTACAAACTGATTCAGCCGAGGAAGTAAGTTCGAAACTGAGTCACGTCTTTCGGATGGTGACGTTAAAGGTCGGTCCACAGACGTAAATAATCATATCTGATTGATACCCGTCTGTAAAAACCCAATACACACACACAGGTTTGACTGTACTTTGAAGAGATTAGTGGCTTACGTTGTCTGAGCGACTCTGGTGATTCTCCGGTGAGGGAAGGTCATTGTATGGCTTCCCCCGCAGGCACGGCTGGCTACAAAGTAGTCTGGGACATCCTGGTAATTACCACTGTAATCATGAGAGATAGAAACAACTTGGATTAGATTTGAAGAAGAAAAAAAGACATTAATTCAGACTGATGAGCTTTAAACCTTACACAGCATTACGCTTGCATCCTACATTGGCAATGAAAACAGAAAATGTTTCGCAGAATTCATGCTTGCCTTTCGACAGTTTGAATTTCATCACTCAAAAGCTGAAAACTAAAATGGTATTGTGTAGTAATTTTTTTGAAAGTTACATGTAGTCCCAGTATTCTGTAAGGGGTATTTTCGTTTGTAACTTGACATAATCTGTAAATGTTGAACATATTTTAAGACTTAAAGGATTCCCATTATTTTCTAGAATTCATCTAGAAATGGAATCTATGCATGTTAATTTTTTTTTGTTAGACCTGTGAAATTACAACAACAACAAAAATTCGACCTATCAGACACTCTCCTTTCATATGCATATTTTAATAAAAATAAAGGTTAATCAAATAGACATTGGCAATGAAAACAGAAAATGTTTCGCAGAATTCATGCTTGCCTTTCGACAGTTTGAATTTCATCACTCAAAAGCTGAAAACTAAAATGGTATTGTGTAGTAATTTTTTTGAAAGTTACATGTAGTCCCAGTATTCTGTAAGGGGTATTTTCGTTTGTAACTTGACATAATCTGTAAATGTTGAACATATTTTAAGACTTAAAGGATTCCCATTATTTTCTAGAATTCATCTAGAAATGGAATCTATGCATGTTAATTTTTTTTTGTTAGACCTGTGAAATTACAACAACAACAAAAATTCGACCTATCAGACACTCTCCTTTCATATGCATATTTTAATAAAAATAAAGGTTAATCAAATAGACAGAAAATGTATTCAATTTTTTGTCTACTGATAATCTAGAGATTTTCAGGAAGCTGACATTGAATATATGTTTTCTCTTGACAATATGAGTCTCAAACTAAATTTAGATTCCCTAGATATGACCTTCATCATTCAGTGATTACATAATCGTGTCTGTTGAAATCACTAATGATGCCCAGAAATTGACTCTAATTGGGACATGCATTGTGCTATTGGAGATATGAAGTGAAGGTTGCAATATATGTGATGTGACTAGTATAATGAATATTGTATGTTCAGGAACAATATCACTACCGGCATACATTCTACATGTATGAGGAAAATGAATGATGGATATTGCTATAATTCCCTTTTTCCACATAAATGATATCTAACATATGTAAATGAATATGTTTACAGTAGCTATATAAGTAATGTAAGATGGATTCTAAAATGGATGCTAAATATTGGAAGTGTCTGTGAGATTACAGATTGAAGGGATAGATTTAAAGAACATACAAGTATAGCTAAAAATTACTAAACTATTCAAAAAGTTTCATATAGGAACGGAATGTCAAATTTCATTTCAATTTGCAATCTTATGGATAACTTTTCTTTTTATCAAAGGTACATGAAATATAATTCTGACTAAATGTTGAGGGAAATGTTATTCTCTTCATGAAGAGGATATATGTATATAAATGTATAAAGCTAGTATAATGCATTTAGTAATAGAGTAGAAGCAGACTCTCCTTGATAAATTGTCTAGCAAATTATTAATCTGTCCACATATTCTAAGCCTACCCGACTGCAATATTTTGATGTGTACTATTTCATAATTCAAAAGATATATTTCATATGTGCACGCTTTGTTTTTTAAACATCACACATCGATCAAATTATCAATAAACGTGGCTTTACTATAATTGTTAGGGAAAAACTAAAATCTACAGTGAAATTTTAAAAACTTTGTCTTCTGGCAGCTAAAATCTATCACATGCAAATATTTCCTGCTTGGCTACAGATGTTCATGCATAAAAAGAGATGAATGGCCCACTATAACATGCATCTCACATCATAATACTTAACTTTGTTCTTTTCAAATTTTACTTTGAATCTTCTATTACAAAAATTCCTTAGACAACAGTTTACAGTCAATTTGAATACCTAACTGGATTGTCTACACTTCTTATCATCTAATCTACACCTATTAATCAATATAGGATCATTATTTATTTACATTTTTTGTTCTTCACAGATAGAATCTATCATCTACATGTACAGGGTGTAGCAGCTCAATGTATATGTATGTGTGTAAAGATGGATTCTACAAATAGATGTTGAAATCAGACACGCAAACTGCTTGGAATGGCACAGAACACTTCTAAATGTATTTTCACTTTACATTTCATTTTAAACAAAGATGCACAAAAAACGCAAATTATCCAATTTCATTCTATAAACTGTAAAAACATGAAAAAGTCCAAACATTTATTTTGAAGATATTTATATCATACACAACAAACAGATTGCTTTGTGTATGTGGAGATGGATAAGGAACAACGCACAATTGCAGTTCTGTTTGCCATTATGCTTTAACAAAATAAGAGGAAATCTATAAATTCTTGAACACACACAAAAAAACATCCTATTCATCCCAAAATCACCATTGTGCATCCTCGCAATCACGAGTGATCAATTGTCACTTCACAATGCTACAAAATACGTGTACATGTACAATGGCTGACAATGGACATGAGAATATTGTGCTGTGCTTAAAAAAAAAATCTGCATGGACAGAAAAGTATCAGAGATTGCTCCAATCTACATGAATTAAAAAAAAAATTGCATTGATAGGATGAGCAATGAAAATGAAGCTTTATAAGACTGAGATAGCATGCAAAATGAACAAGGCAAGCACACCAAAGTGACGTTTGGCTTTCACACGTAAAACCACTTACCGCCATCTTGAAATAAAATATACATCCATGCGAAGGAAGATAAAATATGTTCAGAACAAAATAATATAAGTTAGGAAAAACAAAAGCCATGAAGTCAATATGTGCAGAACTATGGGATACTCATATCATTTATGTAATTGATGCTTTGCAGTGTCAAAATATGCATATTTTAGTTTGTTTTTAAAGCTTTTCCACAGCAAATCTTGTTAACAAACAAGTATTTCATAATATGTTATAAAACTGTTATAAGCATGATATATTACATTAACATAATTATCAAAAGAATGATATGTGCATGTTTTGGGTTTACACTTTATTTGTATATGGTGCTATTGATGATTATGAATTGCAATTGTATGATTAACTCTTCACTTTTTAAATTCATTTCTTTAGTCTCTTGAAAAAAGGCAATATTAATAAACCAGTATATTATCTAGCATCATATAAAAGAATGAAAAGGCAAAGAATGTTAACTACTTTGACACAGTCAAAACATGGGGTAACATCATCAAAAGTTTCATAGAATGTGTTAAAAATCACCAATTAACTATCACAAACAGCTTTATGCACATCACTTCCCTATTGAATCTCTTAAACCTTAGAATGTTAGGTTGCTAAAATTATATCTCGATAATCAATTCAAATTTTGATAAGGTTTTGAGTCCATATGCATAAATGATTCTATGTCCTTTATAGGCAAACTGCAATAGCAAACTGCAATGATTTAAGAAAACCTTAGTTTGGGTATTTAGTTATTAATAAATAAATTAAAAACAAACAAATCAATATTGATAATCTATTCTGATCAATAAAAGCATATCACATGTTATTCTAGCCTACATGTTGCATTCTTCGGTTAATTCTATGATCATGATGCTGTTATAATCAGATTAAGTTGGAGTTATAATCAGATTTTATCGGGGTTATAGTCAGATTTAATCGGAGTTATAATCAGATCTGATTGGGGTTATAATCAGATTTGATCCAAGTTATAATCAGATTCGATCAGGGTTATAATCAGATTTGATCGATTAAATATGTTCTATATGGACACAGTCCTAAGGAATTAAAGCACTGCAAACACATCATGGTTATCACTCAATCTCTGGGTGGAGCACTCAAGCTACCTTTGGGCGTTGGCACTAGACCCCCGGAGGAAATCAGTCATCTGACGGGTGTGTCTTAACCGCATCAACTCCCCAGGGATGAGGGACTGGGTGCCCTCAATAAGGGGCAGGTCATTCTCAGGGGGGAAGGACATGGCCATTCTATATGAGGGCATCATGGATTGGGCAAGGGGATGGAGGGGTGGGGGAGGGGGATGGAGGGGAAGGAAGGGGAGGAAGGGGGAGGGGAGGGGAAGGGGTTAGGGGGAGGGAAGGGAATTGGAGTGTTAGTAGAGATTGGTGATAATGAATATGGAATAGAGAGTTGCATGCAGTAGTTTGAAATGAAAGAATGTAATATCCATGCAGCATGCAAAACAATGGGAGAGAAAACATGAAGGAGCATGCAATTAATATGAAAAGTTCCAATGAAAAATGATATCAACCACCAATGATTGCACACATGCATGTTCAATGTAGAACATAATGAATATGAATAGATAATGATGGAACAAGTTATAAAGAAAACTAAACAATGCACCATTTTATCCAGATTTCAGCACCTCAACATTCTATTATACATTTTTCAAATAAATTCAGATTCTGCATTTTTTATTTTTACCTCATAGATATGTTCACATCTCAGGAAGATGACCCAAAGTTAGAACGAAAATTGCTTCTCCTCACACGTACAAAATCTCTGGTCTAATTTTACTTGTGTAGGCCCACCTATCCATTGTTGTGTAGTCATCCTTCTGCCAAATTGTGTTGTTGTTGTCCGTTTTCTACACTCCTAAAGTTATCATTAAATCCCTAACTACTAAAGATAACCCATATTAGAAACTAATTTTTACTCTTCCCTGAAGTAAATATTATGAGCAACTTCACTAGCATAGATCCATCCACTCACTATCTTGACGTTGCAAAATATGTATGCTGAGTTTTTGTCAAAGTATGTCTACATCTACACAAGATAACCCTAAAACACAATTCTTGCCTTTTTCACTAGTGTAGACCCACCTAGTTACTATCTTGTGGTCATACACTGGGTTGGTTATTTGTTTTGGTTTTTAAAAAAAAACATATATGCAGTATATATGCAACATGTCCACATCTAAAGAAGATTTGAAAGAAATCCTCAATTTGAAAGAGATCTTAAATTGCGCATAGAGCAGGGTTCGACACTAACAGGTTCTTGGTACATGCTACATTTAGGTGTAATATTTAAAATCTTGACCCCAAATTTGTGAAATATTATAAGAAGGGGGGGGGGGGGCATGTGTACAGACCTTAAAATTTGCAATCCGTACTACTCCCTGAAAACAAATTATTTTAGATCCCTGCCTACAGTACATTAATGCATTCTTCAATCACCGATTCGGAAATTTTCTAACACCACCATTCTTCCCAATTTCAAAATTGTAATTGCATAGACCCACCTATCCACTATCTTGTAGCCATATGAAGGCAGGTTTTGAAGATTCCTTATTGTAACTGGTGGTATGTTGGTGCCCTGTTTGGCCTGGCCCTCTGGCCCTAGAACCTCTAGCGTGTGCCTGTGAGGGATCGCCCCCCTATCATAGTGCACCAGGTAGGCTAGGATATCGTGCCTGCGCCGTCGGGCCAGCTCCTGCCTGAACAGGGCCCGCTCGTAGTGCTGCACGTTTTTATCCGGCCTTATGCTGGTGGTTAGTGAAGGAGAGAAGAGAGGAGGAGGAGGGGGATAGAGTGTGTGTGTATGTAAAAGAAAATGTGGAAGAGAGAGAGAGAGAGAGAGAGAAAGAGAGAGAAAGAGAGAGAAGCATGAATAAAGTGAGAGAGAAGAGAAAAGGAAGAAAATGAAAGATGAAAATAGTGAGAAAGAGTGAAAAATAGAATGCGAATGGAATGGACAGGTAGAAAGTGAAAGATAAAAAGAGAAAGATAGAAGGAGAGAGAGAGGGAGAGATAGGGAGAAAGAGATAGACAGACAGACAGCAGTAAGGAATGAGAGTGATGCGTGCATGTACTGTATATCAACAAAAGAAAACAATTACAACACGTAGAGGGTGAAATTAGATTGTGATAGATGAAGGAGGGGCTATAATCATGTAAGATTTTTAAAGTGAGTTGAGTACAAGCAGTAGTAAAGGTGAAGTTTATGTCGAAGGAAAAGTTTGGGAATAGTTATGGTAATTTCACATGGGACATAAACACATCGTAGGAAAAGATGAAATATGAGAAATGAAAAATGAATATATTATAAGATAGTTTGGGAATAGTTATGGTAATTTCACATTAAACATTTCACATGGGACAAACACACATACTAGGAAATGATGAAATATGAGAAATGAAAAATGGATATATTATAAGATAAACGTAAAGAAAGCAAGGTTAAAGAAAGAAATAACGAGGGAAATGCGATAGAGCCCACAATTTCACAGAAAAGAAATGAATGACAAATGTGCATGCAAGTGTTTGGTTTTCCCTCTCCAAAAGCATTGCTAGTAGATGATGAAAACAATATTTCTATAAGGCATTTAATTTGCATGCTTTTGAAATGTTGATTTACTCACTTTTTCTGTGCAGCTCTGATCTGCTCAAGTTCAAAGGTCGTGTACGGCCTTCCGGATCGGTTGCTTGGTAAACCCTTACTCTCTGGTAATGATGCAATGGGCCTGGATGGATAACAATATTAGAGAAATGAGTCACCAGTCTTTACTGTATGGGGCATCAATTGTCACATTCTATATCCAAGAAATATACACAATTAGTTTGAAACTCTAAACTGTCTCGTATATTCCAGGCTAATAACAGCAGTTTTGAATATCTTTACAAAGTTTGGAAGCAAAGTGTAAATTTTGGATCTTTTTTAATCAACAATAAATTGCTCCTCCTGCAAAAATCATTACAGATACTTTCTCCCATTCATATCCTTTTTTTTTTAAAGATAATCTAGTGAACTCACCACTGATAACAGACTTTGCAACTTTTCCATAAACGTTTAGATAAGAAAGACTTATGTGACTATTCTAAGCAACACTGCAAAAAACATGGTGTCCCGTTAAAGAATTGCAGAATACCGGTAAGAATTATTCAAATGAGAAGAAGAGTTTCACCCAATCTAATTGCTAGTTATATCTATGATTTTTTTAATTAGAACATTCAGTAGAGGATCTAACTTGTCTGCACTGTATGACAAACCCTGGCAAGTGTATACTTACGCTTGAGGAGACAAGTCCAACGGCCTGTCACAAGATATACAGTGAAACTTCTGCAGAGGCCTAGAAAAGAAAAAAACAGAGTGATAGTTTGGTGTGATTTTTTTTACTAATAAAGACAAAAACAAATCCATTTCTTTCACCCTGATAACTACAAAAACAGACACAATTGCTAGAAAATTATGAGATAAGAAAGACAAGGAGGAGGAGGAGGAGGAGGAGGAGGAGGAGGAGGAGGAGGAAGAGGAAGAGGAAGAGGAAGAGGAAGGGGAAGAGGAAGAAGAAGAAGTAGAAGAAGAAGAAGCAGAAGAAGCAGAAGACTAGAAATGCAATCGTGTCACAACGATGTGCGTGCAATGACGCCATGTTTCTACGTGTCAAACGAAAGAGCTTCTCTCGGACTATCCAGAGCAATTTGTACGAAGTCTATAGCTTCTGTGATATTGGAGATAGGTAGGGCGAAAGAAAGGACTCAACAGTGACCTTGATGGGGTGGTAGTGACTATGCCTACGAAGTTTGAAAGAAATTGGGATAGGGGAAAGAACGTAGAAAGGGCTCGCAAGCACTGCGTGCAAAAACCATTGGGATTTGGTGCATGTTCCTTATTGCAATATAGATCGTTCTGGGGGCCAACAGCGTGAACCCGATATGCCCCACAGACAATCCGTGTAATGCATGGGCGCAAAACGTACAGGATCTGTATTACGACCGGAGTTAAATTGTTTTTTCTCTCTCTCTTTATGTCTCTTTATAGGCCGTATTTGGTATCATTAGAAAGACAATTTCATGGTTGTTATTGTAAACCACTCTCTTTTTTTCTATGATAATCCTATCGAAACACGTGATGTAAAATAGATTTATAGTACAAAATGGCGTCATAATGGCCCCCTTGACCAATTTCAAAAATTCGGCCACAAGGTGCCCTGCGTACTGCAACTCTAAATGTCACTGCAAAATTTCAAGGAAAAAAAAGGATGTTTAGGGGGCGAAAAAAAGTCTGAGAAATGACGTCTTAGCCGATACGTGTTATAATATTGGGCGGAAACTCGGCGGAAATCGTATAGTGACCCTTATTCAAATGTGATATACTCAAAATTTTCTGTGTGAACATATACCATACTTGGTATCATTCGAAAGGGCACTTCGTTGCGGTCATTTTCACACCATTGTCATCTGCGCGCAATGTACTGCACGCATTATAGGCGCTATTACGTAATGCATAGCAAATTCATCATTTTTGGCGATAACTTTGCGCTGACATATTCGAATTTTACTAAACTTAACAGACAGTTGTCACGTATATGGATACATATGTCTGCTAAGTTTCATTGATGTAGGTATAAAGATCGCTAATTTAGAGCAATTTGAAGTTATTTCTCAATTTTCTTCAAAATGGCGAATTTGGAGGGCATTTTTCGCAATGTCGGTCAGTGTTAGGGTATATAATTTTGTATATGGCTGGAAAGGACATATCTTCAAGTATCTAAATCCAAAAAAGGGTACGGGTTTGCCAAGCCATTATGGAGATACGGCCACAGAAAGAAAGCCAATTCCCAGAACTTTAGAGGGCGCTATTTATGTTTTGCATGGCCATTGGAGCATGAAATTTGGCATGGCTATGTGCAATTATGAGATAAGGATAATATGAGATTTAAACACAAAACGGAGTTTATATGAGAAAGTTATGGCAGTTTTAGATTTTTAGGGGTCCATTTTTCAAGAATTTGAGAGATTTTTGACGGAGTCAGTTTCAGATTTAAATTTTGAGTACGAAGATGGCATTTTGAAGGTCAAGTCATACGTCGCAGATGAAAGAACATCTCTCAGACTATCTAGAGGAATTTGTTAGAAGTTTGTAGGATCTAGGATAGTGGAGATGAGAAGGAAGAAAGAAAGGCCTTAAAATGGACCAGAAACGGACAAAATGGCGCCTGGACGGTTATGCATGAGTGATTTCAAAAATCGAAAAAGTAGGTGACCTTGATGAGATGCTAGAGATGATGCCTACGAAATTTGAAAGGAAAAGGACTTGAGGAAAGTACCTAACCAGGAATAACAAGCACTACGTGCAGAACGAATGTGATTTCCGGACGATAAGGAAAACCAGGAGGAAAACAAGAATATTAATGGGGCAGAATGTGAACGAAAACAAGGCAATGACGAAGGTTCGTCATTGCAAAGAAGAAGAAGAAGAAGAAGAAGACACCAAGGAAGAGGGTAAAGTGGAAGCACAAGAAAACAGAAAAGTTATACAAATGAAGGAGAGAAAGAATCAGAAGGAGAAGATTGATCCACAAATTGAGATCAAGAACAATGAGAAAAAAGAAGAGTAGCAGAGAGAAAGATAGAGAGAGTGAGTGAGGGAGAGAGAGAGAGAGAGAGAGAGAGAGAGAGAGAGATACAAGAACATAAAACAAGAAAAAAAAATGTGAAGCAAGACATGAGCATGAAGAAATAAAAACTCACCTCCTAAAACCTGCCGCATCTTCTCCAGTCTCGACCTCTTTCTTGACATATTTTGAGCTGACCGTTTTGATGCGGTTATCAAGGTATGACTTGAGTGGGTCAAGCTCCATTCGGTCAAGCTTGTTATCAATGTCCAGTTTCAATCCACCAACAGCAGAATCCCAGGCAGTTTTCTGGAATAGGAATAAGGAGTATGCCACATAATTTGAGTGAGATATTACTCACCCTGTTCACATGATAAAAACGATAAAAATGGGCCACGTTAAAGGTAATACAAAGTTTTGGTATGGGGTCATGAATTTGGTTCAAATGAACATATTGGAAGCATATACGATCCTACAATATTCAGTGATCGTTGTCGCGGTCGAAATCGACTCTAAAGTTATGAAATTTTAAATAATAAACACTTTATGTTGAATAGCTCCCTCTCAAGGTCAAGATATTAATTAAGTTATAAAACAATGTTTATTGACTAAAATCGACCGATAAGCTATTCTCGTTGGGAAATTATATACAACTACATACTCTGAGATTTTCATGGTCGCAGCGACCATTGTACGGCCGTAGGAGCTATTTGAAATTTATCAAAATTTACCGGGAGCACCGGTAAATCTTTATATTCGATTTTTCTCGAAAGCAGAAATGTTTTAGGGGCTAAAATTGATGGTGTTTTTAATTCATCCACAGGGGCATCCAAATATATCAAAATTGTAAAGAATCACTATCCACCCAATTTTCAAAATTTCCCAAAACTTTGTAATACCTTTAAATCACAGCATATAAACATGTACAATCATGTAAACGTAGGTAGCTAAATATTGTTGGATATAATGCCTGTTCTTGGAATAAGAAATGATTAATCAAGTTTGCAGGTGAACTCAAAGAACTTACTGGCATAATCATGACAAAATCTTGATAATAACAAAAAAGTTGCACAACATCGATTAAACATAACTAAAAATATGGCAATTTCTTTGAACTATTTACTTACATGACCAGTTGATTTATCTGTGACACAACATCAATCACAATATCATAACAAACACTGAAAATGTTCTTGTAGTTTGTACTTACATGGCCGCTTAATTTGTCCATGACATCGTTAAGATTCCTGGAAAGCTCATCTACAGCGCCGTCAAAGTGAGACCGGCTCACCTTGTTATCCAAAGCATGCTTGTCTGCTTTCTGTGAACAATGATAGCCATGACATATTATAATTTAATTCTGTGGTGTGGTATTGAATTAAATTAATACTGAAACATATAAATTAATAAAAATAAAAAATAGATAAAGAGATAAATGGTTGAATATGGAGGCAATTTTTCAAGTGGTGGTCTGTTTTATAGGGGCTCAAGTATTGGTGTTTCTTGAAGATACTATGACAGCAAACAAATTTAAATCAAAATATGCATATGAGAGGCAAAACAATGTCTTCATTGTGAAATGGTGGCTACACTTAAGTCCAATAAAACCTCTATAGGGTAGTCTAAAACCATACAACAACTTGCAGATATATACAGAACTTATGGAGTGATAGAACAGTTGCAAGTAAAATGCAACCACAGCAAAAAGTCATGAATTTGCATTTCTTGCTGAAATGTAGAAAAGAACAATAATTTGCAGCTGCAGGTGTCACTCATTCAAAGATTCAGATTTCAGATTCAGATTCAGATTATTTTATTGGTCCATTTGGAAATTCAGTTGCTGGCATTACATAAAGCACATAATAAGAAAATAATACACACAAATAAATGATACACAGTAGCAAATGTACAATGACATATCCATATGGAAACACGGATATAAATTGTTTTTACATAGTGGAATGATATAAGAAAAGAAAATAAATAAATGGACTTACAACACTATTGAAAATGTACGATTGCGTAGAATTTGAAAATAGTATTGTTATTATCTTTTATTATTATTATTTTGACAGAAAAAATGATCGCAACTTCTTCAGAAGATCAACTCAGGGACCATTTCAATACCCTGTTGTACATCCAATACAAATCATGTTCACATCACGTAATATGTCATTGTATTGTTCACACCTTTCAAAAAAATGCAATGGGCAAGGCTATTGAAACGCCGTAAGTTGACTTCTAAAGCAATCAATTTCAATACCCTGTTGAATATCCCATACAAATCATGTTCACATCACGTAATGCGTCATTGTATTGTTCACATCTTTCAAAAAACACGATGGGGAAGGCTATTGAAACGCTGTAAGTTGACTTCTCAAGCAATCGTGTTAGATGAATATTTGAGAGGATTCTTACCACATCAATCTCCATGATGACATGCTCCTTGTCAGCTTTGTTTTCTTGCAGACGATCTACAAATGTGTAAAGAGCCTGGAACAGGATAAGAAAGGTATTCATACATCAATGTCTAGGATATGCAGATCAATTGAATCACAATCAATAAGGGAATGTGTATAAAAGATTTGATATATACACCCACATAAACCCATGACAGCTATCAAATTGAGTCTCTTATTGCACAGGAATATTTATAATATTAATGATTATTACTGAAACTATTGCCTGTACATTGATAGAGGTATAATACTTAATTTCAATGTGTCAATAAATAATTGAATTTTGTATTGCTTTGAAGGATCTGAAACAATATAGAGTAAGATGGAGAATAGTACCAAGAACCCCCCCCCCCTTAGGAGGAGACAAATGTGTAGATGATGATGATGCTTTCATAGAACTCTAATATCACAAATGTTAATAGAATCATTGTTTTCAACTTTGAACCAAGGTTCTTGCCTTCTTGTAAATATAATGTTACATAATCCTTTATCTTTTTATTTAGTGTAAAGTACCAAAGCTTTGTATTTAATCACAGAACAATTTTAGCCTAGATGTAGAATAGCTTGAAGCTCAAGCATGTATTCAATACCGGTAGTTATTTATATATATTCATTATATTCTCAATCTTTGTTATATTGATGTTCTTTATGTTTGGATAATAAATCTTCAAACTCAATACTCAAAAACTCAAAACAAGTACTTTGGGGGTATATACTTACATCGATATGCTTCTGTTTGACGTTGTGCTCATCCACAAGATGTACGTAGGATGTATTGAGTTTATCCACCTCTTCCTGGAGCTGCGTGAGGGCGTCCTGTAGCTTCTCAAGACCTTCGCTGTCCTGTAATAAGATATCGGTTGATAAACACACAATCAGCCTGGTGTGAATGCACATCCCTTCAAAGTGAATAAAACACACTTAACCCAATGTGTGAAAATTTAGTATTGTGTCCCATTTAGACATTTAAGAAATCAGTTGATAAAACAGAATCAGTCAAATGGCGTGCCTAGCTAGTGTGAATGCACCTCCCTTCAAAGTAAATAAAACACACTTAACCCAATGTATGAATATGTAGTATTGTGTCCCTTCTAGACATTTTGTTGAATATTGAATATACCGGTAGCAATATTGAATGTAGCTACATGTACACGTTTTGCATATTTTCTGGTGTCAAAACTTAGCATTAAATCAATATTTAAAAAATCTACTAACTTAAATGTTTTCATGATAAAAAACACCATAATGATTGATAAAAGGTCTGTTCTTAAAACATTGACAAGATACATACATGCACTTAATTCAAATTATTTCTCTTGGTCAGATTATATAATTAAGCTGCCATATTCTTTTTTAATTTGACAATGACCGTGTATTGAAGATTTTTTTTTTAAAGTGAATTTAAAAGCTACAGACACTCAACAAATTCACTGACTTTATAAATAAAAATATATCATAAGAAGTGATTTTGACGGGTGGTAGTGAATATTGTTATGTTAAACTGAAAAAAGCGTTTGAAAAAACACATCATGCTGAAATTTTGGACAATATTTAGCAATTCAATGAAGTTATACAGCAGGCTGACAAGATATAACATTACAATTCTGAAAACAATGTTATTTTCATGTTAGTAAAACGGTGTTAATTGTCGTTATAAATCAAACTTAGGAAATGTTATTGGTAAACGTCTGTATAAAGCTGGCTGCGTTCATGTAAAGTTAAAAGGATATCTATGCAATCTAGACAATGGTAAGTGTTAGTGTCGCATATTTGTAGTTTGCTATGACAATGAACATCATTTTCCATAAAAGATGACAAGTTTCAGAATACGGCCCACGACAATTGACACTTATCATGAACTTTTTTTAAATCTTGAAAAATGGAATGAAATTGTGTACAAGGATTTATAAGCTGAGTTCAATCAATAAGGTAAAATTGCAACATACTGATACAATATCTACACAACAGTGCATAATACAAGTGCCTTGAATACCACCAAAACCCAGTGATATTGTTGTAAAATCATGCCAAAATCAATAAAACAAGGGAAAAAAAAGAAACTGGTGTACCGGTATACAAAAAGTTTTACCAAAGGGTGTTAGAACTGAAAGATTGCATAATAACATGAGCATTGGCATACATTTGCCAATAAAAAAATGCATAACAATCAATAATAAAGAAAAAGGAAATTAAATAGACTTGCAAAATCATATTCATCATTTGTAAAAAAAGAGTTTAGCACTGGCTATGATCGGAGTATCTCAAGCTTTACCTGAAAGACAGTGCAGTTTCAAAACATATCTCATGGTTTGTGAAAAAGTACACGGACAACTATTCACTACTGGTTCAATATATCATGGTTTGGGATGCGCGAACACTGGAAAAAGGTGAATATGCATTTAAATGTGCAAAGGCTATTGTGCAAGCACCCCTTCCAAAATGCCTGGGTATGGACATAACAGGTATTTTCTCTGTGTTCAAATTGCACGTTATTACATAACCATAATGATATAAAGGCCAAAGCTAGTGTACAATTGATAATACTAATATTGCATGGCTTTTACAAGGGTATATATTGCACTCGATGTGATAATATTTCACTTGCTGTTGTGCCAACTCGTGAAATATGCTCATCAGCTTGTGCCAATCTCCTTGTATACCACTTGAGGCCTATGTTATATACCATATTAGTATAATGTTATATAAGTATTAATGTTAGAATGTTATAATGTTAAAATGTTATATCAGTATTAAGGTTATACATTTATAATATTATGATGTTAATGTTCTATAAGTATAACTAGCTGGACCCGCGGAAATCCGCTGGATTCTAGAGGGGGGCGGGGCTGTAAATAGATATATATAGAGACTGTCTAAATTAAAACCACCAAGAACTTTATTTGCCATTCAGGCCATTAAAAAAATGTTTTGCGTCCCCGCCCGCTTACTTTTTGGGGGCCGCCTCCTATTTTTTTTTTTGAAAGAAAAAAAAAACAGCGTCCCCGCCTGCTTCCTATTTGGGGGCCGCCTCCTATTTTTTTTTTTTTTTTTTTTTTTTTTTTTTTGAAGAAAAAAAACATGAAAAGCACTGCTAAAATGTATTTCTGATTTTAAAAAAGAAAACAAAAAATTGTCGGCCGCCATCTTGAAAAATAGCCCGAATGTCAGGGAAAATGTACCGAGCGGCCATTTTGAAAGAAAAAAAAAGGGCCTCCTCCTTCCCATTTTTCGAAAAAACAGGACGCCAAACATGTTTTTTTTTTAATTTGGCCTTATATAAAAAAATTTAAAAAAACGATCCAAATGTACCGGTAGTTATTCTTTAAGCCACTGGAACTGCGTAGAGTTCCGTAGTGTGGAAAGCTTTTACTGCTTTGTCGATCTGGCGTAGGGTAGCGTACTGTTGCGTAGGCATGTAGCGTAGTGTTGCGTAAAAAGGCGTACTTTCTTTGCAAATTTCTACGCCGAAAGTACGCGAAAAAAATTAAACATGTTGAATTGTTTTCGTTCATCTTGCGTACCCCTTTCCGTCCCTCAGCATATAGTAACGTAGGCCAGCGTAGTTGGTACGCAACACTACGCAACTCTACGTATTGACCCCACGCCAATTACTGACTCGCAAGTGTCACAAATAAAGTATTAAAAACATGCTCATCTGACCCTAATTAAACGCCTAAACCCCCCAAGCTTTCGGGGGTTTATGGCCCCTTGAAACCCGTGGACCCCACGCCTATATTATATATACACTCAACCCGCTGCGATCTGATCTCTCCCCCCCACCCCCAACTTTGAAGAATGTAACCCCCGAGCTCTTGGGGGTTTATGGCCCCTTGAAACCCGTGGACCCCACCCCTGTATTATATATACACTCAACTCAGGACCCGCGGAAATCCGAGGGATTCTAGAGGGGGGCGCAGGCAAAAAATTAAGTTTTTCATTTCGGAGGCTCCATTTCAAATTTTTGGGAAATTTTCGGGGGCTACTTTTTCAACTTTCGGGGGCTCTTTTTTCTGGGGCTACTTTTTCATTAATTCATAAAAGGATAGGCCTACACTTTGTTGAGATTTGTTTAGTAGGCTAAGGTTTCAGGCTTCCTACTTCATAATTGCCTATTTAAAAAAAAAAAAACATTTTTCTAGTTCAATAACCAAGTTTTCATGCATTGATTTGATGCAAGAACTGTAACATAATGAACCTAGATTGTGATTATTTCTGACCATGAATTTCGATAATCATTTTTCAAAGTAAAATTTTCACAAGAAAATCAGACAGTCGTTTAAAAACGTAGACATTAGTAATATTTTTACTAATTCTAAGCTCAGGTTTCGTAAATCTATTCACGAAACTATATTGAAATCGCGGCAATAATGATGCAAACCAACAGATAACAATTTCAAAGTGTCAAATGAGTTGAGATGAGCTTGCAGGAAGCTCAACACCGGCGCCGCAGGCGTCGGACGCCTGCGGGGCGCGGTCCCGGTGTTGGAGCTTCCTGCAAGCTCATCTCAACTCACACACACTGCACTGCGTGTTGATTGAAGACAGCTTGCGACTCAACTGTCAGTCCAATGGTTTTCTTGTGAAAACTTTCCTTTTTAGAAAATGATAATCAAAATGTTGTATACATGGCCGTAATAATCACAAAATAAGCTTTGATTTCATACCTCCATTCACGAAAACTATATAAAAATCGCGGCAATAATGATGGAAATAGGTCTCTAAGTTAGGACGTGGACGGGAAGCTTCGTGTGTATCTCTGTGGCTTGTGCAGCGCTAAAGCACATCCTATAGCACATCCTATAGCAAGACGCTTTACTCTCGGTGATCCCGCCCTTTGCATGGAGCATTTAATACGCAACATAATGTGAGTGGTTGGTCACTTGTTGTGTGTCTCTTTGAGAACTGCAAAGAAATGAGTGTGATCGACGGCGCGGTCTATATAGAGAATATCATATAGGAAGATACCTAACACGGGGTAAGTCATACCCATTCAGCGTGCATTTAATACGCAACTTAATGTGAGTGGATAGTCATCGGTCGTGTGTCTACAGATGTTATGTTGAATATCCATGAGGTATCTCTGTCGTCACGCATATCATGCATTATGCATATCGCGTCTGTTTTCGCCCTGGACGTCGACCCGGAGGAGGACCTCGGGCGGAGTATAGCCAATTCGACAGAGTAGACTCTCCCGCGGACGACGGCACCGGGCACGGGTACCCCGAGAGGAGGGTTCAGGAGGAGATAGCTGCACCAACTTCGGTCGGCGATCTCATTAAAAAACAATAGAATACAAAGGCCGGCGGAGACGTCGCGCCCCCCGCGGAGCCTTAGCGTATTACTTATAGTGATGTTATATAAGTATTTAAAGAATATAAGTGTAGAAATAATAAGTGTCCATTTAAAGCAAGCCATGCAGCATATCAGATTTTCAACTTCATATGTTTAAAGATGTTCATGCGTGGGTATATAGTCGTTCATGAAGTTGGCAACTTGGCGATCACTACATAACACTGAGCCAATGGGTATTACGCTCCTGTGCGTACGTTTGTGTGCTGCCCTCTATATACCCACGCTTGAGCAACTTTAAGAAAAGAGGAGTAACAGTCGTACCACAGACGATGTCATGAGCAACGTTTCTTTGGCCTTTGGCAGTGACTTGACCGACTTGACCTTTCGGGTCTTCGATGGAGAGGTCGTCATGCCCTCAACATCCCTAAACTGCTCCTTAAGACTCTTTTCCAGGCTGCTGACCCTACCACCTACATCCTTTATCTGTGTTTTGACACTGCTAGACAGCCCCTGGAGACTGGTCTTTATTCTACTCTCTAATTCATCCAGCAACTATTGTTTAGGGTGATGGGTGTCATGGATTGTGCGTCAATGCACAGATCAATAAAATCGTGTAGATGGGAGAAACAGGTCACAACACAAGTGGTGTCGACAGAATTTTATGAAGTATGTCGGGATGAGTTCAATCGTTACATTGATATCAGAGGAAATAAATAATGGTAAAGAATTGGAAGCAGGTGAAAGAGATGTTTAATAGAGGGATGGTCATTATGATTGGAGAATAGGATAGATTCACAAGGACATATTCATAAGATTTACAGGAAATTAATGAGCATGAATGACGACAGTATGTTGAGGTATTTTGAAAGGCAGGATGTTAGAGATGAAGGAAGTATGTTGTGAGGTTTCAAAAGGTAGGATATCAAAGTAGAATGCAATAAATGGTTTCAAGGAAATTAAGAGGCAGATATTTCATGAGTGGAATTAGGTCATGAAAGTGAGATGGGAAAGCATTTAGAAGATGACATACAGGAAGGGGAGAGAGAGGAGGAAAAGAGAATGAAAATGAGAATGAATTGTTAGTGATATAGAAGATTTAGTATCATAGCCATAGATTCAAATACAACAATAAACATTTGTTTTTTTAAAGGTTTACACACAATGTATGAGAGTCTGATATAATCTTATATGTCACACTGTTAATGAATACTGTTACTGAGGTAACTGTAACTATTGTTTTGTGAGAGAAAATGCTAGAAACACATAAAACGTTAATGATTGAATTAAAGTATCTAAACTCAAAAACATATGTATGTACATGTAAAAGAAGAATAGTATATAAGATGGGTATGTTTTATCATGTATATGTAAGGCAGAAAATGAAATAATGTGAATTACATTTTTAATGAGCAGATGATTGGGATAATGTACTAATGATTTACAAAATAATAAGAAATATACAAATATTTGAAATTAGGAATTACTAGAGAAACTTGTTTCAGAATGAACATATCTGGAACCTGGATTCCGATTAATTTTCTGGTCTAGATACATTGAAATTTGATCTTTCATTAAAAAAAAAAAAATTCTTGTAGTTTTAATTTTTTTCAGAACGTGCATTTAAATTGAAGGGAAATCAGAAGACATCACAACACAAAACCAAATCTTCCCCCTTTGGTGGTGTTGTGCAAGAATCTACTATAGAGGGCTGCAGAAGAACAGATTTGAAGTTTCGATCAAATTGATATATCTAGTTATATAAAAAATATCCCATCTTGTGCATGTGCATCTCATAATAAAAAAAAAGTAACTACGAAAATCACTCTTAAGGCCTACAGCATGGTATAGTAAACTGAACACACTATCAGATCATACCAATGTGCATAAGGTGAACACAGTTCAAATTCTTTTCCAAATGAACATCAAAACTTCAATTTCCCAAACAGTGTTCCGATATGTACAAATAAATTCAAATATTTCACTTCTGACTAAATGTTTTTGATGTCATTTTGATACCATGGATTAACCATGTAAAATGGAAAAATAAAAACCCACTCTAAAATCCACAAAACTAACCCCCTGTGAAGTTGGTTCGCCTGTGTTCAAGCCAATCTGGGAGACATCCCTCGCGAGGGCATCTTGGGCCTCTACAACGTCCGCTATGGCCTGCTCCAACGCTTGACGTAGAGCCGCAAGGTCTTCAAAGGTCACAGAGCACTGTTCGCTCTGACTCTGTAGCCGCTCCTCTAAGGCATCCAGCTAATTAAGTCACATCAAAGTATAATTACCCTTCAATTTCAGCTCTTAATTAATCTATGAATGTCTGGTATTGCCAAATCTTGTCCAATTAAATCACCACTCCTTTGATTAAGTCTTAAATAATTTTTCTACTGGTGTAGAAAGATATTGAAAAAGATGTAAGAAGCTGAGCATTTCTGAAATAATTTCTATGCCTGTTGAAAGGACTTCTTTGATTAAGTCTTAAATAATGTTTTTCTACTAGGTGTAGAGAGATATTGTAAAGATGAAAAAAAGCTAAGCATTTCTGAAATTATTTTTCTATTATTGTTGAAAGGACACTCTCTAAAATGAGGAGTGGCTTGAGGAAAATAGGTATTAATGTTAGAAAGGAGTCATAATCTTTGTTACATCATTACAACTAAACTGGGAAGGAAAGAGATATAAACTACTTTCAAGATTAGTATTTAGAAATTAGAATGTTAAGTGCATCTTGAAAATGATTAAGAGAATACAAGATATTAGATTGTTTTAAAGAAAGACAACACATATACATGGATTAAGAAAGATTGGCAGTTATTTGAAAAATAAGAATTTTACATGATTTTACATGTAAGGAGTTAGCATACTGTACAGCCATAAATATTTCTGAATAAGATTTCTCAAGGAAGAGGCTGTATTTGACTTTTCAGCTGCAGGAGTTAGTGAAAAAGCAGATGATTAGATGACAGTTTTAATTCCTTTAGTAAGATTCCAATTTCACACATGTTATTAATGAAGCCTTCTACACTTTCAAATGTATACAGAGTCTGAGAATGATAATGCCTGCAGCTCAGCGGATGGATAACATGAAATAGAGATTATAGCTAGGCAGCATCGATGCAATCTGAAGATCAGAGAGTAGCCAATTTACTCTGTTTATGACAGCTGCAGGCAAGAAAAGTATACAATGCACATTTTCAAGATTAAGAGTCCCTGAGTCTGATGCTGTCCCTACCTTTGCTTTGCTGTCTCTGAGATGGTTTAGCCCTTCCTCAAGTTCAGCCAGCTTGTTGACCAAGTCACCTGGAACACTCACTTTCGATAAGAGGGCCTCCACTTCTGACATGTCTGCCTTCTTGGATATGAGATCCTAGAGTTTAATGAAAGAGCAAAGACAGTTTGATTCAAATCTTTTAAACTCGATGCAGAAGTCAACATCAAAAGAAATTAACATTATAAAGTCAAACCTGCTTTAGTGACAACCTGTCTACAAAGACCACATTTTTGTTCCCCTTGAAAAATGATTTCTTAATGAAACATGTACTATTAAGAACCTGTACATAAAGACCACCTGCCTATAAAGACCACTTTTCTTATCTCCCTAGGATGGTCTTCATAGACAAGTTTCACTGTATTACACTGGTTAAAATTCAAACTACATGTACTTTGTTTGGTGATACAGATAATTTTCTGGAGAAAAAACAAACTATCATTTACATTAAATGTAAGAAGAAAAAATAAAAAGGGATATAATGTTACAATAATGGCTTTGTATTTGAAGAATTAAACTAGGGAACAGCATGAACAAGAGGTCATGGATTCAACTTTAATCATAAAAACCAAAGCTGGCTACGGTCAATATTTCAGAAGTGTAGACATCTTCTAAACTTTGACCTACCTCTAGTATTTTGACCCTGTCTTCCAGTGAATAATGCTTGCCAGTGAGTTCCCCAAGCTCTCTTAAGACCCTCTGGAGTTCTTGGGTTGGATGGGCCGAGGCGGTGGACACTGAACGCACGGACCTACTGGATACAGGGCGGGATGGTGGCGGTGAAGGGGTCTGGAAAAAGAACAGGGGACCAAAAACATTACCTTGGGAAAATACAGAACATAGAAATCTAATTTACAAAAATCAATTTCATTGATAGCACTGAAGAAACACGTGTATGAAAAAGAAGAACCAAATATATTACCTTGGGAATTAAAGTACAGTACACAAAAATTAATTTAATATATAGGTGTGTACATGAATTATTTTTCATATTTCATATATTCGTCAAACTTGTGTCTAAAGCTCTTTTGCTAAACATAGTTTTCAACCTGGTAAAATTGGTGTAACACATCAGTTTTTTTTAATGAAATCTTTACAAATAAAAATAAATCACTATCATATTCTCATTTCACATGAAAATAATTCAAAATTTGAGTAATTACATGTACTGTATAACTATTATTTAAAGAAAAAAAAAATCTCTTCATTTTAAATTCTATCTTTTTTTTCTTAAACTATGGTGTGAAACTAATTTTTACATTGCATATTGCTACACCTACATTATGTACAGCCACAAGAGATCTTTGTTCCTTCACACCTTAAGATTTTACATAAAGAACTTCCTGTTTCATATATGAGCAATCTGAAACATCACTGGAACATTTAATGACATCAGTCTTAATTATCAAAAACACTTAATCATTTCTGAGTTAATGTTTAAATAGGGATTATAAAGTTCCCTACAATGTAGGCAAAGACTAATATTGACACAATCAAATGCCACTTTGTTTTGAATTGCCAGACAGGATCTAACGTGATGATAATCTGTTAAATTGCCATTAGTGGGTCGATCTGCTGGGAGACTCCAGCAAAACGATGATTGCACAATGTTGAGGTGACAGAGAGATAAAATGGCATGCTTGGATACAGTTGCTAAGGGATACTAAAGTATGATAACTGATAACACTTATCAGTGTGTGACATCTAATTCATTGATCTACAAACTGACAGGGAACCGGCAGTGGGTGAAAGAATTGAAATGTCTGTAGTTATGGTGATGTACATGTATGTCTACAAGTCATCAAAAAGGGGAAGTAATTACTGAAAAATAGTGGTTTACCATCTACGAAAAAGTCATGAAAAATATTATTTTAAAGAATTTGTTTTCTTTCAGCACATGAAAAAGTGAACTGGAATGTTTATCTTGTATACAATTGGACATTTGACAGAGGTGTAATTAGTCAATACTTACAACAACAAAATTGCAACATGGAACTTTTAGGAATTGTAAATGATAGTCAGTTTGATACAATTTGCACAGATTCAGTGTTCACGGTATGAAATGGTCACACACCTAAACCAAACATTAATTTCATGTACACAACCGTTTCACGTTTTGTCATTAGTGACAAAGGAGGAAATGTGGACAATAACTTCATAAAGCCAATACATTTGTACATAACGTAGAGAAAGGAAAAACTTACACGGGTCTGGGCAAAGGCATTAGTTAAAGGCATAGTCTGAACTGTTGAGTGCTGGAAAGAAAAAACGAAGTTGTGATATATAAAAGGAACTATCATTTACTAGTGTATATATTTCAATGTACATATAATAATATTTATACAACACAAGAACAATTTTTAAGTATGTACAAACTACTTATGCAGTCCATTATCATACTCTTCTATTCAAACACATGAAGAGTTGTGTTCTACAAAGAAGAAAATGCAATGTTCTTTGGGTCGCATAATGATGCATAGAATTGAAAATTTACATCTTTTTATACAAAGGTAGAGAACATACATGTACACATGAAATTTAGCAACAAATGAGTGAAAAACACATTATTTAGCATGAAAATTCAGCCACTTGGTTTTGTTATCTCTTTGCAGGTACTAAAAAAGCAGTGGATATGCATACAGCTAATACATACATTTAGTATTGAGGAATCAATTTATAGTAAATATATAGTACATTAAACACAAATTTGGGACAATTAAGTTTAATATCAATTATAATGCGCAGAATACACAGAAACTGCATGCATGGTTCTTGCGAGCATCCACGATTTTATACATCCTACTCTAGTCTAAAAACAAATATGGATAACTGTCCAACTTACATCCATTGGTGAGGTTTGCATGGACGAGTCCAGTTGGTTGACAGGTTCTTTGTATGCGCCTTTCAAAGCAGCCTCAAAGCCTGGCCATGTAACAATATCATCCACACTGGGTAGCATTGCCAATTGGTTCCGTAATTCGTCCTAAAAAAATATGATGAAAGGATAAAAAAGATGATATTCCACATTTTGACAGGTTGACATATTATACGTTATTTGCTCCAAAACATAACGGAAGGTTTTCAGAAAACTGTTTCTTTTCTTTAGTGAAAATTATTTTCATAGTAATTTCATAATTTGGAAACGATGAGCATATCAGCCTGTGTGTGTATAATCCATCAGTGCAGTTTATCCCATGCAATTTCTAATTACTTAATTGTAAATAATTGTTTTCAAAATACCACCTCAGGAAACTATTACCCAGTAGTAACTAATCATGCAAGCCTGCAAAACTAAAGGTCAACTACATGTACATGTATAGGAAAATAAATGACAGACACTCAGCATCTGAAGTAATTATACATGGGTATGTATCACAATATGCTGTGCAAATACAGACAAATAACTTTACAAAGTCCCATATGTATTCATAGGTCAAGTACCAAGCAGAATAAGCAGACTAGGTAAAACTCAAATTAATACATTTGGAGTTGCAGCACAGGGGAAGCAAATAAATTCACATGATAATAGAAAAATAAATGATGTACAAAAATGACCACAGTTATTAAAAATATTTGGAAAGTCAAAGTGTAAGAAATCAATCAAGATCACATCTGAAATTGAATCCAAACAGAAATAACTACCAAGTGTAATTTAATGCTGGTTTAAAGGCATGCATCGCTGAATATACTCAACTGATATGTTCATTTAATAACAAACTAAAGAACAGCATAATGCTGATAAAACTAGTGTACACTGTACGTTTAGACTGAGGGCCAAGGCTAAGCGTACCTTAGAGTGTAATGAAAACCTTTGTTTATACTTCCTTGCTTTATTCCAGAAGCAACATGAGATTTAGATATAGCCCTTTGTGATAAACACTGACTTGTGGTCAGGTGATTCATTTCAGAAGGAACATTATACTAATACAGTTATTTGTGCCATACTGTACTTCTGGTCAAATAATTTTATTTTAAGAAAGAATAAACACTCCTGTATTCAAATTTCCAGCTGTTTGGGTTAGGAAACAAAAGATAAGGTGTTGCGTAGGATCAAATGACAGGTGTAGTTTGCAATGTTGTAAGGGTACATGGGTTACACATGTAACACGACTACCAGGCCAACATTTGATAACAATGAACTTACTATAAATAAATTGCCAGTGTATACATTACATGTGCAATGCAAAGTAGACTAGATGTTTAAATACTTTGGTAAACATCATGTGTAATGTGGTGTAAACTGTAATCATGTACATACATACATATGTTCATGTACAGGTGTACATTTGAAATTTTTCTTTTACTGGTAATGCAAAAAAGTGAATAAGGAACTCAAATCTTTTTGATCCTGCCAATAGACAATTATTTGGACAGACCAAAATGACTTTTAGGAGAGACAGAAGTGTGTGAAAAGTCTATTGAAATAACACAAAGTACAAATAAAATTACAATAGAAATCTCTGTATAAAATGGGCGCAGCCAGAAATAAGTGGCTTTGTGCTATTCAAAGTAGTTCAAATACATTTAGCCCTTTGGTACATATTCTCAACAAATCCACATCTTTGAAGAGAAAACTTGTATTACCCATCACATAACAAAGGTTGTTTTATGATCTTGTTCTATACTACTGTACGTGTGCAAATAAACTTTATGAGGACCTAGATAACAAATACATGTTGCAGACCTGTGCAAGGATATTGTCTAAAATAGGCGACTATTAATCAATTCAGCACTCACTTTTACCACATCTGTTGTACTCTACAGTACATAAAGAAAAAAATTATGGAAAGGAATAATAAAATTAAAAACAATAGTTTTTAAGAGGCTTGTTATTATAAACAAATCCTGATGATGAAATGTTCACTTGAAGATAAAATTTACTAAATTATACGTACTACAATACTATGCTTAACTTTTTTTCTTAAATTGTGATATTAGTGAATCACTGAAGATTTTTGTATTAAATCTATATCTGGTATTAAGTTGGTACTCAAAAAGTTTCATTAGTCAAAACCAGCAAAAAGAAATACTCAGGAGGTCTCAGGAGTGTTAAAAAAGGTTTCATATAAAAACAAATTCTTTAACCTGTCTTACTAAAATGCCCAAGTCATCAACATGAATATTTCTAATAAAAAGTATAAAGAGTACATTCAAATACATTATAAGAAATAGAACAAATTATCAATGGGGGGAAAAAAAGTTTCATATTTTTTCAATGTGTTTTCAATGTGTTTTCAATGTGTTTGCAATTTCAATGGTTCGACCTGAGCAGAATCATACATGTTCTCTGGTATGTACAGTATTTGATGTCTGTGCATACAGGTATAAACATTCAATATGGCAAACTGATTATTAACTAACAAATGCAATCTAGCTTAGATGTAAACTTACTATGAGTTTGTTGAGATCATCAATCTTACTCTGTTGTCCAGATGATGCTTCGAGTGAACTTAGTCTGGTTTCTACTGTCTTGTTGTTCTCATTAATCTGGGGGAGGAATTCAATGACATAATAGATCAATACATTATATGCCTAGATTAGCATTTATGATACAACCATGCTACATGTAACTTTTACACATTTCAGGATTATTTAGGTTATCATGATAAAAATAATGAGATTTAGTGGAGCAAGTTGTCAATTATAAAGCCTTTTGTGCAATGTACGTCTTGATATAAATAATGTTCAATATAAGATCTCCTTAATAATTCATTAACCCACTTTGAATTTACAAAAAAATAGTCAAAGTATGTTCCCCCCCCCCCCTCCCCCCCCCCTCCCCCCCCCCCTACATTTGGGCCCTATTCCATAAATTTGTTATCACTTTAGCAAGTTACAATTAACTGTTATAAACTACTGAAATCATGGCATTTGATTGACTGAGCAAATTTGTCATAGAAATTTAGCATTAGTTATTGATAATAAGTTTTATGAAACAGAGCCCTGGTACATTATTAAACTTGTTGCAATTTGAAACTTCCTCAAGCATCGAAAACAAAAAGCAGGTCATAAATGAAAAATAAATTTTCAAAAAAGCAACTGAAGGCTTACAATGTACAGTGTACATACATGTAAGTTTTACAACACAGTCAGTCCTCTATGGACTTTCAGCTTTTCAAATCTATGAAAAAGGTTTCAAAGGACGTACCTGTAAATAGACCCTTTAAATAAAAATAAAAAAAGAATGAATCCTTTCTTCTAACTTTACAAACATAAACATTTTACATTTAATATAGTTTGTACCACACAAACTGTTATAATATAAACTTACCTTTTCAATGTCTTTGCCTAGGTTGTCATGTTTATCTTGTAGATTAGATAGATTACTGGTGTTGTCTTGTAATTTTTTATCCGTTTGTGATAACTCTCCCATGATGTCTTCTACCATACTCATGAGCTGTGAAAGAAAGTTTTAAAAATAATTTTAAAAACCCATTTAATCAAATTTATCATAATGATAGCAATTAAGGCAACTAAATTGGCAAAATATATAAAATAAACCTAAGTTTACGCTAGCTTCATCACCCCCACAAAACAACATCAACAACAATAAACAAACAACATTAGTTGAAAGAAATATCCTGCTTATCTTCAAATATGAAACTATGTGTATTCATAGACTAACTTTCTAAAAATGTTAATCAGTTTCATTTAAAGTGACAAATAGAAAAACTCTCATGCATTTTTAAAAATAAAGATCAACATTGTATAGAAAGGAAAGCGCATTTCAAATTACAGTATATGATACTTTAGGTTTGATCTTCTCACCATTCTTAAAAAATCATATGATACAAAAATTAATAAAAATATTTATCAAAATTATATCATATACGGATCACGCAAGGGAACCATAAAGCACAAAATACACAATTATTTTTTCTTTGTGTGAGAAGCTGAAGCTATACATCCTGTGTTGCCATGGTAATAGATGTTTGTGCGAGACTCCTTTACTCCATCAGCTTCTATTATTGATTATAATCTGGGTTATATTTTTGTCTCTCAATGATCCATCCGAGCATATATAATTCCTCACAATACAATGAGTGTGAGAAAGGTTGGAGAATACTATATACTGTAGGCCAACCAGCAGTGGCCTTTGATTAAGTGAGGGATCGTAGCCTTGGGTTAAAGGTGTCTGCTTCCTAGTGTTATATGACATTACTAGACATTATAATCCACTTCATACTATGTGTTTTATTGATTGGGATATTGAGTGGGCATTGTTCAGGAGTTTGCGTGAGATGTGCGGGAAGTCGTGCATGTTAGTTACTGATAAACCACAAGTAAATGCACATTGTATGTTCGTGAAGGGTGACAATATACATAATAATTAAATATTACAGTGACCTTTGTCTCAAAGTATGAATTAATCCATATTTGACCTCTAAATCAAAGAATAAGGACTAGTGTAAAAACTTTACATTTAAAGGAGGGGAATCATTCACTACAGATCTTCTTCTGAATTTCTTGTTAATATCAAATTAATACAATTTACATGAAAATGTACATGTATTAACCATTTAAGTCTTGGCCTGACATTAATGATTATGTTTAAACAATTTGTTATCACTATGTAATCAATTTGAAAAGACGACAACAACAAACGAACAAATCCTACAAAAAATAACAGGAACTAAAATGTAGATTTTAAAATCATAGAGATCAAATCAAAGGATTTTCCAATCATTTTAATTGTCTTGCAAAAAAACATTAACAGCCAAAAAAAAGAAAAAAACTAAAACACTATTGCAAATGTACTTGTACGTAATTAGCTTTAACAAAAATATGTTTTGCAAAACACATGAATAAATCATTGTCTCACAGCCCAAAATACGCTTATTAATATGTGTGCCACAAATTCATTGACAATATTTATTTTTCCAACACTAGTATATTTCATCATAAAGAGAACTACAGATGGTGACATATCCTATTCACTGCCATGACAGCCATTATTTACTCTCTGATGTCAAGGCAATATGGACAACCATCGGAATGCCCATCAAACATACAGCAGGTGCAATCTTTGACAGTCAATGGTTGAACTTTGTATTATTTCATAGAATGGAAAGGGTGAAAGATCATTTTTCTTTGCTATTAGTGAATATACATGTATGCAAAGTATCGCAATGACTAAAACTAGGGTGACTTTAAAAAGTTGATCTGTCTGAAAATGTACTTGGATTTAGAAATAGAATTATTAGAGAAAAGTCACTTTGGAAGGGTGACTTTAACGAGTTGATCTGTCTGAACATGCTCTTGGATTTAGAAATAAACTTAATAGACAAAAGTGACTTTGGATTCACACTCCATAAATTTCATCCAGCTTCTGTCTTTCTGTCAATATTTGACATAATGTAGGACTGAATACCTGACACAATTTTATGACTTTACTTGAAAAATTACCTTATGAAGTCGAAACCAAATTTCAATCATTAATATATATATACTGTGAGTCAAGGAAGGATCCCTACAAATGATAACATTCAAATGACTATTAAGTGCAAGCAAATCTGCCTTTTGGCTTTAATATCTCTCAGTGAACATTAAATTGGGTCACAAAAATACTGCTTTCCATTTTACATCAATGAAATATGACATGTGACGTAGCCCATGAAATTCCTTTTGACAACTGCGTGGTTCCAACTACAAACTTTTAAAGTTTCTCTTAATACTAAAACTACTAGTAATTAAGTACATTTACATGTATATGTAAATTGATTCAATTTGATTTGATAAATTTGTGGTCAGCAAACGTCAATCATTGATGTAGACTAGTCTATGTAGCTTTATAGAAGTTAAAACATTTTTTCTTTCTTTTTTTAATAACAAAAAAACATTGGCACAAATGATAGTCGCTTTCCATAAAGTCCAGAATCAACTTTGATCAATGTTGATCATATAGTTGTGATTCCAAACTCTAACACAGAATGAGATTTAGACTTGGTACTTGATGAGGTAATCCCTGAAGCAGCTTTTCAAAGCTATACTGGGATGGTGATACTTGACTCTAAACATGTTATTGTTAACTTAAGTCAAGATACAAATTTGGAGATCCAAGTTCTAGCTAACATTAAGTAATGAAGTACTACTACAGGTACTAAAGTAGCTCTGATAGTGATAGTACTAGACTACCGGTATGCAATTTGTACTTGTTTTAATCAGTTTTAGTTTAACCTTCATTCAATCTAGACTAGACTAGAGTCTATAGACGTAGACCTGATCTAGTTCAATTAGACTAGACTCTAGACCTAGCCTAGGCCTAGTCTAGAATAATCACTAGACTCTAGATATTAGAAAATCCCTGAAAAATTGAAAAGAATTAGTGTAGGGTCTAGGCCTAACTGCTTACCTTTGAAACACCATCTTCATTTGCAGCAGCTTTCTTCTGACATTGCATCAGTTGCCACATATCTGATACAGGGGTCTTCTTCCCTCCATCATCGCTGCTTCCTGACCTTGACATTAAACTCTGGTTTGATGGCAAGGCATTCAGTGCACTCAGCTGTCCTTCAATCTTTGACATTTTTTGTTCAATGTCCTGAATAACTTTGGTCCCGGGCACGGAGTCATCTCTGGACGGATCGGTGATGGAGATGCTCTGGCTTCTGTTGAACTTGATGTCAGTTGTATTGCCATTGGTTTCTGCTCGCCCCGTGCCTGTACCCATACCCGTGGAAGGCCTTGTCCCATGTTGTTTAGACTGAGCGTCTCTCACATCATTTATTTCTTTCTTCTCTCCTTCATTCAATTCCAAATTCACAGTACTCACTCCGAGTTTGCTCACAATTGCAGCAAGAAGCACTCGCAAGCCTTTGTAATTTACAACTTCGGGTGTTCCCAGCGACAAATCAATCAGTTCTGCAAAATTTATTTCAGTCATGGTCGCCATTTTTACTTAAATACTTGTTCCTTCTTTCCTAGTAAAGACAAAACATCGTAAATCCAACCTAGTTTCCTGACAACAGATCTTGATGGTGAAAGCTGTATCCGCTGGTAAAGCAGCTGATATTGAAGCAACGTACGGTGCCGTGGTGAAATCTTGCCCAGCGCTCCCGAGTGAAGACTTGTGCAGCTACGCTAACCGAGATCGTGTAACCGGTATCTTCTGCATGCTTTGCAATCTGCTTACACCACGTATTGAGAGGATGCTTGGCAACGCCGAATCACAAACTTGTTATATTCATCCACACAGAGTAAATAAGTTCTTAAAATAAGACGGAGTAAAATTAGCAAATGGCTTTTATATCATAACTTTAAGTACCAATACATCACATAAATTATTTATTTTTTACTAAAATAAGTTATAATAACGTAATATTTAATGTTTAAACTTTGTTTACAGTAGCCTCATCACGTTATTTACTTCTTGCAGAACCATCCGCTTCTTCAGGTCAAAGGTTATATTTACATGTCGATTACGCACGTGTGTACGAGTGTTCTGACGGAACAGTGCAACTTCGGACATAGGCATAGCCGACTTTGTAAGAAATTGTTATGCTTGAAGTTGATTAAGAACATTTGATAACCGAATTCTTTAACTGGATTTTTCACAGGTAAAGTCCCCCGTTGTCATTTGCCATGTAACAACACGAGGATCAATCCAGCTCATCTGTGCGCGCGCGAGTCTGCAGGGCCGGTGATCCCGAGGGCAAGTCTACATTCTTTCGACGCTGCTCCTGCCACTGGCTCCGGCGGGGCTAGGCATTCTAAACCTCTCGCTCGCGCTCGTGCTTTACTTAGTCTTTACTTTTGCTTTGGCTTTACCACAAATTCTGGAATAATGCTGAGGCAGCAGTCGAGCTTCCAGGTCTATCTTCTAATTCTTCTTATCACTTTGGTACTCTAGCTACAAACAGGGTAACACTAAGTAACAGTGCAGTGAGCACTAACAATATTTTTTGTTGGTGTGTTTGGGTTTTTACTCAAACCCCCCCCCCCCCCCCTTGAGCGAGTTTTTCTTTTAATCAACACTCCCCCCTTCAGCAATTTTCTTTTACTCAACACCCCCCCCCCCCCCCCCGATGAAGACAGACCTCATATGAGTGCCATGCTCTCAGGCACTGAAGGCCGAATGTAAAATGTTTTTCTAATACAGATGTACTGCCTACTGGTATTAATTATTGTTATTGGAGGAAAGAACCTTTGCTCATGCAGCTACAAGCTGCAGGGCCTTCTAAGTTATTCTAGCCATAATGGCTAGGTAAAAATAATATGAATTATGATATTGATATCGCCTCACCTTAATTGACAGTTTGACACCCATACCCCTGCGTAAAGAGCGGTGTAACAAAACATATAAATATAATATGTTTGATATGAAGTGACAATATTCTGTTGCCTAAAACAAAAGGTCTGATATTTTAAGGAATCTTAAGTGAAAGCTATAAGTATAAGTTTCAGGTGGTAGGAATTGATATTTTGAAGAAGGATTCGCCTGCAGAAATGTCTAGGTTTCTTGTTTCACAAAGCCCTCAACTATCCCTGGCCTCATTTTGTTCATCAGTGATCCTGTTATACCTTGAGTTAACTTTGAGTGTTCCACGCAAACAACCTGTATCATAATTAATCTTAACTTCTGTTAGAAACGGCAAAGCAACTACTATGACCAAGTTGATCTGTCCTGCCTATTCAGTTTAATTTTTGTCTTTGTCTATTTCTGCAGCAACACTCTTCTCTCCAAGTGCTGGATGAAAACTATGTCATTGACAACTGTTAAACAAGTAGTAGGGTCTCACGCTAGCAGTGGGATTGGCGTCAGAGATTGTCTATTACATATGGGAGACGCAGGCTGGTGTCCAGGTTTGGCAGTTACTTTCTCAGCAAGTTCAATGGGTCCCCAACGGAAGCGATTGACTTTACCTCAGGCTCAGCAGTAACTCCGGGAAGCTCCAACACCGGCGCCGCTTGCTCAGAAGCAGAATCAGAAGCCTTCACAGACCCGTACCTCTACAAGTTCTCATATTCCCTGATAAGGCGAGGCCGTGCAAAGCCCACCTCTGGGAGATGGCTGCCGGATGGAGAAATGCTGGTTTTCTCACGATGAAAGAAACTCTGTGTACCAGTTCTTATCCCACGTCCAATCGGCTGAGATGACCCTGGATGTTTGCGTCTACGTCATGACGGATGCAGAGCTTGCCAATTGTGTGATAAGCATGAAAGAACGGGGTGTGTTTGTGAGGGTGATCACTAATCTGGAGGCTCAGAATTACACAGGCACGCAAGTCGGCAAATTCAGATCAAGAGGTAAATTGCATTTAACCTTGTAACCGATAATCGGATCGGAGGCCGATCACTGCCGATTTTACATAAATCGGATGATAAATTCCAATCGCTGATCAATGAAAACTGATCGGAAAATCGAATGACAATGAAGAAAAAAAAGTATGCCACAGATGGATGTGTAGCCGTTCAAATGCGCTGGGGGATACGCTCGAGGTGCACAGGCAGCCATATTGCTTAGTTCTTGCTCTTTTCAGCAAGCAAAGCCAAGTCGACCATGCGCATAATGACATACCGTAATTAACGGTGTATAAACCGCACCTTTTTGCCGCCAAAAAAATTCAAAATCAGGGGTGCGGTTTATACACGGTACACCAAAAAAAAAAAAAAAAAATATTATTCCCCTCCACCTGGCGCTATGCCTGGCAATGTCTCCCAGCTCGGTAATCGGTGTGTTGACTCACCACTCGGAAACTAGAACAACACTCAAATTTGTCTGTCATCTTGGTTTGAAAGTAATCTTTCTGATAAGATCTCAATATGTAGTTTATAATAATAATTCCTCCAATTTTTCTTCTATTACATGGTGTTACCACAAGGTTCTATCCTAGGTCCCCTACTGTTTTTTAATTTACATTACCGGTAATGATCTTACACACTAACAGTTTTTTTTTGTTTTTTTTTAAGGGCGAAAAAAGAGGGGTGCGGTTTATACACGAGGGCGGTTTATACAACGTTAATTACGGTAGTTCAATTTTGACTATTGAAAAGCAATTATTCATTACAGGTGAATGAAACAATAATTGACGCACTTCACAAAGACTTATGCATAAAATTTGGTTACATTACAAAAATGGTCTGTTCTATTCCAATCTTCTATAATATATATAGGGCATTAATCTTAGAATCAATTGTAATTTTGATTTTTTTTTTTCATAGCATGCGTTGTATTCTAGCATATTGAATACAAAAAGTTGAATTTAGTTCTCTTTCATAACCAAAATAAAAAAGAAACTCAAGTTTTATTTTTTCTTTAAATCGATCCTCTTTCAAGATACGCCCACCTAATAGTTTCATGTTAATATTATTTTCTAGGGCGAAATTA
>JAVYIG010002216.1:0-263372 GCA_035222895.1 Strongylocentrotus droebachiensis
AGGTTAGTAGTCCCATCTAGTCAAATACATGTAGTCCTTTATGATGATAATAGAGAACAGAGAGAGCTCATCATGCAGCTAGAATCCAAGAACAGGTTAGTAGTCCCCATCTAGTCAAATACATGTAGTCCTTTATGATGCTAATAGAGAACAGAGAGAGCTCATCATGCAGCTAGAATCCAAGAACAGGTTAGTAGTCCCATCTAGTCAAATACATGTAGTCCTTTATGATGCTAATAGAGAACAGAGAGAGCTCATCATGCAGCTAGAATCCAAGAACAGGTTAGTAGTCCCATCTAGTCAAATACATGTAGTCCTTTATGATGCTAATAGAGAACAGAGAGAGCTCATCATGCAGCTAGAATCCAAGAACAGGTTAGTAGTCCCATCTAGTCAAATACATGTAGTCCTTTATGATGCTAATAGAGAACAGAGAGAGCTCATCATGCAGCTAGAATCCAAGAACAGGTTAGTAGTCCCATCTAGTCAAATACATGTAGTCCTTTATGATGCTAATAGAGAACAGAGAGAGCTCATCATGCAGCTAGAATCCAAGAACAGGTTAGTAGTCCCAATCTAGTCAAATACATGTAGTCCTTTATGATGCTAATAGAGAACAGAGAGAGCTCATCATGCAGCTAGAATCCAAGAACAGGTTAGTAGTCCCATCTAGTCAAATACATGTAGTCCTTTATGATGCTAATAGAGAACAGAGAGAGCTCATCATGCAGCTAGAATCCAAGAACAGGTTAGTAGTCCCATCTAGTCAAATACATGTCGTCCTTTATGATGCTAATAGAGAACAGAGAGAGCTCATCATGCAGCTAGAATCCAAGAACAGGTTAGTAGTCCCATCTAGTCAAATACATGTAGTCCTTTATGATGCTAATAGAGAACAGAGAGAGCTCATCATGCAGCTAGAATCCAAGAACAGGTTAGTAGTCCCATCTAGTCAAATACATGTAGTCCTTTATGATGATAATAGAGAACAGAGAGAGCTCATCATGCAGCTAGAATCCAAGAACAGGTTAGTAGTCCCATCTAGTCAAATACATGTAGTCCTTTATGATGCTAATAGAGAACAGAGAGAGCTCATCATGCAGCTAGAATCCAAGAACAGGTTAGTAGTCCCATCTAGTCAAATACATGTAGTCCTTTATGATGCTAATAGAGAACAGAGAGAGCTCATCATGCAGCTAGAATCCAAGAACAGGTTAGTAGTCCCATCTAGTCAAATACATGTAGTCCTTTATGATGATAATAGAGAACAGAGAGAGCTCATCATGCAGCTAGAATCTAAGAACAGGTTAGTAGTCCCATCTAGTCAAATACATGTAGTCCTTTATGATGCTAATAGAGAACAGAGAGAGCTCATCATGCAGCTAGAATCCAAGAACAGGTTAGTAGTCCCATCTAGTCAAATACATGTAGTCCTTTATGATGATAATAGAGAACAGAGAGAGCTCATCATGCAGCTAGAATCCAAGAACAGGTTAGTAGTCCCATCTAGTCAAATACATGTAGTCCTTTATGATGCTAATAGAGAACAGAGAGAGCTCATCATGCAGCTAGAATCCAAGAACAGGTTAGTAGTCCCATCTAGTCAAATACATGTAGTCCTTTATGATGATAATAGAGAACAGAGAGAGCTTATCATGCAGCTAGAATCCAAGAACAGGTTAGTAGTAAACAAATATACACTGTCTTGAGAGATTCTGGTTAAAACTATTTGATGAGGGGCGTAGCCCTGAAGCAAATGGTACTATTGGCATCACCAAGGCCCACATTTTTAACCAGTATCTCAAAAAGAAGGCATGGTATATTTTTATATATCCAGCATCCAAAAAAAAGAAAATGAATATGAAAAAAAATTATTGAAAAAAAAAAAAAAATTATAAAAAAAAAAAAATCATTAAATTAAGATTTAAAAAAAAAAAAATTGTTTACATTTTTTTAATGGTCAACGCCCTAATAGTACTCCCAAATAGTACTTTCTCAGAGCAACACATGTACCTCTAAGAAAGTTGCTTGACCATACCATTTAATCATCTCAATATTTGTGATCACAAATTTTCATATTCTCCAGGGAGATAATGCGAGAAATCCAGCGATTACGACAGGAGCATGATGAAGCTGTGAGGTCGTCGCACTCTCAACGTAACCCAACTCTCCTTGCTGAGCTACGACTCCTGAGACAACGAAAAGATGAACTAGAACTCAGAATGGCAGCTCTACAGGAGAGTAGGAGAGAGCTTATGGTACAGCTAGAAGGACTTATGAAACTACTTAAGGTAAAGATAATGTATGTAATAATCTAATCCAATCCAAAAGATATTTAATATAGCGCCTTTTCCTTGCAGTTACAAAGCGCTACACACACGCTCCACAATGTTTGGGTCACTTAAAAACAAAAGTTAGGCACTTTTCAGAGATCAGTCAAGTATATGTAGGCTGGTACTTGGTACTTGGTAGGATTCCTCCAAAAGACGCCGTAAAGGTGTTTAAACTGGAGGTGTGTCGTCGTGTGCGGCCACCAACTTAAGGTGCTGGTTTTAAGTTGGTTTTAAGCGCAGATTTCAAAGTATTTAAGGAAGGTTGGGCTACAATTGAGGGAGAAAGACTGTTCCAGTCCTTAACTGTCCTTGGGAAGAATAAGTAAGCGTATGCGTCCGTCCTGACTTTGTTGATATAGAATTGTTGGTCATGGCCCCGTCTTGTTTGTTCTACCTTCGGTGAGATGTAATTCTTGTAGTTGATGTCCATCAAGTCGTGAATCATTTTCTACAAACAGGTGATCCAAGACTTCCGTCTTTCCTCCTGGTAATAAAGTAATTTCTAGCAGAATAGATGTGACTTGAGTAGTTTCTTGACAATAACATCAGAAACATTCAACCAATCTTGTAGCCCTGATGTAGGAATGGAAGATGGGAGTGGTGCTAGAGAAAGTGCTAGTGTTTTGCTTTTGTTCCTATTTCCATCCATTTTTCAACATTGGGAGGGTAACTTTATAGTTCTTTCTTAACCAAAATACTGTATCCTCCACTTTGATTTTTTTTTTAACAGAAAAACCTCAAGTTACAACAAGATAAGGCTATTATGCTTCTTCATGATGTTGCCTTCTATATGTAATTTAACTGAACTTCTATTATGGACGGTATAAGCTAACATAAATTTGTTTATGTTTTGCATCTTAGAACCATGGCTCTCCAAGGAACAGTCCCAACCACAGCCCCAGGCCTAACCAGCCTCTTACCCCAGGCTCTTCCACACAGCCTTCCAGGGCAGCTACCACTACAGACACTGTAAGGAATGGTGAGCAAACTGGAGGAACAACTGGATCAAGGAGTCTACGGAATGATTTACTTGTAGCAGCAGACTCAGTTACTAATGCTATGTCATCATTAGTCAGAGAACTCAATTCAGGTATGACAATTATGTTTATTTATCTTCCTCTCCTTATGAATATTATTATAAAAAACAATGTATCATCCAATAAGGATTATAATACATGGCTTTCATAAAGCGTTAATTACAATTTAGTCTCTAAGCGCTTCCAAACTTGGAGATTAGTACCCCGGCTTAAGCTGTGCTGCCATTACGGTGCTCTAGCATTTCAAGGAATTAATTCCTGCTAGTTACCCATTTACATCACCTGGGTTGATTGCGGCAAATATAGATCAATGTCTTGCCAAATGACATTAGTGCCGCGGACATTGTGATCGACAGTCCGGCGACGTTACCACTCGACTACAACACCACAAATAGGGCATTCATCCTTTGTTAGGTATGATTTTACACCCTTCTGGTTTGTAGCAGACAATGTCATCTTTTTGGAGCTGAAAGGGCATTAATTCAGATACTTTAATACAAGGTTAAGACCCTTCTGTCTTCTCTGAACAGACGATGTGTACTATCATGATATGTAATTAGAAACGCTAGTGGAGTGTAGAGTCATAGGCCCCGAATTCACAAAGGAGGTTTGTCGGACAAACCAAGATTTATATGCGTCATACGACGCGTTTCGACACGTTTTTACAAACCTTGGTTTGTAAAAGACAAAAGGAGGTTTGTCGACAAACCTCGGTTTGTCGAGAAATCTCCTATGTGAATTTGGGCCATAGAGTTGAGTATGTTTTCTCTAATTTCAGTTTATCATTGCAGTATGTTAAAACATTGAATGGATGGAGGCCACGAGGCCCCATCCATTTCCACCCTAACCGCTCATGATGGTGGTCTCCTGCGTTCTGAAATTGATCTCTTTAGTAAAATGAAAAAATATATACCAATATCTGTTATACTTGTTTGTATGCTTTTTATTATGGTTATTGTATAATATTATTAGAATGACTTATGTAAAAATGTATAACCTTTTATTTGTTATTTGAACGCAGAAATAAAATCAATCAATCAAACAAACAAACAAAACTAACATTAGATTAAAGCTTCTAGATATCACTAAATATTGAACATAAGAATTCTCATTAATTAATGATACATACTTCTCTGCATGCAGTAATTGTGAGAATTTATAAACATATGATTGATTTTATGCTTTCCTTTCTTAGAAGATGACCAGAATGATGATGATGATGAAGAGGAAGGAAACCCTTTGAATACAAGCAATGGTAAGTAACCTCCAATGAGCTGCACAATCCGACCTTATCACGGCATGCTTTGTTTACGTTATTGGTTGTGCGTGTGTTTGTAAAACAGGCTCTCATTTATTTAGGAGCCTAGAATTTAAAACAAAGATTCTTTCCTGAATCACCAGACACTTGTCAATTACTGTAATTTGCAAAAGATTATCTGTTTTCTTTTTAAAAAATGTATACAATTTTTTTTATGTAGAGCTATGTTTTCCACTAGCAATTTCAATTTGAGATTTTCTTCTGATTGCATAATTAAGCAAAGTTTTCTTTTGAAATTGATGCACATTGTGGTCAACTATTGATAGCAAAGACAACTCTTCACTTTGTATTGTGGTTCTTTATTTTCCTTTGTCTCACCAAGTCTTCTTCTCTCCCCCATCTTTCCCAGATGGTGCAATCCTTGTAGTAGAGGGTAAGAATGCTTCGGGTGAGCCCATTCTGATCAGAGGGAGGAAACCAAACGGTAGAAACAGAGGGATGTCTGATCAAGATTTTATTGCTGAGTTGACTGCCAGGAAAGAAGGAAGAGCAAGAACTCATCCTGATGGGTAGGAAAATAAATGATTGGGATTGAACCAACGATGCGTATATTACAGGCCTGATAAAAACCTGATTTAAATCAGATTCCTGATATATTTTTTTTTCTCTTTTTTTTCCTGATTTAAAAAAAAAAAATTTACCTGATATTTTAAATTTTATTTTCTTCCCTATTTTATCCCAATTTTCCTGATTTTTTCCTTATCTTCCCTATTCTTCCCTATTATTTCCCAATTGTTCTTACTCAAGGGGGGGGGGGGGGATGAAAATTTATGAAGACATCGGAGTACATGTGTTCAGTATGAGGAGCTAGGCAAATTATTCATTGCACCTGTCTGTTCTGTATTTGCTGTATTGTTCATTGTAATTAGTATTCTAGCTCGTTATTAACCATTAATTAGGGTGTGGACGAAACTGAGATAACTAAAGTTTCTAAATTCCAAGGTTATTATAGAGAAAGAAATGCTTGTCTTTCTTGAAAGGGTTCATGAATAGTAAAGTCAGGTATCGTATAGAACACATGATAATGGTGCCAAGATAAGATAATAAAAGAGAATTGTATGATTGAACATTTGTCTCTCAAAATCTCTTTGTGAACATTTCTTTTGTAAACTTTGTGGAACTATAAGGGTTAAACATATAGTTGTTTGTCATATTATCACCTAAACTTATATCCTTTAGGTTGACATGAACTGACTGTACACACTTAATAATAATAATAATAATAATATCAAATATTTAGGAGCGCTAAAAACAATAAGTACCATAGCGCTTACAAATACAAATATCTGGAAAGATGACAAAAATGTGCAGTACAGGAAGTATATCACATAGATCATTAGGGAAAAAGGTGAGTTTTGAGGGATCCTTTGAAGGTGGCAAGACAGGTAATTTCCCTTATGGAAAGAGGGATGCTGTTCCAAGTCTTTGATGCAACTACTGCAAAACATTTTTCAGGTGCTGAGAGTCTAGATTTGGGAATGATTGGGATAAATTTGGGAAGTTTACACACTTGTATGTTGTTGTTTCTGTGTTAGGTATGGTCATACCGATGAAGGTGAATCCTACGGAAGAACTGATGATGAGAGTTATGTAGCGACCACAGACGATGCAGACTCCTATGTGAGGACAGATGAAGAGCTTAATATGAGAACAGATGATGAGTTCCAACGATCGGTAACAGATGATGAACTCAGGGAATCAACAAGGGTATGTACATATGAAGAGTTTAATATGAGAACAGATGATGAGTTCCAACGGTCAGTAACAGATGATGAACTCAGGGAATCAACAAGGGTATGTACATATACAGAGTTAATATGAGAACAGATGATGAGTTCCAACGGTCAGTAACAGATGATGAACTCAGGGAATCAACAAGGGTATGTACATATACAGAGTTTAATATGAGAACAGATGATGAGTTCCAACGGTCAGTAACAGATGATGAACTCAGGGAATCAACAAGGGTATGTACATATACAGAGTTAATATGAGAACAGATGATGAGTTCCAACGGTCAGTAACAGATGATGAACTCAGGGAATCAACAAGGGTATCTACATATACAGAGTTTAATATGAGAACAGATGATGAGTTCCAACGGTCAGTAACAGATGATGAACTCAGGGAATCAACAAGGGTATCTACATATACAGAGTTTAATATGAGAACAGATGATGTACATGTACCTCTGCTAGTACCATACATGTACGTGCAATTGGATGCACAATTCTAGTAAGATCTCCACTTTTAGATCAGGGGGGTGTCTCACAAAGATCCTAAGTCAAACTTATCTCTAAGTTGGACTTAAAAATTATGGAAAGCCATTAGCATCTATGAAAATATTTTGTACAAATTATTTTAAAAGGCATAAAATGTTGATTCAAATCATTCATATATTCTATTATCGAGGAGATTTCATGTTCTTGATGTGGAATTTATAAAAAGTCTAAAATACTTGAATTTTCGCTTTTGAGTATATTTTATTTTAAGGCTACAAATGGCTCTCCATAATATTTAAGTCCAACTTAGAGTTCAGTTCGACTTAAGATCTTTGTGAAACACCCCACAGTTGTAGCTTTGTGGAACTGCTACTATTTGTTTCTCTCTTCTCTCCAGCTAGATGTAAGCCAAGGACCCCCGGACCGTAATAGTTTGACCAGGACCACGACGGATGAGGAAGGGAAGAGAGGAACAGATGAGGAGAACAGTCATAAGGACAATGTGCGCCGCTGGATCAACCGATAAATCAAGATTCGAGGTGTGCTTATGTATGCTCCCTCCCTTGCTCTATTAATTTAATATCAAACAAACTCATCAGCTTGTGATTAGTGATCAACAGAGGAGAGTGAACCTTGAAACCAGTTGAAACCAGTTGAAACCTGTTGAAGACCTGTGGAAACCGATCAAAAGCCAGCAATGAGTTGGAACCAGTAGATTCCAGTGCAAAAATGTTTATACCAATGGAAATCGGATGAAAGCAGTTTGCAACCAGCTGAAACGAGCAGAAACCGGTTGAACCCAGTTAAAAGGAGTTTGGTAATGGGATAAGATCAAAAGTACACTGCAGAAGTAAGAAGCAGGACATTGAAGTCTTCTTGTCATTCAGCCAATGCAACAAGTCAACCATCTTTAGCATCATTTAATAGCTAAATATCACAAACTGGTGGGACAATTTGTGTGTCTGTAGTGTAATAAGCCATACTTTACCAAGCCAATCCACATTTTCATTGTTATATATGAATAATGATGTACTGTATACTGCTTTTGGCTGATAAAAGATCTTTAAATTGCATTACCGGTAGAAGGAATATGTATGGACATTCATATAAGACGTTAAAAATCATGTCCTGTCATTTGATTGATAATAGAATTCAACAGAGTATTCATCATGATATCGATGTAGAGAGAGAAAGAGAGAGAGAGAGAAAGAGATAGAGAGAGAGAGAGATAGAGAGAGAAAATGAAAGAGAGATAGAGACCAACAGACTAAGAATGCGACCATAAAAAAATTGACCTGTCTTACTTACCTTCAAGAGATATTTTTCTATCCTTCAATTATTTAAAATCAAGTTTTAATTGTATTCAGCATTAACTCTGCATGATACTTCTCTGAAAGACATAACTTATAATCATAGGAAACTTTGTAGACACTTGATTAGAATATCATATTTTGTATTACATGTATTAGAATTACATTATATCTGTATCATTATGTTTATGTAATTGCTCCATTTTCTATGTTAGTTTTCCGAGTGTGCTTTTTCTGTAGGTCAAAAGGAAGCTACTCATCGTTTATAGATGCGTGTTTGTATGTAGTATATTATACATAGATTAGGAACAATTCCATGTCCTTTGTACTCTGGCATTATCACCTATTAATATTCTGTACTTGTATTGTTATGTACACTTTTTTTTGCTCTGCTGTGCTTTCTTACATTGTTTTTCAGTCACTTCCAGGGCAAAAAGGGATGGATGATTTTTTTTCAACGGAATTGGTACAAACAAATATTTCCATTACAACCTTAAAGTTTGAGATATGTGTACAGATGCTTTAGCCTCTCAGACAGAAATTTAGTAATCTGTATTTCTACTTTTCTGGTGCAAGTATCACCAACTTGAGATTAAATGTCCTGTGTTGATAAAGTATCACCAACTTAAGATTAAATGTCCTGTTTTTGGAAAGTATCACCAACTTTAGATTAGGTTGTCATCTTGATTGTTTATTTTAATGTGCCAAATATGTAACCAGTCCATGAGACTTTAAGACCAATGTACTACTTAATTTATCATAGAGCAGGGTATATATAACCAGCTGCTGACTGACAAGTACTTACTCATTCACTGCCACTTTCTATCTCCTCTGTATTTTTTGTGTGATTAATTTTTCGTGCTGAGCGACCCCAAAACATATTTGCGGGTTCTTAAATTCGCATTGCACGTAAATCAGCCCGTTCAAAACATACATAAGAAGTTACGTTTATATTTTCGCGAGTTCTAAAAATTTGTGCTTGCCGATCTTAGCGCTAAATCCATGAAAATTAATGTACCGCAAATATTTCTGTGTTTACAGTATTCAAATTAAGCATTTACATCATAATCTATAAAGGTGGCTTGAAAGTGGGAAAATATGCACAAGAAATAAGAGACAATTATGAGTTTCCCTTTCCGGCACTTTCCATCCACATGATCGCAGCTGCCATTGAAAGCATTATTTATCTCATCCCTTGTACTTACTTATTATCCAAATCAATGTTTAGCCTACATCCTATATTCATGGATGTACATGTACATGTATGTAGTGTTTGTACAGCTAGGTCAAGAATGTAATCATCGTTGTTTTTTTTAAATCTAGGTTGGTAATTATTAACAGCAGATTATTTGCAATGTGAGTGAAGTTTAATAGTCTGCAATGTTTATCATGTATTGTTTAGCTAATGAGGATCCTTATATACCCAAAATGTTGTTTGACCCAGTATTAAAACCAGAAGCTCCAGCAACCTAGAACATTTATGGATTGTGTGAGAAGGTTATTAACTGCAGCAAGAAACATTTGTGAATTGCAAAAGTTCACTGTTGTATAAAGACAAAAGATTCATGAATGCAAAAAGAAAATCTGTCTTTCCAGTGGACCAACAAAAAGAATGTTTGTTGAGAATCACAAATACATTTACACACATAAAGGGTTAGGAAGTACCCTGGAAAGCCCATCTAATTAAATGCTTTTTGGTCTATATAAGTAGAAAAAATAAAACCAGTGGACTGATTTAAAATAAATTATATATATATAATAATAATAAAAATAGGCATTTCTATAGCACCGTCGATCTAGGAATTCCATGCGAGGCCGATTTATTATTCCTCCGGCTTTAGCCTAGCTGCCATTACAGCGCTCCAGCATTTCAATGAATTAATTCCTGCCGGTTACCTATTTACATCACCTGGGTTGAGTGTGGCAAATGTAGATCAATGTCTTGCCAAAGGACGTTAGTGCCGCGGCGGGACTCGAACCGCTGACCTTGTGATCGACAGTCCGGTGACGTACCCACTCGACCATGACACCTCTATATATAAATCCTTTTCTTGTGACAATACAACCATGGTGTCTTGTTTGTTTGTTGTGGTTTTTTTTCCTTGGAATTAAAAAATTGATTAGATAAGAATGGGATTTTTAAAAGTACTTTGACCCTTTGAAGAAGACCTAACTAATTGACTTCTTATTCAATTGTTTTCAATGTTTTTATGAGACTGATTCATGTGTCAAGCATTGTTTTTTAAATGTAATTATTTGTTGCAGAAATTATCAGTATTTTAAAGGAGGAACCGTTCATTTAATGTTTTTAACAATTTGTGTTTGTTTGTCTACATGTATACATACAGAGCAAGTGATTTTTGATATTTTCATGAGCATAGTACTACATAACTATATGTATATCTCTTTATGGTGTGTTTATATCTACATTGGTTTTAAGAAAATGGCTGCCATATTACGTTTCCTTTTTTGTGGTGTGGAATTTGACAGTGAGTAATCATTTTGAAGTTTTTCCTTTTATCATAAATTACATGAATGTGCTTCATGTTCTGTTTAGATACGGTTGTACAGTATGCATTTTGAATTGTACAGGGTCCTGTTTATTTTGAATAATGACAACTACTTAAATGCACTTTAAGAAGTCTTCAGACTGGCAGAGGCTGCAAGAAACACAGGCAAATTCAGTTAATTTTAACAACCAGTATTTCAGTATGTTTTCATCTGTAATTAAGTGAGTTATTTTAGTAGTAATTTGTATTTGTGTATCTTGCTATTTAATTTCTTTTGAGGGGTTTTCCATACAAGTGGACAATTATGTGAATAAAGTAAGGTTTAACGTCAAGTAACTCCCCAGATATGAGGAGACAAATTAAAATGACACTGTCTTTGGTCTGTTGATGTAAACCCCATAGCAACAGTAAGGAATTGATGTATCATGTCAGAGAGAATTGTACAGCTTAAACATGTACAGTGTATGATGTAAATTATTTGTACAGATACATTCTATCTGTGTCTTTGTGATACAGAGAGTGGATGGAGTATTATTATAGTGAGAAGACAATGATTGCATGTTCCATATGTGCCCTTGAACATATCTGTAATGAGATAGATTTAATGTTGTTGTGATTTATTTAAAGCTTATCTGCCGTAGTTTACAGGAGGGATTAGACCACCCTGCAAGTTCACTGGACAAGTGGTTATCTTGTCAACTCAGCTCTCAGTTAACATAAGAAAAATAGGACCATGGGGAACCAATGGCCACTGATTAGGCATTGTTTGTTATATAGAGGGCGCAAGTAGCTACAAGTAGTGCAGTGGGCCTTTAATATTAGCTTTTGTTAACCCAATTGTAAAAATTGCTAGCTATATGTATTTTCTAGGGTGAAGGATCTTTAGACTAGATATTTAGATCCTTACAGCAGGTGATCAAAGTAAATGTATTGGGATAAGCTGATTTATTTACAAGTAACGATAAGTTTTACCTTGCTCATACATTTGCTTTTGCTCGTGGGTTGTAATATTTGAAAATGAACCCATGCAAATCTGGCTACTTGTATTACGCATTTATTTTATTCTATACTGAAAGTAATAGGCTTGTCATACTTTAAGCCATGACGACAGAAATGACAAAGAATGAGAATACACATGTATTACCCATCTCCTTACAAATTTGCCCTGAATGAGAATCATGAATTCAAACTCCTGGACAACAGTAGGAGATTATAATAATAATAGGCATTTCTATAGTGCCGTCTATCTAGAAATTGTATTCAAAGGGCGCATTTATTATTACCAGGGCTTTAGCCTAGCTGCCATTACAGCGCTCCAGCATTTCAAGGAGCGTCATGAATTCAAACTCCTGGACAACAGTAAGAGAATCAATCATAGTATTATTTGAACAAAGTGATGATTATAAATATTTGGAGGTTCAAAGGGATACTTGGGAATGGTAGTGGGAGAATGGCTCCGAGTCAGTATAGCTATTATTGCTATTTCCTTTGGGTAATTACCTGCGATTGTCAATAATACTATATAGAATAGATTTGTATAGCTGTCTCTTTTATAATTTTTTAAAAATTTGCTGCTGTTGGCCTTTCTAATGTATCTTGGTGTATGGGGTTGACAAAAGACAAGTGGAAAAAACAATGAAGTATTTTTTTGTCTGCTATCTTGAATTTCAAAGGCACAGGAGGCAATGTTTAGTAGTAATTGTGAAGGATCATTGTTTGTAGAGAATTCAATGGATTGTTTTGTAAATGATGTACAGTGATCCATGTCAGGAAAGTCTGTCATTTGATGTAGAATTTAAATATTGTATATTGAATATAACAAATTGAGAAGATAAAAAAAAAAATGACACAGCTATCCAAATAGATATACATTGAAAACAAGACACTTTCCCTTTGTATTATTTGGTGTCACTTTAACTTAAGTTTGTCATGCCCAGAGTTCTCCCCTCTTTTACCCTCTATCCACCTCTTCCCCCTCTCTTTCTCTCTCCCACTAGTATAGATATCTCAAGATCTCCATCTCTATCTCTCACTCACTCTCTCACGATCTCTCCTCTCTCTAGATCTATATCTCTCTTTCTCTCCTTCCTCTCTTGATCTCTATCTCTCTCTCTCTAGATCTCTCAGGGATGCCAGCTAGAATTGATCAGAGGGCCTGAAAATCACCTAGAATTAGCTATTTTGTACACAAAGCCTAATTAAATCTATGGTCTGAAATAACTCGCCAGGGCCTGAATTTGGGCTATTGCCTGAAAAATGGCATCCCTGATCTCTTTCTCACTCGCTCTCTCTAGATCTCTCCTCTCTCTCTCCCTATATATATATCTATATAAACATATATATATATATCTCTCTCCCTGTCCATTTTACACATCTCTGTGCTTCTCTTCTACAGCCTCATCTTTTAATCTTGATTTTTCACTCCCTGTTTTTCTCAAAACTTTTCTTGATCCCTCTTCACCATCTTATCAATGTGTATCTGAGAAGAAAGTGGAGAAATGGCATGTTGTAATGATGCAGGAGTTGGAGATCTCAATGGGGGGGGGGGGGGGGGGGGTCTTCATTAATGATTTTGAAATCAGATTCTGACAGAAACATGGAATGATCTACCCAGAGCCAGAAGGGTGTTGGGTATATATGAGTTAACGCCCTTCTGGCTCCAAACAGACACATGCAATTACAGAATCTCTTTGGGAACTATTCAAATATACTTGACACTTTATTTTTAAATTCTTGATCAAATACATGCAGAGCTGCCAACCATTCCGTTTTTGCCGGAATTACTCCGTTTTTTCCTCCAAATTACGGTATTACGTTTTTTCTTCATAAAATACGTTTTTTAATTAATTTTTTTAATTTTGTTTCGTTTTGTTTTTTTTTTTTTTTTTTTTTTTTTACATACCACACATCAAACAACTGCCCTAAAATGGTGATTTGATCACAAATTCAATAGAAAACTAATTTTAAAACGTACTTCAAGAGAAAAATATTCTCCAAAAAAAATGAAATGCCGATAATACCAAAATAGCCATCAAAAAAATTACCTGCTTGTATGGAAAAAACAGCATGATGAATGAACATTTCTGCATTGGAAGTGTGTCGCGCGTGGTTGTAAGTTTCGTTTTTATGAATTCCTTTTTTTTGCTTGAAATTCCTTTTTTTTGCCATCATGATTCCTTTTTTTGGTCGCACAAGGTTGGCAGCTCTGTACATGTACAATATAGGATGCAACCAAGGAAAGAAGAAGAAAGAGAAAAAACAAATCATTATTTTACTGAGGATATTCCTGAATTATGCTAAAAATGAAAAATTTTCGTGATTATTTTTTTTACCCAAAAGAATCTGGCGCTGAAATTTTTCTTACAAATATTGCGCATCTTTCGAAACAAATTTTTCAAAAATCGGACCTACAGTTACTAAGTCACATGACCTTTTGTCTTTGCATGTCAGCCCGAAAAATCATTCATTTTCCTGACTTGTGTACAAAACATGTGGAAATGTGTACAAAACATGTGGAAAATATAATTTTTCCAAAAAAGAGATAAAACATTGGTTATTTGGTCTTGTTTATAGGTGTTTATTTTGAGGGTCAAAATAGTTAAATTATAGTTAAAAATAAAATAAAACAACAAACAATAAAATACATAAGTTAAAAAAACAATGAAATACATAAGAAATTATAAATGGCCTACATGTAGTGAAAACAATTTTTTAAATATGAAGAATATATGATTTATGGGTACAAATTTAAATTTTTGTACCTTAATTGCATAAATTACCATAAATATGCAAATGAGTGAATTTTTCAAAAAATTTGAAATGACGATAGTTTTCTATACACTTCATTTGACATACATGCACATTTTCGTGGCGATCGGATGTTTCACTTAGAAGCCCCCCCCCCCCCCCCCCCCCTCCCATGTTATACAGTTTCAAAATAGCCCAGGCTATATAGGGTTAAATCCCCTTAAATTATGTGCAAAATCACCCCTTCTAAAACTCATTGTAATATGAATGAAATATGTATACAGGTGTGTCAAAAAAAGAAGAAAAACTTTGCCAGTTCATACACAAAATAATTTACTTTTTCTCTACTTGTACAACTTGCAAATGGGTCAGATTTGCAAAGTTTAGTTCTGGTCGTGGGGTTTCAAAGTGATAGAAACTGGAAACATTAGGAAATTTTTGATTAAATAGCAATTTACTGTGAAATTTTGGATCATCAAAAGTCTTGCTGAAATTTAGCTGCACTGTACATACACAGACATGTGTATACGAGTCTATATAAAACATGTGACAGGAACATTGGATGCAAACATAATAAAACAATGCAGTTATATCTGCTGGTCATATTTCAAATATAAAAGCTAAAGAGTAATGCCTTTCACAGACTTTTTTCATTTCTCTTATACCAAGATAGGAGAACTTTAAAAGTACCAATCCACAAAACACATTTTGTTCTTGATGTAAGGGCTACATGTACATGTCGCTATACCGTTTTCAGAATATCAGCTTTGAACATTACTTCTTGCAGTTTACATACACTATCAACAAACATAAAACGACTTGTTGCGTAGTCAAGGCAACGCACATGTACCTACTGGCATAGAATAGGGTGTGCAAGGAACCCAAGTGCATCTTTGTGGGATTCCATGCACGCTCTATTCTATGGGGTTTAATTCATAGATATATTGACTGCTATGAGAGGCTTCGCTGTTTCTATAGGCTCAAGGGTAGGTTACATCCTGCTATCACAACTCCAATGTTGACCAACCAGATGACTAGATTTACTCAACATACTAAAGAGAAGTTTATAATATTCTTTATATTCTTCACAACCCTTAGCCAATATTCTTTAGAATGGCAAATAACAGTTGATCGAGGTTGATTTCATACATTCTACATGTAGCAATAAACAAATTATTTTATCAGGTGATTGTTATACCTTGACCTTTGACACATTGACCCATTGAGGGGATCCATAGCATCTTAGATTTATTAATCAGAATAACAGATAGATAGATAGATACATAGTTTATCGGTTTCCACAATATCTCATTTTACAAAGAGCGTAACAACATATTGAAAATGATAATAATAAACATGAACATACAATACCGGTACACACTATTCAGAAAATTGTCCTTTAGTTGATTTTCATACGATAGCAAAAATTTATTTAGAATACATTCATCTAAATATATCATAATTCTTCACTAACAAATTATATTTTGTTCTGTCCAAAGAATAACAAAGCGGAACAGATATAATACATGATTATACATGCATGCACGTATTATGGCTAAGCAAATATCAAATGAAGGGAAATAATTCAGATTTAAAATCTGCCTCCAGAAATATCTTTCTGTGTTGAAAGGGCATAACATCCAATCTATTGGGTGGTATGCATATTTCTTAAGAACTATCAGTCCAAAAACCAAACCACATGGCTAATAACCTCTCTAATGGAAAGAATCAACATATCTTGTGATCCTGGAACCTTGGTCCCTGAAGCAGCTTTCCAAGCTAAACTGTGATTTCCACGATCAGACTGCATTAATGTAAAGATGTGGATTCTCCATCCTGATCAGTGATTACTTCATATCTTGTGTCCATTCTCCATCTTCACATGGATCCAAGCATCCCATTCATATCGTTGATCTCAGCAGGTTGTACAAACCTGATTGCTGAAGCTGAAGCAAACTATCTTTGTTACATGAATAGAAAGGAATTCACTGGTGACATTCTACCTTCAAGGCTGTCTGTACTAGTTTGGCTCGGAGGGATTAGACCACCCAGGGTGGTCACTGACAGGTGGCTATTTCATCAACTCAGCTCTCAATCAACATAAGAAAAAGAGGATCATGGGGGACCAATGGTCACCTATTAGGTATTGTTTGCTATATAGAGGGAGCGAGTAGCTACAAGTAGTACAGTGGGGCTTTAAAATCAGTGGGTCATCAGTTTCCATGTGTCGAAGGTCATAATTCACTGACACTAGACGTGGACCAGGTGGATGGGTGTTCACATCCACACATCAAACCCATAGGCCAATCAACAAATACCCCTTCGTCTCGCGGAGAGTCTTTGGGTGATGAAAATGTCAGATAATGACTCTACCGTAAGGGGAAAAGACAGAGCATTACATAAAGCTTGTTGGTCATAAAACTGAAAGATAACCCCGATGATTGGCAACAAATTCCCCATGAGAGCCCACTTCTTTCTGTCTTTAAATCTAAGCCAAGTTCATTGTAGATTATGATCAAAGTTCTGCATGACATCTGGCAAAGGTTTACAGTTCTAATAAGACTTGGTGCTATAAGATCTTGACTCCTTGCATGTTCAGTTTGAGATTGTGCATCACTTTATTCTGACGTTTTTCCTCATCTTTGAACACCGTCTGGTTGGCTTTCTTTTCTAATCTCCTCTCCTGAAAGATAAACATAACAATAATATACAAATAATGAATGGTTATGAGTTCAAAAGTGAAAATATTCGCACTATTGAACGAATGAAAAACATTCATTACCGGTATTTGTTTTATACCACATCGAAGAAGATCCAATACTGTAGAACGTTAATCAACAAATTATGCTTTACACCTTATATTAAAGATAAATTTAAGTTGGAGTCAAGCCTTCTCGATTACATTCAGATTACCTTCGCGTCAGATACACACAGGGATACTCGCACGGCAGAGAGGTACGCAGTCTGCATATAACCAAAAATACATGGCGATTATAACCAAAAATGCGCACCCGTGCAATAGAACATCTATTGAATATCATGTGACCAACAATCCTCCAATCAAATGACAAGGATCCACGTAGGTGTTGTATAACATAAGATAGATAGAAGAACAGCATAAGATAGACAGAAGAACGGCATAAGATAGATAGAAGAACAGCATAAGATAGATAGAAGAACAGCATAAGATAGACAGAAGAACAGCATAAGATAGACAGAAGAACAGCATAAGATAGACAGAAGAACAGCATAAGATAGACAGAAGAACAGCATAAGATAGACAGAAGAACAACATAAGATAGATATAAGAACAGCATAAGATAGATAGAAGAACAGCATAAGATAGACAGAAGAACAGCATAAGATAGATAGAAGAACAGCATAAGATAGACAGAAGAACAGCATAAGATAGACAGAAGAACAGCATAAGATAGACAGAAGAACAGCATAAGATAGACAGAAGAACAGCATAAGATAGACAGAAGAACAACATAAGATAGATAGAAGAACAGCATAAGATAGATAGAAGAACAGCATAAGACAGACAGAAGAACAGCATAAGATAGACAGAAGAACAGCATAAGATAGACAGAAGAACAGCATAAGATAGACAGAAGAACAGCATAAGATAGAAAGAAGAACAACATAAGATAGACAGAAGAACAGCATAAGATAGACAGAAGAACAGCATAAGATAGACAGAAGAACAACATAAGATAGACATAAGAACAATATAAGATAGACAGAAGGACAACATACGATAGACATAAGAACAATATAAGATAGACAGAAGGACAACATAAGATAGACAGAAGAACAACATAGATAGACAGAAGAACAACATAAGATAGACAGAAGAACAACATAGATAGACAGAAGAACAACATAGATAGACAGAAGAACAACATAAGATAGACAGAAGAACAACATAAGATAGACAGAAGAACAACATAGATAGACAGAAGAACAACATAGATAGACAGAAGAACAACATAAGATAGACAGAAGAACAACATAAGATAGACAGAAGAACAACATAGATAGACAGAAGAACAAATCATAGTGATCTTTCCTCCTCCTGCTAAGTAATACCACAGGATAAAAACCTATTCTATAACTTCAAGACATGGCTCCAACTAGGTGAAACTTCAGAATCCCTGTACGATGCATTGGACACCTGTTCACTTGTTGTTGGGCGTTTTTTCAGACCTGTACTAGTTTACAGGAGGGATTAGACCTCCCTGCAAGGTCACTGAACAGGTGGTTATCTCATCAACTCAGCTCTCAGTTAACATAAGAAAAAGAGGTTCATGGGGGACCAATGGTCACCGATTAGGCATTGTTTGCTACATAGAGGGCGCAAGTAGCTATACATGTAAGTAGTGCAGTGGGGCTTTAAGAGAAATTATGAGGATCCATGAGCACCCTACATTATACAGGGACAAGAAGTGCAAGCTAACATAGAGTAAAGAGGCTAGATTGAACAAATATATATCAGTAGGGAGAGATAAGGAGAAGGGGCAATGTAGAGAGGATAGGGAGAGATAGGGAGAGAGAGAGAGAGAGAGAGAGAGAGAGAGATAGAGAGAGATAGAGGATAGATAGAGAGAGAGAGAGAGAGAGAGAGATAGAGATAGAGGATAGATAGAGAGAGAGAGAGAGAGGATAGATAGAGAGAGAGGATAGATAGAGAGATGGAGAGATAGAGAGAGATAGATAGAGAGATAGAGAGAGAGAGAGAGAGAGAGAGATGAAGATGAAGAGGAAGAACCCACCTTTCTAGCTAGCTTTACAGCTTGTTTCCTTTCTTTCCTTTCCTCTGTTGATTCCTTCTCTCCTTTCACTCTACTCATTGTCTCAATAGCAAGACGGTTATCTTCTAACTCCTCCCTCTCTAGTTGTTTCTTGGTCGGACCATGCGAGGGAAAAACATGAAGTGGCATCCCTGATTTCTGAGATAGTTTGATCTCACCATTTTCATCTGAGTTGGTTGCCGGGTTCTAACAAGGTAAAGAAAAAATAATAATATTAACATGCTCATTCCTTTGCAACACTTTAACATTTTTTGCCAGTTTTCATACTTCTCTTCCTTTTGAGTCTACTGTAGTATTTTGATTCCATTTATCTATCAGATTTACTAATATTAAAAGAAAACATAGTTTAATCCTAGATAGCCACAGTGTTTTGAAGTATATCACTGTACATACACATTGTACATATGACAACATTCAACTGTGGTTGTCCACTATTTGTTCCATTGGTAAACCACAGCACAGTACATAATGGGGGATTACATGGGAACAAAGATATATAAGAGTCATACATTTAGAAGCAGAAAGGGAAGAAGAAAAAAAAGGAAATAAAAAAGTGCAGTAATCAAAATACATTGAGAAAGGTGAATGAAACTCACCTTTTGTTTTTTCTTCTTTTGTTTGAATGGTTCTTTGATAGTGGTAGGATGGTTATAGAGGGTTGAGTATGTACTAAGTATGGATTCACAATCCCATTGCTCTTTCTTCTCATCAATATACATCTTCATTCTCTCTTCTTTCTCTTCCTCCTCCTCCTCCTCCTCTTCCTCCTCAATATATTCCTGATGATGCTCTCTCTTGGCTGTCTCCATCTCGTTCATCGTTCTGTCAGATGATAACATGCTATTATATTAGTATTAATACATTTCAAAGGAAAAATGAAAGGACTTATCTCAAATCTGAGAGATGTTTATATGTTATCGATCTTTCAAATGTTTACAATTGATCATGTAAAGCAGAAGGTTTTAAGTATCCGATGCAGTTTCCTTCAACTGATCAATTTATATACCCACACTTTTTCGTAAATACAAGGCATTGTCATTATCATCATTAGAATATCATATTGGTTCTTAATGTTGCTGGTGAAAATAACGGGCAATTAAAATGAAGTTTAAAAAAAAAAAAAATCTTCATCATTACTCCACATCAAGTGGTGCACAATCATAGTTGTTTCTATTTTCTGTAGCACTAGAATAGACTTCCTATCATGCATTACATCAAGTGTATTTTTAATGAGAATTAGCATGTGAATAAGACTAGAACTTTATGAAATACCTGACTTTAGATGCTTTTTCATAAGCTTCGATAGCTTGTTGTAGAACCAGACTTTCTTCTTGTTGGCGACCTTCAATTTCATCCTGATCTAACGCTCCTATCTCCATGTCATCATACTCCTCAAAGATCTAGCAAACAATCAGACAAAATGATCAATTATAAATAAAATGTATCATGTTCATACTCAAACTGATGTGCTCCTTTTTTTTATAAATAAATGTAAATTTTGGCTTATTGACTTTGTAGAAGGGAGGTCTTCACTACAACCTGCAGCTGCCTTTTGGATAAACTCTGTTTCTGAAGGGAAGTTTATCAAAATCAGATCCTCTTCTGAACAAAAATGACCACTCTCTGATTTCTGGTAGACTTTGCTCTGATTAATGATATCCTAGTATTTCTTTCTGCATGTGAGATTGGGACAAGATGTAATATAGAATTCTCCCCATAGTGAGTGTCCTTAGTGACATAGTGAGTGTCCATGTGTATTCAATTAAGATCCAAGATTTTTTACTTTAAAAATAGTGGCAAAAGAAATATTTTAGTGTTACAATTTTGAAGAAGAAAAGATTCCTATAAATTGATCTACCTTCTCAAATCTGTCATCAAGAAGAGTCAATCCTTCGTTTCTTTTTATCACAGATGATGTCATTGAATAGCTGGTGAATCTTGATTTAGTTTCTTCTGATGCAAAAGACTTCTGATCGTCATCGTCAAGATCATCGCTGTCATAGTCCTCTCCGCTCTCCTCATCATCTTCCTCATCGTCATCGTCATCATCTTGCGATCTGATTTGACAGAATATAATTACACATCAAAAGTACAGAAATAATCTACAGATTATTCTTTTTTAGCATTCCAAAGTCAATAGCTGAAAATTTGAGGACAAAATTAGGTATGATTTTCAGTGCAGATTTTTCTGATTCTTTGTCATCTAAAGTATTCACTGCGGTCCTTTCAATTTTAAGTGAAACATACTCATTTTATGAATCTTAAATTCTGATTCATTAAGGTTCTCTTTTTTTCCTTTCATTTAGACATCGCAGAAAATAACCCTGACTAAATGCCACTGTTTTCCTCAGTCCTTGACATGCGAATACAAGAACATGAAATTGTTTCAATGATACCGAGATATTGGTAACTCCGGTCTTACCGTGTAACAGATTTATCACTCTGTGCAAACTTCATAAAGTCATCATCGAGTTCATTGTCAGGATCATCAAAATCAAAGTCTTCGTCCATGGCAGCTACGATATCAGGGTCGAGATCAAGTCTGGGTCCTGAATCAAACAAGATTCTAAAACTTATTATCATTGCTACTGATATTTAATGGTATTCTTCCCGTTACAAATCAATCTATAATTCTTATTAGATTTAGTGCTGTATCATCACTGATATCTCCAATTCCGTTTAACCGCAAGTCAAAACCAGACGGTTTTCGGTTAAACGATTAACAAATTTGAAAAAAAATATTTAAAAGAAAATATATAATTTTTTTTTTTTCTTTTTTTTCTGACTCTGTCGGCAGCAAGCCAGGTCCGTGTTAAAAATCCCACGCGGGAAGGCGCCGATTTGTGCTTGTGAAGTTGTCACAAATAGTAACAATGTCGTATTTAGAAAAATGTGTAAGATCATTAATGTACATTAAAAACAGTAGAGGACCTAGGATAAAACCTTGTGGTATGCCGTGTGTAATAGAAGTAAAATTGGAGGAGTTATTATTATAAACTTCATATTGAGATCTATTACAAAGATTACTGTGTTGTTCTAGTTTCCGAGTGGTGAGTGAACACACCCATTACTGAGCTGGGAGACATTGCCAGGCAAAGTGCCAGGTGGAGGGGCATAAATCGATCTTTACAAACAAAATATTACAACAAAAAAATTTAAAAAACGGGAAAACAAAACCGTCCTATTGAAAACGGATAGTGCCATGGGCGGTCGGATATCGGACGGTTACACGTTTGACTTCAGCACTAATTAGATTCATTTTTAATAATTATTACCTATAATGACTTAGCTGCATGAATTTATTACAATTTCTACATTAATTGTTGTCAAGGTAGCTTGCATGGGTACATGTTACAAGTCCTTTATCACTAAATAGTCCTACCCATGTCCATCAAGCCATTAAGAGCAGAATAACGGAAAATCCCATTTTGTCAGGGTGTTTAATTTTTTCGAGACAAAATGTAATATTCAGTCAATATGTAACACAAGCCAAACAATATGTCCAGCTTACCTGAAATGGGTGCAGCTCTGTTCAACATTCCCACGTCTTCTTCTTGTTCAGATTGGAATACACCAGCTGGGAGCTGTAGCTTAGGTTTCTGAGAGCAGAGAGTAAAAGGCAATCAAAAACAATTCAACCTAACAAAAAAAGTTGTATTGCCCTTTAGGTGCCAAAACATGGGTCGGTCGGTCAAAAATCTTTTTTTTTTCTTTTTTTACTTTCTTCTTTTTCACTCCCTCTTTGGGCCGATATTTCTCAGTTTGGAATGCTTTAATACATTTTTTGCTAAAAAACAGTATTTGTTTATATATTTTTTTTAAGCCGACCGTAGATTTCAAGATTTTTGGGTCGGTCGCAAAGGGCAATACAACATCTTCTTTTTAGGCCTTAAGAGAGAGAGAGGGAGGTGGATAACAATACAACTTCAACAAGCAGTCAGTATAAACCTGAACTAATAACTTTGCTAGCATGTATGCTTCCATTTTGGTGCCTAAGAAACATTGGTTTAAACATTACAGAGATAATAGCAACTGACATCAATGTATGGACATGTTTCAATTAATCAGATTAATGCACACATAATATAAGGATAAAACACAGACTAAACGGTCTGTGGGAAATACTGAGCCATAAATCTCCTAGACATATTGGTAAACTCACCTCTGATAAGTCTTCCACTTCAAAGTGAACATTCTTCTTTGGTTTAGATGATGCTGGATGCTGGCTAAGCTCACATGCATTCTCACCCTTGGATTCACGAATATGCTGCATGTAATTATAATCATCTTCATAGTAGACCCCAAACTTATGTTGCTCTTCAAGTTGGCTCTGCTTACCCTGTATTAAAAACAAGCATCTATATTTATACACAATTCATCACTCAATGTCATCTTACAGTACCCCTTCCAATCACTGTGGATTTGTCTTGGTCATATTGGAATCATAACATTAGATGCACTAACAATTTCATCATTCATTTATCTTTCTTTTCTTTTTGTGCAGTATATGCTAGCATTATGTAATATCTGTTCAATTTCATCATGAAAAACTGTCATTTATCACTGAAGACAAAGAATGCAAGAAACAAAGAAAACTATTCATGTCAAAAAAAAACGAGGCTCCAATAAAATTGTTTGATATCTTACCTGGTTTGGGTTCTCAACCTGCTGTAGAACAAACTTAGAACTCTCATCATCAGCTTGAAGAGGATCACGTTGACTTCTGTGAACAAGACTGAATGTCACAGCATTCTTCTTATCAATGAACTTCTTCTTCTTCCCTGGCTGCAAAAATTGAAATTAGTAAACAGTTATGCTACATGCATGTGAATTAATACAATGTTAGGCTTTCATGTCTTGACTTTTATATGAAGATAAAGACAAGAAAGCTACAAACTGAAAACTACTTCATTCAATAACCACTATGTAGACATCACTGCACTCAATAAAGAAATGTCAATGAACAGATATATATAGGATCAAATTTACTTACTACTCGTACTGCATGGAGATTTGATACAGGGACCCTCTCATACACTCTGAGAAAGTTTGATTACATGGACCAACTGATACAAGAAATATGTTACTCAGAATGAAATGGGTTCTATGAAAATATTACATCAGCTTCAATAATCAATCCTCCTCCCCTTCTTTTTTGTTCTTCTCCTCCTCCTTCTCCTTCTTCTCCTCTTTCTTCATCTTCCTCATGAGAGTCACCTAGTCCTAGCTGATTATCCTGTCCCCCTCTCTCTCTCTCTCTCCCTCCTCCTCCTCCTCCCCCTCCCCCTCCCCCCTCCCCCTCCCCCTCCCCCTCCCCCTCCCCCTCCTCCCCCTCCCCCTCCTCCCCCTCCCCCTCCTCCTCCTCCTCCTCCTCCTGCCTAGCCACTCTTGTGATTCTTAAATCTTGTTGCACTTGACTTGTACTTCCGACTTTTTTTCAGCTTTCCTGTTCCTATTATCCATTTTCCTTTCCCATTCTTCAATAGACATTCTGTTCCTTCTTTCTTCTTGTTATTTCCTCTTTGCCTTGTTCTTATTGGACCAACGGAAATGGACAGAACTCGGAAGTCACACTCATAAGACATAAGTCTCATAACATTAGTTTAGTTAGTCATTGCCATTTTTTTTTAAAGAATTGTTATTATTTTTATATTTTAGTGCGAGTGTGACCCTGAGGCATGACTGAGGCTGAGCCGAGTGTGCATCAGCCATCACAATCACAAGTGTCATGGCATGCAAAGCAAAAGCTAGGGAAGTAGAGTAAAGGAGCCGGTAAATGACCAGCTCCAGTTTTCGGCCGATCCATTGGATGCATGGTAAAATCCCTTTAAAATACATCGCATAATAGCATATCACATATCCCACACATACCATACCATGCCATAATCACTGAAGGAAAATATATCCTAAAATATCACATTTTAGCGATGTAATCGGCGGTCCCGCTACCCAAATCTGAAAAATCGAGTTTCTTACGCGTGAATGTAAGAAATATGGGTACCATAAAATGAGCTTTATTTCAAGTATTTTTCAGATTTAGAGCCCGATTTTTTGTAAGTCGCAAGCTCAAAAGTATCTCATCGCATGTATTAAATCAATGCAGCCGGACCCCGCCACGCACACACGATATGTCTGTCTAATTCAGATTCCAACTTCCGATCACCGCTGTGCCTGTCTTCGACCAGGCGAGCACCCGGGAGCTCCGGCGTGGGATACCTGCTCCGCCCGCTTGTGCTATACATCAGCGCGGAAATGCACGGTGCGCGCGAGCGCTTCCTATTGACTTTGTACATGCGGTCGTAAACTGAATCGCTAGGTCGATAACTGGCTCCAAAACAGTGACAATTGAAATGAATATTGTCATGGCAATTCGTGATTTTTTTCTGGGATTCTTTTTTTGTTTAAATAATAAAAATATTTGCTTCATGATTTGAACAAGAAATGATAATAAATAGGAAGTAAAGAGTCCAAAAAATAGGATTTTGTCTTAAGTGGCCGAAAACCGGCTCCTTTACTCTACAGTAAATGAGAGGTCGTTTTGACATATTTCATGAGCTACTACAATATCAAAAACATCTAATAATATGAAATATGAATGATCAATATTCAATATTGGTCCCATGGTTCTGTAATAAATGTGAAGATATGAACATTGTTCCTGATCTATTATCCATGGACTTACCGATCAACAACTCTTTCTCTGCACTCTCTGATATAGATACATTATCCCTTGAAAGTCTTACTTCCTTGAACAAAGACCAGTGGAACCACACAAACCCATGATCATCTAGCCCTATCCATTCCGGACCTAGTAAGTTGTCTCATAAGACTTGTAAGACACCACTCAAAATGGACAGTAACCCTCTCCCCTCGTTGAAACTCACAAAAATAGATAATACCTGGACAATTGTTGGGAAGGATGGAAAGACTAGTAAGTAAGAGTAACACCCCAAGTCTCATCGATGGAAATACACCTAAACCTAGGCCAGTCGCCCAAAAGCAGAAAGCCCACCGAAAGGTCACCGGTCTCATTGGAATTCAAATTGCAATTATAAATTGTCGTAGTATAAGGGGAAAAACTGCAGGTATTACTTCACTAATTGAAACTGTGAATCCTGATATCATTATTGGAACAAAATCTTGGCTGGACCCATCAGTTAAGTCGGCCGAAATTTTCCCTCCTCACCTTCAAGTTTTTAGAAAGGACAGAAATTCGCACGGAGGTGTCGTGTTTATTGCCATCAATGACTCCATTCCTTGTTTTGAAAGAACTGATTTGAGTACTGACTCTGAACTAATTTGGTGTCAAGCTACCCTTCAAGGCCAGACGCTACAGATAGGAAGTTTTTATCGCCCACCTGACTCAAAAGTCGCACCTCTCCAGGACCTAGACTCACAACTTTCTAAAATAAACTCTTCGTTGCGCTCTCCACTCATCATCCTTGGCGGCGATTTCAACGTCCCGGGTGTAGACTGGTCAGACGGAACACAAAGTGAACCTAAAGGTGCCCTCCAGGATGCCCTAGCTCAAGTTCTTATTAATAATCATTTGTCTCAAAAAGTCACCTTTCCTACTAGACGTGACGAGTCAAGTGGTACAGAAAACACCCTTGACCTGTTGTTAACTTCACATCCAGACTTAATTTCTGAAGTCTCCTCTCGTACTGGAAATAGCGATCATCTTGTCATTCTAGCAAAACTTCATACTAAGACCACGGTTCCTCCAAAACCACCCCGCAGAATTCCCCTCTGGAATAAAGTAGATAAAGAAGAATTCAAAGTCCGGGCAAGACAGCTTGGTGAAGATTTCTTCAAGCTTCAACCAGGCAATAGATCCGTAGAAGAAAACTGGACCCAGTTAAGAGACACATTAGAAACTATTGTAACAAATGATGTTCCCCACAAGACTGTAAAGGGCCGAGCACGTACTCCATGGTTTACAGGGAAATTAAAACGCCTATGTAACAAAAAGGAGAAGCTATATATTCAAGCCAAGATAAGTGGTGCACAACGTGATTGGGACAAATTCACCAAAACAAGAAAGCAGATCGATCGTACCATTAGAAGCGCCCACAGACAACATGTCTCTTCAATCCTTGAGGGTAACAACCCGAAGGCCTTCTGGAGGTACGTCAAATCAAGACGGACAGACAACATCGGTGTCCAGATGCTTAAGGTAGAAGGCAACCTAATCTCCGAAGATCTGGAGAAAGCTGAAGCTCTCGCCGACCAATTCCAAAGTGTCTTTACCCGTGAAGACAAGTCACTGTCATCGCTCCCTGACCTTCCACCCAGCCCTTTTCCTGATATGCCTCCCATCCGGGTTGACGTTGAAGGTGTAAAGAAGCTACTACTATGTAACGAAGGCTATCGGCCCGGACCAGATCAAGAACCAAGCTCTCAAAATTGCAGCAGAAGAACTAGCTCCCATCTTGCAGTTCATCTTCCAACAGTCGCTCGATTCTGGTGATCTCCCACTGGACTGGAGAAAGGCCAATATCACTCCACTTTTTAAGAAGGGCTCTACCACCGACCCAGCAAATTACCGCCCTATTTCACTAACGAGTACCTGTTGTAAACTTTTGGAACATATTATTGATAGTAACCTCATGAGCCACCTGAGCGAACTAAATATTCTTGCAGAAAATCAGCACGCCTTTAGGAGACGAAGATCATGTGAATCTCAACTTATTTTGACAATTAACGACCTGGCAAAGAACCTGGATGAAAAAGCCACCACAGATTTGATAACACTTGACTTCTCTAAAGCCTTTGATGTCATCCCCCACCAGAAATTACTTCACAAGCTAGATTATTATGGAATCCGTTCAGATAACTTAAGATGGGTGACAAATTTCCTTACAAAACGACTACAACGCGTATGTGTTAACGGAAAACATTCCGACTGGAAGCCAGTTCTAAGTGGAACCCCGCAAGGAACTGTGCTCGGTCCCCACTTGTTCTTGCTCTTCATAAATGACATTCACGACAAAGTCAAAAGCACCACTAAGCTTTTTGCAGACGATTGAATGCTGTACCGTCCAATTAAATCAGTAAACGACGTGGACATCCTGCAACAAGACCTAGATGCAATGGTGGAGTGGTCTCAGAAATGGGGCATGAAATTCAACCCAAAAAAGTGTGAATCAATGCGTGTCACCAGGAAGAAGAAACCGGGTAAATCTTCATACAACCTCCTTGGTGTCACCCTGGGGGCCGTTTCTCGAAACCAACTCCATGACAGTCATATCTTTGTCGGCGACTTACGGAGATGTCATGGAGTGGATAAACCGTTTCACAAAGCCATGACAGACATGATATCGATATATCGCGATACTAGCCTTTGTCACGATCCATTTGATTTATCACGAATAACCCAAAACAAGTTTTGGGGCTAAAATTGTTCAAAAAGAAACATATACATATTAATTCTCCTAAAATAAATAAAAAATAGTGTCATTATCAAATGTAGATCATCAAACGATTTGCATATTTCTGTAAAGATTCTTAAATTGAAGAAAAACCGGTGAGTTTTTTTTCCTCGACAATCAACTCAAAAGGTAGTTGAAGGATACCGTAATGTGATAGTTTATCACAACGTTTATCACAGTTTATCAATACGTACTTTTTTTGTTTATTGTGACGAGGAATTTTAGGCAAAATACCTTTTTTCAGCCAGTATTTATTCTAGAGTCTCATAAATACTCGTTATATAATTGATTTGATATTTAAAATATAATTTAAAAGAAGTAATTAGAGAGGGAATAATAATACACATAGGCCCCAAAGGTATGATGTTATCCTAAGAAAGACTATGGAATGACTATGGACAACGGTGTGTAACATTCTTATCTCTTTTATTTATATGTTATGATTTAATCTTTGTCACGATCTTTGTCACGATCCATTTGATTTATCACGAATAACCCAAAACAAGTTTTGGGGCTAAAATTGTTCAAAAAGAAACATATACATATTAATTCTCCTAAAATAAATAAAAAATAGTGTCATTATCAAATGTAGATCATCAAACGATTTGCATATATCTGTAAAGATTCTTAAATTGAAGAAAAACCGGTGAGTTTTTTTTCCTCGACAATCAACTCAAAAGGTAGTTGAAGGATACCGTAATGTGATAGTTTATCACAACGTTTATCACAGTTTATCAATACGTACTTTTTGTGTTTATTGTGACGAGGAATTTTAGGCAAAATACCTTTTTTCAGCCAGTATTTATTCTAGAGTCTCATAAATACTCGTTATATAATTGATTTGATATTTAAAATATAATTTAAAAGAAGTAATTAGAGAGGGAATAATAATGCACATAGGCCCCAAAGGTATGATGGTATCCTAAGAAAGACTATGGAATGACTATGGACAACGGTGTGTAACATTCTTATCTCTTTTATATATATGTTATGATTTAATGATTTGTGATTTAATGTTTACATTCAGCTTTTTAAAATTTCTATATAATTTGTATTATCACTTCTGTACATTTTCATTTCGCATCCCAGAGAATTACGTACCGAACTCGTCTATATTTTTCTCAAAATGAGAGTGAAACCAATCGTACATTTCGCGGCCCAAGGAATAGCAACAAACTGACTTGTGATGGCGCTTTACAGCAATTAAAAAGATATGACGGGTTCGGAGCAGTGACAACTCATTGTCGCGGAAGTTGTCGCTCATCTTGGCAAAGACGGCTTCGTGAAACACTTTGCTGACAAGTTGCGTGACAGTGGCGAGATGTCGTTGATCTTGTAGTTATGACGGTTTCGAGAAACGGCCCCCAGGAAGAATGTAAGCAGACAAAGTACCTTGGTGTTGTGATCCAGAACGACCTCTGATGGAATGGCCAAACTCACCTCGCAACAAAAAAAAGCTATAGGTCTAGCTTGTATAGGAGTATTGAGTTTTCTGAGACGCAACTTTCATCACTGCTCAACTTCCATAAAGGAGAAACTCTACCTCACCCTCGTTAGACCACACTTAGATTACGCAGTTGCTGCTTGGGACCCATACACAGCTAAGAACATTTCTTCTATCGAACGAGTCCAGAGGCAGGCAGCCCGTTTTGTCACAAGCACATATCAGAGAGAAGCAAGCGTCACCCTCCTTCTAAATTCTCTTAAATGGAACTCTCTCCAAGACAGACGCGAAGCTCACCGTCTAAGCTGTTTCCACAAAATGTTACATGGCCAGCTGGACATAGATGCCCAAACACACATTAAACCTAAACCAGATCGTAGCAGACGCGGGCACTCAAGTCAATTCGAAATACCATTAACCAGATTAGATGTAGAGTAAAGGACCCGGTTTTCGGCCACTTAAGACAAAATCCTATTTTTTGGACTCTTTATTTCCTATTTATTATCATTTCTTGTTCAAATCATGAAGTAAATATTATTATTATTTAAACAAAAAAAGAATCCCAGAAAAAAATCATGGATTGCCATGACAATATTCATTTCAATTTTCACTGTTTTGGAGCCGGTTATCGGCATAGCGAACCAGTTTTCGGACGCATGTACAAAGTCAATAGGGAGCGCTCGCCGTGCGTTTCCGCGCTGATGTATAGCACAAGCGGGCGGAGCAGGTATCCCACGCCGGAGCTCCCGGGTGCTCGCCTGACCGAAGACAGGCACAGCGGTGATCGGAAGTTGGAGTCTGAATTAGACAGACATATCGTGTGTGCGTGGCGGGGTCCGGCTGCATTGATTTAATACATGCAATGAGATACTTTTGAGCTTGCGACCAACACAAAATCGGGCTCTAAATCTGAAAAATACTTGAAATAAAGCTCATTTTATGGTACCCATATTTCTTACATACACGCGTAAGAAACTCGATTTTTCAGATTTGGGTAGCGGGACCGCCGATTACATCGCTAAAATGTGATATTTTAGGATATATTTTTCATTGCAAATGTGGTTCTTCAGTGACACTGGCATGGTATGGTATGTGTGGGACATGTGTTGTGCTATTATGCCATGTATTTTAATGTGATTTTACCAAAACTACCCGAAAACTGGAGCTGTCCGATTACCGGCTCCTTTACTCTAGGTCTATACAAAAACTCTTTTTTTCCACGCACAACCAGAGCATGGAATTTTGGAATGATCTCGATTCGACGTAAGTATCCCTGACTGACTCAGCAAAGTTTAAAGTAGCACTCCTTCCGAAATAAGTCCACCCTCTGCCACCACGACCTCCAGTTTAAATTCCACTAGGAATCTTTTGGAGGAACAACAACCAAGTACCATGCATTGTATTGTACCGTTCTGCGCAGCGATCTTACAGACACATAATTCTTAACATATGGGACCGAAGGCAAACAAAAATGTCGTAGCTAACAATGTAAAGCAACATTTTCACAATAATTTCCACTTTAATCACGTAATATGTCATTTTAGAGTATTACGCAACACTTTACTATGTAAATATCCAATTTATAACTTACCATAATTGCGTTTTACTAGGACGACAGTGGTGTAAAATAAACAGAAATCACACAGCATGTACGCTGAACCTATCGCTCTGAACACTTGGGTGTTGTTGTTGTTGTTCGTTTGGTTTTATAATGGCTATTAGTCAAAATTGACTATTGTTGCCAATTTCATCGCATCTCTTTCTTTTAGTGTCTTGGTAAAATTATTATTTTTTCTTTCCTTTTCCAATCTCATTTTAATATAATATTAGTCATATTCCACAAAAAAAAATTAAAAACAAAAAATTATTTCAAATTAAACCACGATCCGCACACAGTTCCAACTCACGCTGGCCCTGTCCTTTCTATGATGCCTTCTTACCAGCCCAGCGAGTTACGTTACGCCGTACGCTTCTCGGTTGATAAACTCAACCTAGGTCACTCTGGCATAGACAAAGGGGCGTCGTGTACCTGTATGTGAGGGTTTATTTATTTATTAGGAGAAAAACAACTGCATAAGCAAAACACTTGTGGGCTTTATTAGTTTATATGAGTTAGTTCATGAGATTATTTATATAGTGCATGACTTTTAACTACTATAATCATTCAAAGGGGGGTGCTTTCTTTTGTCACCCTGGCCAGCAGATTGTATCCTTCTCTCTCTCTCTCCTTTCCACTTCCCTAAAGATGTGTGTAGTATTAAGATATGTTTTCCGATTGGTCAAATAAATAATGATAAATTGTTTCAATTATTTGTTTGTTTTATTTTTATTTTTTAAAAGATGCCTAAATAAGGTATAGGTCTATACGATCAAAACTTCAAATAATCAATACACTAATACCGGGCCTATAAGGTTATACACAAAATACCTATTTTCTCTTCTATTCAGCTCAAATTGATTGTGGTTTCTGTTTTTCATCTCTTTTTGATTTTACTTTTTACATAATCGCTTCGTTCTAAAAACGAAGCGAGCAATTGCCATTTGTACACGAGAGTCACTTTCTCGTAAACATATCATAATGTCCTCTTCCTTGGAAATATTAACTTCTGACATTAACATGGCCCTCTCTATTATATACTTTGGACATTCTATCAGAAAATGTCTGACCGTTTCTAATGTTGGACAGCTGTCACAGAAACCTGTGGAGTGGATGCCCAAACGTAGGAGGTCTTGGTTGAGTCCAGACACTCCCAGGCGTAGTCGCCTAAGAATAGTTTCAGTTTTTCTTCCCAATTTACAAGTATATTGTGAGATAACATTTGGCTGAAGGATTTTTAATGCCGATTGGGTATCATTCCACCTTTCTTGCCAAAGTAACTTTGAACTGGGATGATGTTTGAAGGTTTGCATGGTGGTATGAATAATCACGGAAGAGTTTACGGTACACCATGTGTAAAGTCCTCGAGGGACTGAGGAAAGTAGATAGAGAATAGAGGTGAGATGAAAGGCGAGAAAGTGGAGGTTAGAAGGAAGAGTATCTTTCGGAAGTGAGTTTAGTCCTGAAAAGGACTGTAACCCAGAAAGTTTGGGCAGGATGAGAGGTTTGAGTAGAAGACTGGATTGAGTTGGAGAGTTGAGTAGGCGAGTAGAATTGCAGAGCAGGAGCAGGAGAGTAGACTCGACGTTTCGGACAGGTTGACTGTCCGTCTTCAGGAGTGAGTGTTCGCTAGGTGTGCGGCGGTTCTTATGGCGTGGATGCGGACTTGGGGGAAAGCAATTCACTGGGATAAAAGTCACCTCATCACCCCCATCCGACATTGGCACACCCGAAGGATCCGAGAAGCCATCGAGATCCACCAACACAACACCGTACCCCAAGACCCAGGCCTTCACATCAACAGTATCTGGCACCCAATCCTCCCTCACCATCCTACTTCCGACCAATCTTCAACCAACTTCACAACCAACACGCCAACCACCAACACTTCACCAATCCAGCCATCTGTTAGCCCGGACACCACCTACAACCACCCAACCACACCCACTCAACTAGCCTCTTCACCCACACAAGCACCGCCCACGCCCACACCTCGCTACAACCTACGCCAACGCCGAAACCGCCGACCAACACACACAGACCGACACCACTAATATCTATCCTCACCGCCGATCGATACACCCACTCAACGAACCACACAACCCCCCCCCCCCCCCCCCGCTACCCCGCCGACACCTACCACACGACGTCCGCATAACCGCCGCCCACTCGTTTCCCGCCAATTCACGCAACCGCGCGCCACCACCGACAGCTGCCTGCCAACCTGCCGAGCCCGCCGGCTCATTGCTTTCCCCCAAGTCCGCATCCACGCCATAAGAACCGCCGCACACCTAGCGAACACTCACTCCTGAAGACGGACAGTCAACCTGTCCGAAACGTCGAGTCTACTCTCCTGCTCCTGCTCTGCAATTCTACTCGCCTACTCAACTCTCCAACTCAATCCAGTCTTCTACTCAAACCTCTCATCCTGCCCAAACTTTCTGGGTTACAGTCCTTTTCAGGACTAAACTCACTTCCGAAAGATACTCTTCCTTCTAACCTCCACTTTCTCGCCTTTCATCTCACCTCTATTCTCTATCTACTTTCCTCAGTCCCTCGAGGACTTTACACATGGTGTACCGTAAACTCTTCCGTGATAACTTTGAACTGTACAAAATTAAACTTGTCTTTTCAAATAACGTCAATTTATTATGCATTTCAATTTCCTGAGTTAGAGCTTTTTTTGCGTAGAAGTCTGCCTTTTCATTTCCCACTATCCCACAGTGGCCTGGAATCCATTCCAAAGCGATTTCGATCCCTCTATATTTCAATCGGGTCGTTATTATAAATATTTCTGTGACAAAAGATTCGTCACTAAAATGTTTCAAGGCTGTGAGGGCACTTAAGCAGTCGCTAAAAATGACTGCACCTGTATAGATGTTTGTTTCTTCGATCCATTGAAGGGCAAGAACAATGGCAGCCAACTCGGCTCTATACGATGAGGTAAAATTCGCTAATCTTTTACATTGGTGTACAGAAAAGTGTGGGATATAGAAGGCAGCCGAGCATTGGCCCTTCTCCGGAAACTTAGATCCATCTGTATATATATGCAACTGGTTCGACCATTTTGAATTAATCAATTCTAAGCTTTGTTGCTGTAGTTCATTCGGATGGTCGGCTTTTGAAATCCGAGAGCTCAACTCGGTTAGAGCTCAACTGGGAGGTTATTATGGTATCTTCGAGGCCGCGCGCTTTGAATGAAATATAATTTTCACCCTACGCCCTACAAACCCCCAGTACATTTTCCTCTTTGCCATTCTCCAAGTGGCAGATCCGCCTCCCCTGGGGGAAAAAACGTGTAAAAACACTTTTTTTTTTTTTTTTTAAATAGATGGGCCCCCTCCCCTGGCGCTCAAGGATGCGATTTTTCAAATTTTCGAAGGCCAAACAATTAGTGCTCACTACCCCCCCCCCCCCCCTCACTGAGCGAATTATCGGCCCGCATGATTTTCATATTTTCGGGAGCAAAACAAATATATATATTAGTGCTCACTAACCCTACCCCCCCTTACTTTTTTCTCTTTATCTCGTATATATGATTACAATAGAATAACAGAAAGTACAAAAGAGAATGGAATAACACTATAGGCAGGTTTTAGGCCCACTAACATTTCTTGGCAAGAATACCTAATATACACCATAGGCGTAAGATCACGTTTTATTGGGGCCGTGGGCCGGGGGCTGAGGGCCAGGGGCCGGCGGGAGGACGAGGGCGTATTTCTCTCGCCCGAATATCACCTTTCCTAATTTTATAGTTTTAAGAAAAAGCGAGATTTTTAAAAATTTCTTGTACCTTGAATCGTCATCTAAATTTTAGTCTCTTGGGTTTTTTTTAGTTTTTTTTTTTTAAAGCAAAATCTGGAAGTTGTTACAAATGCCACCTGCAAATGTTACAAATGTAGACCATTGTTCGTTCAGTCTCTTATTTCAGAATAAGCTGGACCTTGTAAGGTGATGAATTAAAAATAAATAGGGAAAATAAATTTCCTCCGTTTGTGACTGCTTATTTGATAGAAAGATAGAAAGATCTTCAACATTAGGCTAAAACAGTCCTTCATTATGATCAAACTATAAAACTGAGGTGTAATTAGTTAATTCGATTAGTTTATTTTTACCATTTTAATAAATAATGGTACTATTCATGACATGGGTGTCGATCCCGGGGGGATGGGGGAATATATACCCCCCCCCCCCAATATTTCAGGTGGGGGGGATGGCCTGTACAATCATCCCCCCCCCCAATAATTCACCATCAAAAAAAAAATGAAGAGAAAAGTTAATGATGAGAGCCTGATGAGAGTAGTTAATGATTATTACTCGCAAGATGACCATCAATATACACTTTTACTATCTAATTTGCATAATACATACATATATACGAAGTAAATGAGAAAACCGTATATGAGACAAGAATAAATTGAATTCTCGCTCCTACGGCTTCATCAGGAATTGATGAATTTATTTAATTTTTTCAATCAACAGCAACATAGAAATGTAGTGCGCCAAATGTTAAGTGCGAAGCGCAAAAGTAACAATCTGCAATGCACATCAGACAATCCTGGACAGTGTAAACATAGATGAACTCTGTGACGAATTCGTGATGAGATCGGAGACAAGGAGAAAGCTTCCGCGCTTTGCGCGGGAGCGAGGAAACTGAATTCAGACAAGGATTTAGACTCGAGAACGGTACAAAGAATCGGCTTCTTTCTCTAATAATTTAATGAAACGTCAAAGCTTCCGCGCTTCGCGCGGGAGGGGTGGAGGGGGGGGGGGGGGGGGAAGGGGAAACTGAATTCAGATAAGGATTAAGAGTCGAGAATGGTAGGCCTACAATGAATCGTTTTCTTTCTTTAATAATCTAATAAAACGTCAAAGCTTCCGCGCGAAGCGCGGAAACTGAATTAAGGCAAGAATTTAGAGTCGAGAACAGTACAACGAATCGTCTTCTTTCTCTAATAATTTAATGAAACGTCAAAGCTTCCACGCTACGCGCGGAGGAAGGGGAACTAAATTCAAACATTAAGGATTAAGAGTCAAGAATGGTACAACGAATCGTTTTTTTTCTTTAATAATCTAATGAAACGTCAAAGCTTTCGCGCTACGCGCGGAGGAAGGGGAACCTGATTCAAACAAGGATTAAGAGTCGAGAACGGTCCAACAAATCGTCTTCTTTCTCTAATAATTTAATGAAACGTCAAAGCTTCCACGCTTCGCGGAGGAGGGGAAAAACTCGCCCTCCCTGCACCTAACCCCCTAGGGAGCGCGCTTCGCGCGCTATGTAAGTGATTCGCACGCTTCACGCTAGCGCGTAGCCAGGATTTCATTTTAGGGGGGGGCGGTAGTGAGCACGCGAAGCGTGCGACTCACTTAAAGTAGGGGGTGGGTGCAGGGAGGGGGAGTTTCCCCCTCCCCCTCCCGCGCGAAGCGCGGAAGCTTTGAAAGAAGACGATTCGTTGTACCTTTCTCAACTCATAATCCTTGTCTGAATTCAGTCCGCCCCTCCTGCGCATAGCACGGAAGCTTTGACGTATTATTAAACAAAGAAGACGATTCGTTGTACCTTTCTCGACCCTTAATCTTTATCTGTATTCAGTCCCCCTCTTTCGAAGCGCGGAAGCTGTGCGTTTTATTAAATTATTAGAGAAAGAAGACGATTCGTTGTTCCGTTTTCGACTCTTTATCCTTAATTGGAACTCAATTTCCCCCTTTTCGCGCGAAGCGCGGAAGCTTTGAAGTTTCATTAAATTATTAGAGAAAGAAGACGATTCGTTGTACCGTTCTCGACTCCTTTTCCCTTTTTCTTCCTACGTCCTCTCACTTTTTTTCTTCTCTTTCTCTCTCTTTTTATTTTTTGGCCGGCGTTTTTTGGGGGACGACCGCCCCCACCGCCCCCCTGGCTACGCGCCTGGCTTCACGTGCTCACTTCCACCCCCCCCCTAAAACGAAATCCTGGCTAATTGAAATTGAAATTTTGGCACCCATCATCCCCCCCAACCACGGATACAAATCGACACCCTTGGTACTATTCGTTATCAAAATATGACTTTTGATATTTGCGCCGTTGCATGTGCGTCCATATTACCGCCGCTCTATGTTAACTTCACATCATTATGACACAGACTCTGCCCCCTTTCTATCGATGTAGGCTACATCCGCCTTGCTTGTCATGGTTTCTGATTTATACTCCTCCCGTCATCCATCCATCTCACACCGCTCTATACCAGCTAGGCTCCAACACAATCTGAGTTCTCTCTCACTCTCCTCCTAGCTCACCGGGGAGCCAAAGCAAGAGACAGAGAGAACTCGATCAGACCGAGCTGCACGTACCACTTCATTTAGTAGAGAGCTCGGCTGGTTCGGGCAGCGTTTTCATTCTGCGTAACTTTCTCATCAACTTCGACAGAACGGTGTATAAACTTGATAACATGGACACGACTAATCTCAGGGATAGCCCTAATTAATCTGCATAAAACTGCATCATAATGTGAGACAAATTTATTCAAGTTCAAGACAAGGAGAAATAGGAACAAATTAATATTGAAATCTGAAGAATCGGATAGGGCCTCTCGAAAAAAGAAATGTTCTCAAAATGCTCTCGAAATAAATATTGGAATAAACAGTTTTTCATAAAAGTCTTATTCATAATCAGCAGTGAATTGTGAAATCTCGTACCCTGTCTTGATTTAAATTGATCGTGAAATTCACATGCCTTCGTGGTCGACGTCGTGATCATACCGACAACATCATCGACATCACGGTCATCATCTCTCAGTCGATGTTAGCGAGGAAGAAATGAAATACCGTCCAAAGCTTTCTAATAGTGACTGGACTCATCATTAGCCTATGGTTTCAGTTTGAGGAGTGGAGTGGTCTGAAAACGTCATTTTTTTTTCTACAGAAGCTGTGAATTACTTAATTATCGTGAGGAGGGCTCTTTATTCCTTAGCGAGTGAAAGCCGTGCACAGGTAGAGCAGCGCGGATAAGGTAATCATCAAAAACTTGAATCTTTACTGAACTGGTATTGAATTAATTTTAATATGGTTAGTATTAACAAGGAGATATACTTTGTAGACTTATATCAATCATATTCCTCTGATTATTATTGTGAATTAGCCAGCAAAGGTAGGCCTACAAGTGTGTTTTAGGATCTCAATTTTAATCACATCATTTCACTGCATTTCTACACGGAAGATTGAGTGAGCAATCATGTCGGATCCGACAGGAGCAGAGAATTTGAATTTTCTTGAGAGCTTGGTTTTAGAACCCCCATCTCTAAGCATGGATAAACTAGAGGAGATCTCTCCCGTCCTAACGGAGCTTACATCGAAACCAAAGACGACCAACATCAAACCTACTCGACGAGGTCGAAAGAGGAATGCCGACAAGATCACGAAGAGTGGACCAACTACGACTTCATCATCGGGAGAAAACAATGTTGTAACCATGGTAACAGCGGGTAATACGAGCGATGTCAAGCCTAAACGAGGTCGTGGTCGACCAGCTGGAAGTACGAATCGAACCAGCAACAAACTCACAGCTCAAGCTGCTGCCGCTGTAGCTGCATCTGCTGCGGCGACCGCCACCGCTGACGGCATCGATGATCCGAACGACCCGGTGAACGCAGCACGGGAGCGATCCCGCGTCAAGACCCTTCGAGATGCGTTCCTTGAGCTTCAGCGTTCTCTGCCATCCGTACCCCCTGATACCAAACTCTCCAAGCTCGATGTTCTCGTGTTAGCAACCACGTATATCTCTCACCTGATGAGGACCCTTGACAAGGACCAACCTCCTCCCATAACCTCTCCGGGAGAAGATGTAACGGTATGCCTTGATAAGCATCATCGATTGAAGGCCCAAGGATATCTTCATCCGGTCAAGGTGAGAATTGTAACTCCTTTTCAATTTCAATTTCAACGATAACATTTCAATTTCCGATTAGTATTACCATCGTATACTAACCAGCACCCCGCGGACATTCTCCCCAAATTAATCGCCAATGTATAAGTGTTTTGTTAAAAAGTGCCCATCATTGTATGAAAATACACCTTAAATTTTATATCAGTTCTAGAAACTTTAGGCAACCAACAACAAAAAAAAATTCTCATAAAACTTACAGTACAGGGATATAAAGTAGTTAACATATTTATTAAGTTCAAGGATGGATTGAATCCACTTTTCATGATTTGTTGTTGCTATGACGGGCAAGCCCGTGAGAATAAAATTTTGCTTAAAAAGTATGGAAGAAATATAAATGCATCAGTCGATAATGTAATTTCTGATAAATCGTCATGATTATACCAGTGTTTTTCAGTGAAAACTATTTGACTATAGAACAGAAAATCTGTGTTAGTTTAATTTGTTAAACGCGGCCCTTAGCTGACATACCAGAAATCAAAATGATTGCTTATTATTTACTTTGTTTCAAAAGATGGTTAAATTATTCTATTTTCCAGAATACTCTACAAACACAAAACTGTGAAAGCAGAAGTGTATCATAGCAATAGACACAGTCATAATATCATTATTGGTCAAGATTTGTAGAATTCCATGTATTGTCATGTAGAGCGGCCCTACAACAATTCAAATAATTTGGAATACGTTGCGTAAGGAGTAGGATTATTTAGGCCTATAAATCAAAACGTTGTAGTTTTAATTTAATAATGCAATTTGCTGTAATTTCTCATAAACTATGTCATCTAGCAATGCTTTTTATATTTCCGGGCATATCCAATCATTGTAATTCTTTTTAATTGTCATTCAACACACTTTTTCAAGATGAAGCCATTCCCATCCTTATATAAGGCAAATCAAATTATTGTAATTTTTACATTTTAGAAAAATACTCAAGAGGAACGTATAGGAAAGGAATATTCTTCTTATTGCTCAAAGTACCTACAATTTTGTTCAGTTTGGTCAGCATTTTCTATCATTAGTGAAAATGCAAATATTAAAAAGAGAAGGGTGAGTACTGACAAGGGGAAAGTGACGAACATTCTTTTTAAGTTTCATAACTCCGCAAGCCTGCAAATATTTCATGTTAGTCTTCCTATTCTTATGACGTATATAACCTAAACGTAGCTAATTACCAAATTAAATTGAATCATCATCCATAACGTACACGGCAAATTTGCCACGCGTGGCTTGATCGTGACTCTGGGTAGTTTAGTGGCCGAGGCTCCTGGCATCACATCATTGGTCTCTCCACTGGCTCTGGGCGAAACCTTTCATTGACGCGTGGGTTGCCCTCAAACCAAAACCCTATATATGCATTTAAAGCTAGCCAAGCCCGAATATGTCACATTTTATTTGACAACCATGTACAATATTAATTATATCTTGTTCTCTTTTTTTCATGTTCGCAGAAGAGCATAGGCCTATGAATAATGAATAATGAAAAAAAACGCATTCGATAGATAACTTTCTGCTTATTGACAAAAAACAAGCTCCGTCCATACGTACATATAAACGTATTATAAGTGATTGATTCATAATTATATTGTATCAGATTTCGACCAAAAGAGACATCACTAATATGGTACGCAGCAATTAAAACAAAAAATGGTGGTTTGGTATTTATAAAATGGAATATAGTTTCGAATTGAAATGTTGTCTTTTCAAATGACTTGTGAAATATTTCAGGATTATCGTATAGATATACTGATAATACTGTTGTATAAGTTGTATTTGTTTTAGGTTAGGTTTTACAAGGCGGTCATTAATCAATAAAATAAGGTTCTACACCATTATAAATGACGCGTATTTAGTTAGTGTGACAAATATCAAATACAGTTCATCACCTTTAAGTTCAAGTCCATGTGGGCATGCCCTACCACTGTTGTTCTTTTAAAGTTCTTGCAATCTGTTCAAGGTTTCTCTCTCTCTCTCCCTCTCTCTCTCTCTCTCTCCATTCATTACATGCGAGTATATAAACATTGCTCGAGGAGTCAAGTAATTATTGCATATTGAGACGTTTATGGAACCAATGATCTTGGGTCAAATATTTCCCTAAAATGACATCAATATGTTTTAATTGGAGGGTTACTTGGGGTCATGGGTTTACGACAAAGTTTGCAATGTCAATCACATCTGAACCGTTTTTAGATCTCAAATGAGTTCTGACTTAAATAATTTAAACATAAAGGCCCGAATTCACAAAGCAAGGTTTGAGCCACAATGTACAGACACAGACGTGTACATTTCACATGTATGCGATATACTGGAAGAGTGAAAGATAAGAATTAAAAGAAAAATAGGATTGCAGAAAAAAGTAAAGTGTTAAGATAAAAGGGAAAACAACCAGAAATATAATTTAAAAAATAAAAGCAGTTACCACCAAATATACAAAGATAAAATAGAGATATGAATGAAATGGCTGTATACCATTTGCCAATATGTCAGTTGCTTATGGGTTCATATAATTAGCTTTAAAAACTCAATTGTTGACTAAAAGGAAAAACTGGAAGGGTCAGCTGAAAGGAATTTTGCAAACCTCGAAAGTTCACAATACTGCAATTATTTTGTAGCGACCGAAAAAAAGACTTTTGTCTCAAGGGCGGAGGAGAGGGTGCGATTTTCTCCCATGTGGTTCCGCCAATGAAAATGCGATACAAAAATGTACAATTTCCAGATTCATATAGATTGATAAAAGGTACAATCTAATTATTTCATTTTTGTACTTACAAAGCAAGGGTTTACATCTGTCAGATAGCACGCATACAGTAGGCAAATGAGAAAATGCACCTATTTACATTCATCCAGTGAAAAAATGGCTCTTCACAATCATCATTCCTTTCTTACAGTGTGAGGACAGTAAGAATTATTTTAAGAGTTGTAATAAAAGTCTAATTCTAGGGGGCTTGTTGGCAATATGTTTGACCCGAGGGATGCCCCTACCCATGGCGCCCCCAATGTTTGTTTACGATCATTATCACGCTGATAGGATTAAGGGCTTTATAAATCAAATAATTTTATGACCTCATTTCCTGCAGTTTATTCTCAATAGTAACACTCTTTTAACCGTTACATACTTTTCATCCCTGTCCCATTTAACTCTGTCTCTCCATCTTCCATCTTGTAGATGACTCTGCATGGTGTAGACTAATAAGTTGTTGATTTTCTTTTCAATTGATTCTTTAGCCTTGTTCTGTAAAATTGAAATTAAGATGTAACGAATTGTCATGATATAACACCGGATTAAACTTGGCATTGTTTGAAGCTCTAGGCGATGTCTAAAACAAAACTATACCACCCTACTCGAGCGATCCGATCCCCCGCAGTCAAGCAAACCAGTCCTCGTCTACCCCGACACTCTGGGCCCCCTTGGTAATGACTCTACCGCTGGACTTCGCCACCTCCCACTGGTAGCATGGCATGATAGTGATTTATTTCTTTTGTTGTTTTCTCAACTTGTGATTGACCTAGTTCTTGAGATGAGTCATCCTCTGGATATACCTCCTCTACTCATATAGGACCAGGGAGGAAGACCAGAGAGCTAGGGGAGGAGCAAATAGTTCGAGACTCAGTTTTGAAAGAAAATTATCCTGTAGATCAGTTAATGGTTAAATCATCAGTTATGAAATAAACCTTCCTTTCATTCTTTTGAGCAATAGTTTGATATTTCGGTACTGGTTGTCGATTGATCGTTTATTTTCTGTCGTATTGTATGGACAAGGGTACTGGACCATGTTTGGGATGTGAGGAGGTAGTCAAACGGAAATATTATTTACTTGAGGAGGAGGGGGAAACTACCTGGTGTTCTCTTCGAATTGGTGCATTTGGTCTTGGGATAATGTATCAAAATATAAGCTGAACATTTCTTCACAAAATTGCACTCCATTGATTCCAAATCCATGCAATCAGCATTATTTTGTTTAAACTTTTGGCTGTATATGATTATGCAAATCACGTATAGGCCTAGTTTTTACGCCTTTGGCTAACCACATTGTATATATGTAACTTCTAATTTATCGTTCTTTATGTTCTTTATTCAATTATACTTCAAAATCTGCTGTTTCATCTCAGAAGTCATAATTTATAAAGCTCATCTTCTCAGCTTTCTTCCCCGTTATCATCCAATCCTTTCATCTTTCTTTACCGATACAAATTCTTTCTTCCTTCTTTCCACCCCGGCCCAATGACATCCTTAGTATACGTGCTATCTGCCTCCCTCACTACCAATGAATCATTCTCTATCTGTCTCACACATAACAGACAAACGGGACAAGTATGTCAAAATACAAAACCGAAACATCGATTAATAATAGACTCAATTTGTTTGAATTGCTTGAACATGACTAAACTTTTCAGGGACGAGAAAATACAAAGTATCTATCATTACAAACTCTGTTACCAAGCATGTACGGCCATATACGATTTGAATTTGAATAGAAACTTCATGTCTACACGTACGTTGCTAAATATAACTTTTAATGTTCAATGTTATAGACTTATAACAGTTCTTCATCATTACGCACAGCGTAAAATGTTATTTTACATGTTTTATCCTAAAGGTCTTATGCCGGATTGATTTTTTTTTTGGGGGGAGGGGTGCACTAAAATATTGGTTGATAAGGCAAAGTGGTTCATTCAGAATGATATTAGTATGGTAACACCGGTCACTCAAAGATTTTTACTTTTTTGAGGCACTTCATGATAATTTTGAAGCGCAATTCTTTTTCTTTTTTTTTGGGGGGGGGGGAGGGGGAGGGGGGGATAAACTATTGTGGTATATATCTGTAGCTTCAGAGCAGACTTACCTTGAAGGTGGACATTGACACCAAGTGACCGATGATATACGTTGCTTTTTAATGAGCTTGTAAATCCGGTCATGTGTGAAATGTGACCAGCTTGTATTGGGTGGCCGTATGTTTAGCTGCTAAGATGAAATAGATTTTACGACTTTCTGTCAAATTAAAGGCTTGCGAAAACGTGTTCAAGGATTTACGAGAAGAATATTAGAAAGATAGAGAGGGAGAGAGAGAGAGAGAGAGAGGGAGAGAGAGAAAGGGGGTGGGGGGAATCAAGAGAGAATATAGAGACAGACAAAATGTGAATCTCCGAAAGACTAATGATGTCGCATCTAGGTAGCCTTCATGAGGTATCAATATTATTATATTAGAATATAAAAAGACAATTTTTGTTTATTGCATTCATATCATTTGGTATTCTCTTCCTAGCGGTGGCTTTAGATTTCTTTACCATATTCTGTGTGTTCATTTTTGTTTTGTTTTGTATATTTTGTTTGTCATAAACCTTTGCGGAATCCTATCCAGTTCTCCTTTCATTTAGCTTTTTGATAAAGTCGATTCGTCCCATACATGATCTGATACACAGAAAATAATATTAACGACTTAAATTAGGATAGGATAGACATGTTAAGATGGGGCTTAGGGTGAGGGTTTGGAATGACGTAAAATATAACCCACATCTTTATAAGAAGAAACAACACTCCACGGTTGTTGCAGGAGTATCTGATGGACCTCGTTATCCAATAAAGTCTACTACTAAGTAACTATCCTACTACTACTACTATCTAAGCCAGTTTCCCGCGCCCCATGGTGCCACAGCGCGCGTCTTTATGTTAAACCATGTCGTCTGCAATTAGTAGCCACACCACTGTGTGTGTGGCGAGGCTTCATGCAGAGCAGATGAAGAGCTTTTACGTAAATAGAACGCGGGCCTAGAAAACTAAAATAATATTAAAACGGTGAGCCTTCTATTTCTTCTTCTTACTTTTTTGCCAGGTCTGTCTGTAAGCTGGTTGATTGACCTGCGGGGCATTCAACTCAAAATCATATTTTATGGCCGTGAATTTCTCTTATTTGAACCGACGGCTAGAAAAATTCATTTTGCTGAAAAAACCGTTGCAAAGTTGTAGATGGTGCGAATTTGAATATTAAATGATTATTACTAAAACTGAGTAGTATTATTATTGTGAACAAAATAAAAATATTTTATTTCAAAACGATAATTGTGTCTTACGCCTGAACATACGGAATCTTTTTACCAAGACAAAACGCACCCGACATTTATAGCAACACCGAATACAATTTTCGTAAATCGTTTGTTCTAAGTGGATAATTTCATTCACCTAACCCTGCTGGAAAGAACACACTCATTCACAGTGTGAATCACAGTGTGAAATCACAGTTCACACTGTGGACACGGTGTGATTCACACTGTGAATGAGTGTGAATGAGTGTGTTCTTTCCTTTTCCGGTTATCCACACTGTGAACCACAGTGTGAAATTAATCGACCACAATGTGAAAACGCCCCAATTTAACATTGTGGAGCACACTGTGATTCACACTGTGAATGAGTGTGTTCTTTCCTTTGCCGGTTATCCACACTGTGAACCACAGTGTGAAATGAATCGACCACAATGACTGTGAAAACGCCCCAATTTAACATTGTGGAGCACACTGTGTGATTCACACTGTGAATGAGTGTGTTCTTTTCTTTTTCGGTTATCCACACTGGGAACCACAGTGTGAAATGAATCGACCACAATGACTGTGAAAACGCCCCAATTTAACATTGTGGAGCACACTGTGATTCACACTGTGAATGAGTGTGAATGAGTGTGTTCTTTCCTTTTCCGGTTATCCACACTGTGAACCACAGTGTGAAACGAATCGACCACAATGTGAAAACGCCCCAATTTAACATTGTGTTTCACACTGTGAAACACAGTGTGAATCACACTGTGAATGAGTGTGAATGAGTGTGTTCTTTCCAGCAGGGAAAGAGAGAATGATTAACCCCCATCCCACTTTAACCCTTTCTCTCCCCATCCTAGAGAATTGATTAATGATAAAGGGCTTAGAGACATTTGTATTAAGCGCTATATAAAAATTAAATATTAGTATTATTATTTAGTAAATTGAATAGTCTCAAGCTGTGACGAACTTACATTAAGATCAAAAAAAAAAAAAAAAAACACCCAGTAAGAATCCCTGCACCCTCTCTGTCTCTCTCTAAAGAAGAACAATAATAGGAGAGGAAGAAGAAGATCAAGAATGAGATTGAAGAAGGAGGAGGAGGAGCAAGTGAAATAGGAAACGAAAAAGGAGTAGGGGATAAGGAAGAGGAGGAGGAGAAGAAGAAGAAGAAGAAGAAACAGAAGAAAAAGAAAGAAAAAGAAGAAATAGGTGAAAAAAAGAAGACAGGAAAAAGACGTTATTTAATTCGGAGGTTAGTTTGTAGTTTGTACTCAAAACTAAGGTTCTCAAAATCTACTAGCAAAACAAAAGCGAAAGAAATAATTAAAAATATGCAACTTGCCTTCATCGTTTGTGTCGTAAGAAAGATTTCCCCTATGTTGTTTATAATATTTCTTTATTTCTTTATTTTTTTTCATTTATTCATGATTTCTTTCAACAAAGTAATTTCATTCAGTTCCACTGTAGGCCAGTGGACCTGCTTTTCAGGAAGCCCTGCCTACTACAATAACAGCATTAAAACATAAATATAATAATGCAATCTTTAACAATAATATAATTGTAAATACATGTGAAATATCAAATAAACATATATCTTTAAAATATAACACAATTTCAATCATACAATATTTATTATCAATTATTCCAAACAAAAATACTGAATTATAACAATAACAAAATCACACCTAAAAAAATAAATAATAATCATCATTATTATGAAAAAAACTGGATAACAAAACTGCACGCTACTGCAAATATGCACAATCCAACTAGGGATATGTTTAACTCACAATATCCCTGATCCAACCACATTCACTAAAACTGATAGAGTTTTTTTTTTAAACACCAAGAAGGATGATAAAAGTAACCAGACTGTGAGTCAAAGAAGTAATAATTTAAATATAGGCCTACCGACAGTTAGAGGGGGAAAACAGATATAGGCAATATCTCACGAGACAAAACGGAACAGTTACAAACAAAAGTATGACACTTGTAGGCATCAAAATACTTTCCAAATAAACAAAAGTAGGAGAGGGGAAGTCGGGTTTGAAACCTCTTTAAATTTTACGATAGCATTATGACGAATGTCAAACAAGCCTGTGACTGGTTGTTCATCAAGCAAGACAACACGGAACGTGCTTCTTCTGGGTTTATTGACCGGGCCAGCTCGGCGCCATAACAGACAGACGGACACCCCCGCTTCAGTTCATTTCAACACCTCTACACGAGTGTGAAACGACTGGTCGTCTGCTCAGAGCCAAAAGGGCGTTAAGTCTCTCAGTATAATATGGATTAATTCCCTTCTGGCACCAAACAGACCTTGTGATGGTTTACCAGGAGACTCATAAATCGTAAGATGTGACATTCAAGAAGGAAAAGAGGAAGAGAAAATACAACTGGTACAATTAAAAGGGTCATAAATATAAGAAGGTGTAAATTCAAGTTCATGCTTCTGTTTCTCCTCCGAGTGGGTCCTGAATAAAGCCAGATAATTGAGTGAGATATACATTCGTAAGCGGTTCATTATAATGTGACGGCCATCATGACCTTTGAGAATGTTTGCTTGTATCTTACATGTAATTGATTTGATTTATTTTTGTCTTATTGGTCGAATATATAACATTCAAAACAGTCAATAATTATAACAAATATTGAAATGGACATAGCGTACTCTGGAAAAGCTGATAATTAGCATAATTTCCAGTTGACTTTTTATTCATTAATCCAGAATATTTGTGACATTGATTATCCTAGAACTATGTGGTCCCGTTTATTAAAAGTATTAAATAGCAAAAGACATAGTGAATTCTTAATTTGTTAGCATCAATATCTTCTGTCTCGACTCTTTTTGGATAAATTTATAATGTGATTTATTTTTCTCTTCCGTGTTTGTAGCTAATCCAGTCTTTCCGATAGGAACAGAAATGATTAGACTAACAAATTACACCGTTAATAATAATAATAATAATAATATGGTTATTTATATAGCGCCGGTATCCGTCAGGTTCTGACGCTCATGGCGCTTTACACATAAAGTTGGAATATCTGTCTACCTATTTTCATGAAGTGCCTGTGAGAATAAATTTTTCTTAGATAAAGTTTATATCTTCTCAGAACTTTATTAATCAATCTAAGGAGTCATAGAGAGTTATCAATACAATTCTGAAAATATTTGAAGTTTATCTATCAAGAATAAGCCATGCATATTGACAAGATGTAAGAATATTTTTTTCTAACTTGGTGGGCAACAATGTAGTTTCAGAGTCATTTTCATTGAGAGAAAAAGCGACATAATAGGCTGATGTTTTCCAGCAGTACACGTTGATCAGAACGGATAGACAAAAAAGAGCAAGTTGCATTGGCGAGATGAATTGGAAACCCAATAATAAGTATTTGTAAGATGAAACAGCTCTTAAAAGAAAAAAGAAAGCTTTAAATGAATGGGTTCTTTGTATGGTGAGTTTTTTGACAATTTATTGAAAGATTTCTTACATCATAATTATGGCTACCCTAGTGAACAGTTTACAGATAAACTTCCTTCAAAAGAACTCGCTTGTTCATGCCTATAATGAGACGTTTAGAGACTGGCTCGTGGAAAGATATGACGATGCTGATGTTGATATCGACGCTGATGGTGTTAATGCCGATGGTGATGATGATGATATGAAATTGAATTAAATGTAACACTGACTCTTAGTTTTCAATGTGTGTGGGTGTGGGTGTGCAAGCGCGCGCGCGTGTGTGTTCGTGTGCGTGTTTATACACCACAGAATGAGCTGTGAAATAATTTATAGAAAAGAGGAAATTAGGAGTGCTCAATATTGGAACAGTTTGTGTTCAAAGCCACAGAATTATGAAGAGTATAGTTCGGGAAACAGAAAAGAAACCGCTTTATCATTTGCATCTTGCCCATGGCACAGGCATAGTAGTTCTGTATAGTTCTGAAAGGGAGTTTCAAACTACGGTATATTATTCGAAGTCTCAGAATTGAACTTAGAATAGGACAGTAAAGGTGAGGCAATAAGATGGAGAATGGTATAACATTTCAAAGGGTCTAACCGATCGACGGCGTCAATTCTCAAATAGCGTCATTTAACCTGTCAGTCTGAACTAATGACGCTATATTAATCCGGTCTTGATTTACACAGTGGATGCACCAACGGTGAAGCACATGAGTAGAAGGTCGTTAAACATCGTGATGCCGGGAGGGTGGAAGCGAGTTTAGCGGTGCGAGGCACGCCTCTATCTGATAAAGAAGCGAGATTGTTGATATTCCGTTTCCCTCGATATATTCCGATATTTGGATGAAATTGTCAGGCTGTTTCGAACAAAGTATCCAAGGACTCTTCTTCATGATGAAATATTGCTTCTGAACATGACTTATTTGTAGATCTTAGTCCGTCGGGACCTTTAAAGGTAAAGAAGGTCGTAAAAGCAATTTCATTAGGAATATGAAGATCACATAGGACGCTTCGGAAACGCATTATCATATTAACTATTCGCTATCATCATAATTATTATCATTAATTACTCGTTATTATCACACGTTCTTTCCATTCCACTATTGTATTATATTTATTGATTCAACCATAAAATAACATCAAATGAAGACAATAACAGTATATCAATTTAAAACAGTAAATCACATTATGGTTAGGAACATAGAAAAGCATAATGCTTGTAACATGGTATCCCGAAAGAAGAAAAAGTGAAAAACAGTTAAAGATTGAAAATAAACAAACAAAACTAAATACTTGTTTTCTTCAATGTTTTTTTTTATTGATTCTAAACAATACAAATCAATCAAAATAATATACAGTTGTTTTCCTTGACATGAATTCAAAACATTTTCATTACATAGATTATACGATTGATGAAAACAAAAATGAAATCAGTTGTAACATTAAACAAATAACCTCATCCAACCAAACACACTACCCTAACTAACTAAATACATTACACACACAGACACACAAACGCACACACCACCACAGATACACTCACACACACATGCCTGGGACTTCAATCTTAAAATATGAAATAGGGGGGGGGGGGGGTCACATATTCATCATACATGCATATGCACTGCATACCATTTCGTTCCTTTCCCCTCTCTCTCTCTCTCTCTCTCTCTCTCTCTCTCTCTCTCTCTCTATCTTTCCTTCTTATATAGCCCCCTTCTCTTATCCCAATATAATTGAATAGCTATAAATATATAGATATGAATGTGGGCTGTAATCATAGCTTGTTTTGGTGCCTCATATATTATACATTCCGTGTAATAGATACTTTTGGCTGCCATGTGACTTTTAATGAATACTATATATTTCAATTTCAATTTCTATGTAAATTCAACAACAATGGTGTATACATATACGACGGCACAATGCGCAGCGAAAAAAGAAGAACTATGCCTTGTGAGACCAGTGTATACCATAAAATCCCCCCTCTTTTTTCTGCATTTTTCCGCATTTTTCCAAATATAATAACTGAATAACAAAGAACATAAAAACGTAAAATATAACACAAATTATCCAAACTATCTGTTGAAAAAGTGCAGGAGACCGCAATCATAAGCGATGCTTGACTTGGATGGCGGCCTCAAAGTTGAGAAATGCTATGGGTTGCCATTTTGTCCCTTCGGAGGACTTCAATTTTTAAAGAGCACCAGTGATCATATACAACGACTTCTTTATGATTAGAAAGACGTTTCCTTTTGTTTGGGTGAAAAATATTTGTCTCGTACACGATTTGTTGTGCAGCTAGACAAAACATTACAATCTACAGGGGAGTAATATAACCATAGTTTACAATGTGCTGTAAGCCAAATGAGTTATCAAAACTACCTCGCAACTTCGTCATAATTTTTCTTGAGCCTATAGAGCAGTATCTGAATCATTATAAACAAATCGTCACCTATTTAAATGTAACAGATGTGTGTTTTTTTGTTTGAACTACAGTATCTTTAATGAAGTATAGTTCCATTGCGGCTTAAAGAAATATTTGTGAAAATGTTTACTTCCAGATCCAAAATGATTTGAAATTTCATAGAATTTGAAATAAATGCTTATTATCTCCTCACTTTAAATTATTTTTTGTTTACTGTACCATACATGATCATTTTTTAACCAACCCCAATATTCTGGAGAAGGGAGAGAGAAGGGGGAAATATTATAGAGAGGAACAATGTTATAATTATAACTGGTAAATGTAGAGTTTCTTTCCCATTGTTAAATGAGCTTGAATTATCATCAAATGCCTATTTGGTCAATCAGATTTTACTATACTTTCATCTAAGACTGATTTTTCATGTAACAGACTCGATATATCATTACAATGCGGTAGCACAGTGATTGTATTAGATTGAAAAAACAGCCCCATATTCCGATTCTATTATGTATTATCATCTTTTGAAATAAGCTGTTGATAATAGGGCTCGGCGAATTCCCTCCCACTTTCAAATGTGTAATTGAAAAATGTTTATTGCTGCACTGGTATACTATTTTTTGTTTAATACCCCAATAAATGTTTCATCACATAACAGTTGTTTTTTAATTGCAAGATGTCTTGGAGTAGTCAACATTTTCATTGCTCTATAGTGTGAGTCCGTGGTCAAAAATCAAAAGGGGAAGAAAAAAAAACAGTGAAGGAATACAAATTTGCTTTCACCAATGTTAGTGAAAACAAAACATGTATGTGTTTACATTTTGTTCATTGGTGTTAAAATTAAGGGGTTATAAAAAAACACACCTATTTTTTTTAATTGAATGATATAAACCATTTATATGCATAACCAACATGAGCGTGCTTGATTTTTACAAAAAATTAAACCAACGACTTTTAGAAAAATGGTATGTTGTTTTGTAACTGATGCGTGAACATGGGAGGGAATCAATATGATGTGACATTATTCTCTCTGTTTTGATCTAACTTAAATGTTACACATTTTTTTTAATGAGGCGTATGCCTCCTAAAGCTGGCCAGATGAGCATCATAGTGGTGTTCAACGTCAAAACGTTTTCAGTGAATTGATCATAAGGTGGATTTAATCTCATGTTTTGAATATTTCTCTTGATCTTTTTTGCTATAGAAATGGCCAATGCGATCCCGTCTCTACGCCGGAGCTTCAGCGGACCGTCTCTTAGATAGTTCGTCATAGCCGATGATCTTCAAGCCAAGTTCTTCCTATCTCCATTACACACCAAAGAAAAGACAGATAAGACTTCATCTGGTTTCCCAAAGAGCGACTTCCAAATATTCTCATTATAGTTTGCAAAATGTTATGATTATTAGAAACAAATCATGAGGTAGGCTCATGCATTTCTGTAAACTCTCAGTAAGCCTACCGATGAATATTATTTCACTTGATTTTTGTCTAAGGCCTATACAAAGATATCAAGTGAGGTTATTTCTTATTGTTTGTTTTCTACTTCGATTTATATGTATAGAATAGTGGGCCTCAAAACTGATAAGTATAATTATTGAGTGTTGATTTTGAAAATTGAAAGTTTTTGTTGACAATGCGCAAGTAGCCAAGTACATTATATACATGCTTAATCGGATACATTAAGATCATTACAATGTTTAGCACCATTTTACTTATTTTAACATTCTTTTACACATTTATTGGAAATTCCGTTTGGTTCGGCGGAACAAAATCAGGCATTGATATTTTTTGCCGAACCTAGAGTTTTTTTTGCAGAGTTCCTTGTAAATCTTCGGACAACGTTGGATTGTTTGGCATAAAATTGTCCAGGTTTTTGTTTTTGCTTTTATTATTAATATCATTATTATTGTTCTTCCTATTACTATAATTTTATTATTGTTATTATTGTAATTATTATGATAATTTTGAAGCGCAATGTTTTTAGGGCTTCAATATTACACTGATAATATGTAGGGCCATGCATCTCAGATTTAACATTGTTAAACGATGCCTTTTAAAATGCTGACGACCATATAAGTTTATTGGCCAGCAACTGGATATACGCCACCAAGTATGATCATTTACGTGTATTTTTAATTTATGTTATCTTATTTTTTCCTCATTATCTAATTTAGGTGGTGCTTTATGACTTACATCAGTCTTATTAAATTTGCAAACTAAATTAAAGTTATGATTGGTACTTGATAATATTCATGAATGCTTATTCACAATGTATCAGACCAAATGTTTTCATTCACAATGTACATGTATATAGAACTGGATTGTATTTAAATAGGGGCGGTAAACTGAAATAGTATTTGTTGAAATTGAAATCATACGGAAAGAGTGATTGTAAGCTGTTTGTTGTATAATGAGATGAAATAACAAATATCTGATTTTTGTTGTTGTGAAATAAACATGAGTGCTGAAATAATGTAATGTTTATCCAGTCATTGATAATTTACTTCATTTTTTATGTTCATTTTCAAATCAACTTTATTTTTTTCTTTGATTGACATGCCTTATTTTGTCATTTTTTCTTAGCTACCTTTTTTCCTCTTAAATATGCTAACAACAAGGTTTTTTCTTTTTCTTTTTCTCTTTCTTAAAAACGAAATCTCTCTCCTATTTCGCTGTTTCTCCCATTCTTTATTCATCTTTTTTTTCTCGCTCTGAATTAATCTCTCTCTCTCTCTCTCTCTCTCTCTCTCTCTCTCTCTCCTCCCACTCTCTCTCTCATATTTTCACAAGCTGGTGTCGCAGATGTTAATTAAGCGACTATATACCTTGGAGGCAAAATTAATGGTCTTGTTCGTTTGGCGTCAGATACAGGGCTCCCTCTTGTGTTCCAAAATTGCCTGAGGGATAAGAATCTAGTTTTTGGTCACCATGATACATCAGATGGATAAGTCACGTGGTTTGCTTTAAAACAAATGTCTAGTTTAATTAGGTGGCATGTCAGGTGACATCTTACATGTACTTGAAGTGCAGTTCTAAATTTCCCCTCCGTTTCCAGTCTCTCTCAGCCACACAAAATTCCCAGGGGCGTCCCAAGTATGGCGGACGCCGCGTGCGAAGCCGGGGAAGGAGGAGGGGGAGGGGGAGGGGAGGGGGAGAGAGAGAGAGAGAGAGAGAGAGAGAGAGAGGGGGGGGGGGGGGCATGCATGCTGTGAGCATCGTGGTTTGTCCAAATCTAGACGGAAAAGGGTTATAACCTAAAACAATTTCTTATTTTTTGAGGAATTACATTAGTCGATATCCAATGATATATTGTCATGGTCATCATATCTAACACTTTTCTTTTAAGTTTTCCAATCAGTTTGTCAGTGGATGTACACAATTATTGTTATCCGAGATAACTAGAGTCTACTAATGTTAATGGTTTCTCTATACAAAAAAAAAGAAACTATGAAATGCACCGATCCCATGCCAGTCACTGTATTAGAATTTGTCAAACCAACACTGTGTTATAGAAACGATTCGTCTATATCTCTCTCTTAATTTCTCTCTCTCTCTCTTATAATTTATTCTCTCTCCGGTTTTTCCATGACTGATTTGCTCTTGGTTCTTCAGTTTTTGCCACAAACTGAAACGAATCATATTAATTTTCTCTTCAAAAGCAAGGCGTTCCAGAATCGTGTTTTAGACACCGGGTGATCAACGTATTAAAGTTCGTGCCATTCACACTGGTAAAAGCCAGGGCCCTGTTTCATAAAACTAGTCATCAGTGACAAATGACAGTTTCTGTTATAAGCTACTGAAATCCTTGCTTCTGATTGGTTATCAGCAGATTTGTCATTGGTTTAAGTCATTTGTTTATGAAAAAAAGGCTTTGTGAAACGGGTCCCAGGAGTGCTCACAAGCCTCAGATCTGAGTATTAGTTGCTAGCTATCGTCAGTCGATGTCATATCCATGTTTTTAGAGATGAATGTTCGGGATCGTTTGATCAACATGACGCCAAACTGTATTCGTGGTTACTGCAGGGTTGCTGGATTCATGGTAGGGAGATGTACTTTACAAGTTAGTTTTGAAACTATATCCGGGTGCCTCGGGTAATACACAATAGGTGTGGTGCAATCCAGAGGACCTCACACAAGGTTGGGTTCAAAGGTCATCATTTTAGTTATTCAGGCTCCTTTGCAATCGAGTCGTCTTTTGAAGCAACGTCTTCTTTTTCGATGCTTTTGATGGTTAAAATCATCTTATTCTGATATGGATGTTATCTTATTTTAACATCAGATGGACGTATATTTCCAGACCAGTATTTATTCCAGCAGTGAGTTTAGTGCATCTTTTTCTGAATAACATCCAAATCATTATATTAGATGATATTGAGAGTGCAGGTAAAAATAGGCATTCCCATCTCCTCGCAATCATAGTACAATTAAACAAATTAAAAAGGGGGGAATCGAAGGCGTGATTTCGATATTAATTAATTTGGGATAATGGAGTTGAAAAACTTGTCTCATTAATTTGTTTCTCTCTCGCTCCTGTTAATTTCATTTTACCAGCACTCATGTTCTCTAGTTTTCATCATACCTTTCTCTCTCTCTCTTTCCCTCCTTTCACTTTCTTTCTCCTTCACTCTCTCTCTCTCTCTCTCTCTCTCTCTCCTTTTGCTTTCTTTCTCCTTCAACTATCTTTCTCCTTCTCACAATCTCCTCTCCCCCGTCATTGGTTATTCCTCTATTATTCATGAGTTATTCTGGAGCCCGACTCTTCGCCTTCCTCTATAATGTTTCCCATTCATCTTTTCATCTCCTCCTCCTCGTCGTACTCTGTCCTTCATTTTGTTTCATTATTATGAAAATGTTCTACTTTCATTTATCTCGCAATGACTGTATGATAACCTCCTCGGGGCTGGCTAGAACAGAAACCCACCCCAGCCTAGCTGCCGCGGCAGAGTCCGACTAGCTAGCTATCAGGTATCAAGATGATGTCTTGTCAAAGGGAGCTGAATGGATCATATCAGGGTTGCTAACTCTAATCATTGGGTTTGTCATACAATCAAAACCAGCCTAGGGCTAGGGCGCTATTGTTCAGAGCTACGTTATGATCATTGAAAACTGGTAAGTTGAGGGAGAGAGAGAGAGAGAGAGAGAGAGAGAAAGCGAGATACACACACACATTGAGAGAAAGAAACACAGAGACCGAGAGACACATGAAGAGATAGATAGACAGACAAGGAAATAGAGAGGGAGAGAGAAAGAGAGACACACACAGACAGTGAGAGAAAGAAATGCAGAGACAGAGAGACACAAGAAGAGAGAGAAAGAGCAAGAGAGAGACACACACACACATAGACAGAAAGAAATGCAGAGACCGAGAGACACATGAAGAGATAGACAGAGAAGGAAATAGAGAGGGAGAGAGAAAGGGAGACACACACAGACAGTGAGAGAAAGAAATGCAGAGACAGAGAGACACACGAAGAGAGAGAGAGACACACACACACATACAGTGAGAGAAAGAAATGCAGAGACAGAGAGACACAAGAAGAGATAGACAGAGAAGGAAAGAGAAGGCACAATATACTGAGGCATATTCTTGTTCTATTCTTGATTTAAACTTGAAGAAAGAAGAAGAAATGGAAGAAACAAAATAGAAGAAGAAAGAAGAAGAAATTGAAAAAGAAAAAGGACAAAAAGAAGGAAGAAGAAGTAGAAGAAAGTATTACATACATTTTCTGCATATTTTCATCAAGATTGATACATTCTAACCTAGTTGCAATTAGAATAGTTGTGCTCTACTTGATAAATAAGATATTTCACACCATCAAATATTTCATGAATCTAGGACACAAGAGAAACATAGAAACCTGTAATACTTCATAAAAAATAATATAGTCATTTTATTAGTTTCCAATGCTTCCATACAAATGATATTTTTGTAACAATAAATACTTGTAATTTCATAATTTGAGTTTGAAAAACAATGATCACAACCCTGCCACCAATATAATGTTTAACCACATCAAATATACAGACATGTAAATAGTACATTTAGTTGGCTGTATCAAATGCACTATAATCAAATACAAGTACACTGTTTACCTTTACATTCAACAAAGATTATCATTGTGGATACATACAGGTAATCTTTAATGTATCAGTGACATTATAAACAAAGAACATGATTTTACCCCACAAAATGAAATGGGTCTTGAATTTAAAATGATAATAATAATTTGGGATAATGAACTATATTCTCTTCTCAAAAAGCATATTGTTTCTCGAAGGAGTATGATTTACTAGACTGAGTTATTAAATGGGAGATAAGTGGATGCATTATTTGTCATTCACACATTGCATTCGTCTTTTGAATATTATGAATGAACAAGACTTTTTACAATAATTGGCAATTCTATACAAAAATACCGTCAATTCTATAATATAATCATCACCCAACAACCTATATACATTAATATTCCATTATTGTTTCATAGTTTGATAATACATACCATAAACATTTCTTAACTTAATTGCCATATTCAGTATCTCTTATTCATGTCGTAAACCCATAGTATGTGCAGTATTTTCTTTAAACCCCTCAAAAAAGTTTGAAACTCAGTTTATAAAGACCAATAGAAAATTTGTTTTAACAAAAATATTTAAAAAAACCAACTCAAATTACATCTTTAGAGTTCATTTTCAATTAACCCAATGGAAACAACTCTGGTATTACAAGTGATTTTCCACAGACTGTGTGAAACTGGGTTTGGAAAACAGATTAACAATGTATTTTTTCTGTTGCAACTACATAGGTCTCATCAAGAGAGGGCAGTAGAATGAAAGTGTGATAGTGACAATTTGAGTGGGGTTTCTAAAATTTCATATATCGAGGAGGTCAGTGACACAAAGACGTAACTCCATTTTGGCCATTTTGAGAAAAAGTGGTTTATGTGTCACTGAGCACTTGGGCCTTAAGGAGTTAAGTCTATGTTTCACTAGCCATTGACTTCAATGGGATGTTGGGTGGAGTTAAGTCTTTGTGTTTCCCAGAAAGCCCACATTTTTCTGAACATTTTGATATAAAATACTCATTTTGGAAAAATATTTAGTTATGTCTTTGTGTTACTGAACCCTCAATATGTAGTTCAACAAAGATGGTCAATGCTTCATTCACACAACACAGTAAATCACTTACAAAATGAATTACTACAATTCTACCAAAATGTCTTATAATCTAAAAGTGATCAATAATCATGAGAATGAGAAGACAATCATAGAAGTAAATATGTGAATTACTTCACAAATAAATATGTTGTATCAAACTGAGTACATTCACCGTAAGAAAGTTATCGTTTGTAATATGTCATATATAAAAATAGTATTGCGCATCAGAACTTCTTATATTAAGAAAACATATAAACAGAGACAACGTTAATCGCCTTACTTACACATGGCAATGTGAGACCAGCTAAGAACAAAAAAGAAGCTGTGGCAAAATAAACCTCATATATCTATATATATATATATTTGAGTTGCTTAATGTGCATCACAAATCAATATTATCTATACATACAATACACAAGCACACAAGAGGGAATCCAGCACATTGTTTCACAAAAGCGTCATTAGTTTCAAGTTCCTCGAAATCCCATTGAAACATGTGTTGATCTAAATAAATACACATGTTTGAATGAGATGTTGACAAAATTGTATCATGATGATTTGATAAAACGCTCTCAGCTCCAGGAGACCAGGGGAGTGTTTCACAAAGACTAAGGTTGACTTTAAGTTAGACTTTACTATAGCAGGCCATTCATGCCACTAATTCCTCTAACCATTCCTGGTATTGGTTTATCAAGGGACGTTCAAAGCATGGTCACAAATCTTCAGAATTTACCTTATTTGATAGTTCATTGTTGAAGGAAAAAATATTATCTAAAGATCATAATTGAGAGAGCAATGGTGAGAGCAACCAGTGGCATGAACAGCCTGCCATAGTTAAGTCCAGCTTAACCCTATTTTAACTGGGCAATTTCAGACCAGGTTTTTACTGGGGGGGGGGGGGGGGGGGTGGGGTCAATTTGACCCCCCCCCCCAAGATCTCGGCCGTTTCACGGCCGATCGCCGCGAAAATTTGCATACGTGTCAAGTGATGTGTATTGAATAATATGGTAATTTCAATTTTTTGAAAAAGTCACTCATTTGAATATTTATGGTAATTTATGCAAATAAGGTCATAAAATTCACATTTTTGCCCATAAATCATACATTACCGTATTCATATTTACATGTAAGCATTCTTTTTCACTACATATATTTGTTAGACCATTTGGAATAATAATACAACTCAAAAAATTTAAAGAGCAAGGTCGTTCCTTATGTTATCTCCTGTTTTGATAATTTCTCATGTATTTCATTGTTTTTTTAACTTATGTATTTTATTGTTTTTGTTGTTTTATTTCATTTATAACTACAATTCAACTATATTGACCCCAAAACAAACACCTTAACTTTAAACAAGACTAAATAACCAATGTTTTATCTCTTTTTAAGAAAAATGACATTTCTATATGCTTTGTACACAAATCACAATAATGAGCGATTTTCGGGCTGACATGCAAAGACAAAAGGTAACGTGACTTTGTAACTATACGTCCAATTTTCTAAAAAATCGTTTTAAAAGATGCGTAAGACTTGAAAGAAAGAAGTCATGAAAGGAAAATGTTATATCTGCCGCGGTTTCGGAGTAATCGCGAAATTTCTACAGTTAACGTAGGGTTAAAGTTGATCTTAATCTTCGTGAAACACCCCCAGAAAGCTCTTCAGTCCAGCTGTGAAGCATGAATTCTAATGAAGCTCCTGAAAGGTTGACATTCATTGGTCCTTGTCGTGTTTGGATGCATTATCTTTTGGTAGAAATGTTACTAAGTACCCAACAATAATTGATCAGAGAGCGCAAAAGTTACACATTAAACATTTTATGCAGCATTATGGAATGCAAGACATTAAGTCTCTAACTCTTAAAACAAAAATCTTAAAATCAGCAACACATACATGTATAAATGCAAAATCATTACAGTACTTTTCCATAGAAGGGAATTGATTTCCTGTTGTGTTGTTGTTGTATACAAGACTCTTTTAGATCCTATTGTGAGACCCAAGCGAAAGCTCATTATAGTAATTACATATATTGCTAATTTGGAGATATCAACTAATGAAGAAGTGTGAATAGTTTTTACCTCATATTAAGTAGTTTGGTATCAAATAACCACTTTATTTCTGAATCTACATGCATTTTAAAGCTAAAAACCCCACAGTGTGCATTCGTGAAAACGCCAGTCCACCAGTCGCATCACAAAATGTACCTTTAGCCAGGCACACCATAATAGTAAGGATAATGATAAGAGTAGAGACAGCATACAAAGAGAACTGTCATATGACTGGCGTGCCCACAGCAAAGAGAGTGAATACAACCCAACTAAATAGACACACACAAGCAGACATATTGAATACAGCTGACCAACTCCCAGTGGAATGTAGTATGCATCCTGCTATGTAGGTACCAACAAAGCCCTGAACGGCGCCCATGGCATTCACAATACCTGTAAGGATGACAGGGAGAGAAACGGGGGAGATGAGACGATAATAATATATATATCTGTAAAGGGCTTTGAGAGGGCCTTTGGTCCTCAAAAGTGCTTTATAAGAACTAGGTATTATTATTATTACCGATAATAATAATAATAATAATAATAGTGAGCATTTACAATGTGCCATGTCTGTCAAGAATTGACTTTCCTGGCCCAGTTGTGAAAAAACTGTGTAAATGTAATGATTATGATAATTATGATATTATGATAATTATGATTTGTACTTGATTTTTTTTATGATGCCAAATAAATTGAATTCAATTCAATTGAATAATACCAATGCTAATTGGAACATAACTGTAATAACTAAAATTAATGTTAAATACAAATAACAAATAATAGTATTTTAATACGCATGTATACACATACATGAAACACAAAAAAATCCAGCATCTACATATCAAACTTCAATAAAAACAAAAGCATCATCTTTAGATAGTCATTTAATCCTTGATAAGTACCTGAATGGGATACACAATCATTATTACAAATTTAATAAAAATTGTTTCAGATTCATGTTTTACAATATGAGCACACACTCACTCTATGGTCATATATCATATTCAACATATACAACAAAATACAGTGGTACACATTCAAATCAACAAATTGTACTATTCTGCCTGCCATGGTGATACTATGAACATGTACTTACCAAACACAGATCCAGCATGTTTAGGTGTTATGTCCTGTGGGTCAGGTAGTATTATATCCTGCGTCAAAAATGTATTAGCTTTTGATTGGTTGAGAGCTCGTCATGTGACCAGAAATATTTCAGCTATTTTTAGGTTGCTCTGAAAAAGTACTATTCGGGAGTAGAAGTACTATTTGGGTGTTGAAAAAAAATCTGATTTTTTTTTAATTTTATTTTATTTATAATTTTTCAATCAAATCTTAATTTATTGAAAAAAAAATATTTTAAATCTTTTTTGACAAAAATTGACATTTTTTTTTAAATTCTGATTTTTTTTTTTTAAACTCGGAAATTGTATTTTTTTTTTTTTTTTTAAATAATTTTTTGATGCAGTATATAAAACAAATATACCATGTCTTCTATTTGAGGTACTGGTTAAAACTATAAGGCCTCGGTGACTCCAAAAGTACCATTTGCTTCAGGCTGCGTCCCTCAGCAAATAGTACTATTGGAGTCACCTCTTGCACATAGTTTTAACCAGAACCCCTCAAGACAGTGTATATTTGTATACTATGTACTTACTTAAGACAGATCTTGCATGTTTGGGTGCTATGTACTTACCAAACACAGATCCAGCATGTTTAGGTGCTATGTCCTGTACATTGGGTGCTGTACTACTATTTGAAAGCGAGGAAGACATTACAGCGAACATCATGAACATTAAAGATGCATGATAACTATCCGACCGTCCAACACATATCAATGACAACGCCATTATCCACATGGATAACGTCTGAAATGAAAGAAGTCACATAGATCCAAACAGATGCACATAAACTGAGACAGATCTTAAACCATTTACTACTGAATTCTTTCATTCCCATAGGCTTAATACAAGGCCCACACTGTTCCCATAGGCTTAATACAAGACCCATCCTGTTCCCATAGGCTTAATACAAGACCCACCCTGTTCCCATAGGCTTAATACAAGACCCACCCTGTTCCCATAGGCTTAATACAAGACCCACCCTGTTCCCATAGGCTTAATACAAGACCCACCCTGTTCCCATAGGCTTAATACAAGACCCACCCTGTTCCCATAGGCTTAATACAAGACCCACCCTGTTCCCATAGGCTTAATACAAGGCCGACCCTGTTCCCATAGGCTTAATACAAGGCCCACCATGTTCCCATAGGCTTAATACAAGGCCCACCCTGTTCCCATAGGCTTAATACAAGACCCACCCTGTTCCCATAGGCTTAATACAAGACCCACCCTGTTCCCATAGGCTTAATACAAGACCCACCCTGTTCCCATAGGCTTAATACAAGACCCACCCTGTTCCCATAGGCTTAATACAAGACCCACCCTGTTCCCATAGGCTTAATACAAGACCCACCCTGTTCCCATAGGCTTAATACAAGACCCACCCTGTTCCCATAGGCTTAATACAAGACCCACCCTGTTCCCATAGGCTTAATACAAGGCCCACCATGTTCCCATAGGCTTAATACAAGACCCACCCTGTTCCCATAGGCTTAATACAAGGCCGACCCTGTTCCCATAGGCTTAATACAAGGCCCACCATGTTCCCATAGGCTTAATACAAGGCCCACCCTGTTCCCATAGGCTTAATACAAGACCCACCCTGTTCCCATAGGCTTAATACAAGGCCCACCATGTTCCCATAGGCTTAATACGAGGCCCACCATGTTCCCATAGGCTTAATACAAGACCCACCCTGTTCCCATAGGCTTAATACAAGGCCGACCCTGTTCCCATAGGCTTAATACAAGGCCCACCCTGTTCCCATAGGCTTAATACAAGGCCCACCCTGTTCCCATAGGCTTAATACAAGGCCAACCCTGTTCCCATAGGCTTAATACAAGACCCACCCTGTTCCCATAGGCTTAATACAAGGCCCACCATGTTCCCATAGGCTTAATACGAGGCCCACCATGTTCCCATAGGCTTAATACAAGACCCACCCTGTTCCCATAGGCTTAATACAAGGCCGACCCTGTTCCCATAGGCTTAATACAAGGCCCACCCTGTTCCCATAGGCTTAATACAAGGCCCACCCTGTTCCCATAGGCTTAATACAAGACCCACCCTGTTCCCATAGGCTTAATACAAGACCCACCCTGTTCCCATAGGCTTAATACAAGGCCGACCCTGTTCCCATAGGCTTAATACAAGACCCACCCTGTTCCCATTGGCTTAATACAAGGCCCACCCGGTTCCAATTGGCAATGGGCTATTAGAAATCACCCAAGCTTTCCCTGTAAATGGTATACATTTTGCTGCAACCTTTACCAACAGACAATCTGAGTCATGAAGTTTTTTAATCATCGTACAGCGAGCTTTTGCCAGAGAACCTTATGAAATAAAACTGCCTTATCTAGAACTAGTCGTCCTATACCAGCTTGATTATATCATCAGGTCCTCAAGTTAAGACTAGGATGAAAGTCATCAACAATGTGTCTTAAAGAAATGTTCACTCTGATAATATGTTAGTTTTAAAAGGAATGGAAAATGAGATGGTTTGACAAATACCCAATGAAAGATAATATGAATACCAATACCTACATGTTTATAATACTAGGTGTGGGGAATATCAGAATAAAGAATAAAGAAGAAGAAAATTTGGGTAGCAACAAGGATACCAACGAACCAAGAGTAATATAATATCAATGAAATGCGCATTACGCTACTTTAAGCCTGTCAAATTTCCTGCTGATCCACCCAAATTTGGGATGCTGTGAGAGTATTTAATGTACCTGCATAGCACTACATGTCGATGAAGAGTACCGGTAAGCAGTTTCCTGCAGTGAAACCTGGCTTTTGGTCTCAAGAAGCTTGCAAAATAAAGCATGAGAGAACTGACAATCAACCTGTAGGCTAGCTGATTCAACTGATGAGAATTATGAACTCTTTCATAATATTTCAATCAGGGCATTGTTTCATATACTAATAACAAGTTCCAAAATGCTGTAACAAAGTTGCTTTCAGCTGATTAAATGGAATAAATTCAGCTTTCATTGTTCATGAATTTCAAGTATTGCGGCTTGTTATTCCTTTGTAGAACACGACCCTACACTCTCTACTGACAGGATTAACATAGATCTGCTGTCAATAAAGAATGATGGAAAGATCAGAAAGGGAAAATAGAAAACTATTATTTACTCTCTACATTCTGCTTAGAAAGCTAAAGCTAGGGTAATAATTTCCAAAGCTCTTTGTAAGCGCATTGAGACTAAGTATTATGGGCTATACAAGAACGGACTATTATTATTATTACCGGTACTATTAGAAATCATAAATCCCTTATAACAATATGATGTGCACCTGCTTAGACCTGTTATGTGACTTGCATGACTTCATGAAGATGAGCATGGATGGAATGGCATGATGTAGCTAGGATGAGTGTTCTGAATCCCTTAAACCAATGATTACTGAATTCTTTCATTCCCATAGGCTTAACACATGAGCCACCTGGTTCTAGTAGGCAATGGGTTAAAATCTATTAGAAATGATTGAATGGATGTGATGCACGGGTGTTAGTGAGCATTAATTAAAAAAATAAAGTTTTTCCCTCAACCATCATTAACAAAAAAATGATTTGGGGGAAAACAAAATGGCATTTAACAACATTCCCCCCTTTTGAGTAAGAAAATTGGGGAAAAATAGGGAAAAATCAGGAAAAGCAGGAAGCAATTTAAAAAAAAAAAAAAAAATTGGGGGGTAAATTTTTGTTTTAAATTTTAAAAAAATCAGGAAACCGATTTAAATCTGTTAATTATCAGGCCCGGTGATGAAACACCATTCGGTTTGAAAAACTGGTCAGTGTACTAACTATTGCGTTATGTACAATGATTGTTCTGAAGAATTTCTTAAACCCATTGAAACCTGATGGTGTCTGTATTAGGCCTATGAGAATGAGATAATTCAGCAGTCAACCAGTTTAGAAATGGTTGTATGGAGGATGGGATGAAAGACGACTCTGTTGTAAGACTGATGGTTGTACTTACCAAACACAGATCCTGCATGTCTAGGTGCTATGTCCTGTGCATTAGGAGGAATACTGCTATGGCATAGTGCTTGAGCCATCACTCCTAGGCTCATTAGTACTAGGGATACATAGTAGCTGTTTAGTGTTAGACCCATACACACCAATGATAATGCCATTCCAAACATGGACAAACTCTGAAATAAAACAAGTCACGTAACTATACAAACAAAACAATGTTCAAGGGAGTCCAACTTTTGGACAGGTCACAGGGAATGAAATATTCACATAAAAATAGAGGCTTGTTCATACTGGACACGCTAAACATGTTTGGGCTTTTTTGAAAATTTACTTTAAGTTTACCACAACATGTGTGAACCAAGCTCAATGCTTTACATGAAAATGTAAAAAGAAAAATTGAGTCAAAATATTCAACCCAAATGTTGGTAAAGTTGAACTCAATTTCTAATAGAATACATGGACAAAATAAAATGGACTAAAATTGAAAAGCTGAGATGGGTGAGCCAGAGCTGAAATAGATTCTACAGCACTCTGGGGACATTTATACTCATACAAACATTTTTTTGATGGTTTGAAGAAAAAAAAATTGAAAATGCCTGAAAATTTTAATAAATTGAAAGTTAACGGGCAGCTCTTTAACTCATATCCTGCCATAAGGCTGCATGCACGCTACCATTATAGTGCTTTGTACACACGAGCGCGCTATCGATTGGTTGCTTAATTCACGCGAGCGAGCCACAGCTTAGCTGCTTTATGCATGCATGCTCGCATTCGTAATAGCAGTTATTGTTCATGCTCATTGTACTGTGCTGAGTGCTTCGCACGCGCTATTGATCATACCATCAGATTATCTCAAAATAAACTTGGCACAGGGGGGATTTGTGGCTTGGCACAATGGGAATTAGCCCTGCGGCACTGGGCACTGTATTCCTTATGGCTGGATAAGAGTTAAATCTCCTAAACATGTGACTTGTTTTATTTCATACATGAAGCATGTTAGGAATGGCATTATGTATCATGTTCTTCCTCGCTTACAAATAGCAGTATACCACCCATTACAATTTCATGACTATCACCTTCAGAAAGTCTGTTAAAAGTATCAAAATGTGTGTTACAGAGTCTTGTTAGTTGCAAAACATGTGGGTAATACTTACCAAGTATAGATCCAGCATATTAAGTCACAATCTTGGTCATTTGTTATCATGTAGTTGTACTTACCAAACACAGATCGTCTATATTTATGTGCTACTGATATTAGTTCTACTCACAAAATACAGATCCAGTATATTTAGTTACTATAACTAGAGTGTACATGCATGTTTTGGGCATTCAATGAAAAGTATACCTACCAAATACAGATCCAGTATATTTAGTTAACTACAGTGTACATGTACATGTATGTTTTGGGCATGCAACATTTTTGGCACTCAGTGGTAAGATTCACTTACCAAATACAGATCCAGCATGTTTAGGTGCGATATCTTGGGCATTTGGTGGGATACTGCTATTACTTAATGATTGTGACATTACAGCGATGACCAATAGAACCAGGGAAGAGTGATAACTATCTGTTAGTCCCACGCTTAGTAATGAAAATGCCATTCCAAACATACTCAACGTCTGAAATCAAATAAAACACACCATAGGAAATTCAAACAGACGCACATCAAAATGTTAATGGACCCTATATTAAAATGTATTATTTATCTAATTTTCCCCTCATACGTTTATTTTTTTCTTTTTACAAAAGTAGACCAACTGCCTATTGAAACTGCATATATGGTTCCTGTACTAAAGCCTAGGGGTTGATAGAATTCAGTAGTCAATGTGATATTTTCTTACTTTATCAAATCTTCTTTACTACAAGAGAGAGGGAAGAAGTGGAGTAGTGTCTTGGATCCTATTTAAAATGCTATGCTGCTATTATGATTTGTGTTATAATGAAGCCAAATACATCTACATAATCATGTCATCACTTAATCTAGCATCAGGGTTGATTCCTTGTGACCTTACGTCAGCCTGAAACTTAACCAATTATGAACTTTGTGCATAACATATATCAGGGAAACCTCTTGTTAAATTAATATCAATCAACTTTCTAAACATTAAATACATGTACATGTAGGTATGGTTGTCATAAATTTGGAAGTCACATTTGAATGCACTGTCCCGATTTCAAATTTGATACAAACAATATTCCATACTGGTTACTGATTTATGAATCCTCTCTTGATTTCAAGAAGTACACGTAAGTCTGTCCTAAAACGCCACAAAAACTGTTAAAACTGCCTAATGCACTGAAAGGATTATGAATTGAAAAGGGTTTTAAAGTGAAATTACTTTGTACCTTTAGAATCTTTAGAGATCGATATGAGCACTTTACATGTACAAATATTGTCATTATTATTATTATATCCAACTCGAGTCAAAATATAGTTCAAAGTAAACTTACATGCATGATTTTTCTTGAGATTCCTACAGGCACTTTATGAGCGATGAGCGAGTCACCGAGACATCCACCAGCTATAGAGGCAGGTATGGCTGCTAACCATGGAAGAACATTATACACCCAGCCCTATAGGGAGATAAACCAGAACGTCAATGACGTAGCGCTCATCCGCATCTCGCAACAACAAATATCGTAAATTTTATGTGGTACACTTTTGAACTGGTCAAAAATTAAAAATTTGATGCCCTGGAAGAGACATAATTTTATTTTTTGTGATTTTTAAATTATTTTTGGAATAAATTTGCATAAATTACCATAATTAATCAATGGAGCAAAATCTCAAAATTCTGTCTAAACGTTTAGTGTTCCAAATTTAGCTCTACCAGATAAGGCAAACCAAATCAAAATCAGTCAAGAAATGAGGGAGAAGAAGCAATTTTTGTTTTTTTTGGAATAAATTTGCATAAATGACTATAATGAATTAATGGAGAAAAATTTCAAAATTCTGCATAGAGGTAGTGTACCAAAGTTAGCTCTATGATATAAAGCAAATCAAATCAAAATCGGTCGAAATATGAAGGAGAAGAAGCATTTTTTGTGATTTTTAAATTATTTTTGGAATAAATTTGCATAAATTACCATAAATAATCAATTGAGCAAAATCTCAAAATTCTGTGTAGAAGTTTAGTGTTCCAAATTTAGCTCTACCAGAGAAGGCAAACCAAATCAAAATCGGTCAAGAAATGAGGGAGAAGAGCAATTTTTGTTATTTTTGGAATAAATTTGCATAAATTACCATAATTAATTAATGGAGAACAATTTCAAAATTCTGTGTAGAATTTAGTGTACCAAAGTTAGCTCTACCAGATAAAGCAAACCAAATCAAAATCGGTCGAGAAATGATGGAGAAGCGGCATTTTTTGTGATTTCGAATAAATTTGCATAAATTAGCATAGATAATTCATTTAACGATTCTGTGTAGAAGTTTTAAATCCCCCTCCTAGCCACGCCATGGTATAAGCTCATCGGGCCCTTCGGGCTGGATGAGCTAAAAACAACATACACAGTGTCAGCGCTCTAGAGAAATGCCCTGGCAATATTTTCTCTGGGCTTGATTTCATCAAACATAAAAGGTTTGTGTTTTGGATGTGTGTTTTAGTGTTTGAGGTTGAGGTTGGGATCGAGTTAATAAGATTAGGGATGGGATGGAGTTTTTGGTTAAGATATGGGTTTGGATTGGATTGAAGTTTAGGTTAATAAAGGTTCGGATCAAAGTGTAGGGTTTAAGGCTGTGCACAACAGTGTAATGAGGTACCCGAGTACACTCTCAGGCTTACAGGCGAATACTCGAGTATTCGGACGCCATGTTTTTTTATAATTTTTTTGAATTTTTTTGAATTTTTTTGAATTTTTTTGATTTTTTTTGAATTTTTTGATTTTTTGACTTTTTTTTCTTTTTTGACTTTTTTTGCCACTACCATACCACTCGGCAGTTTCTCAGATCCCTCGCCCAAAACGCATGCAATTTTACTTTGAGTTGCAGTTGAAGGCGCCGATTTAATAAGAACGATAACAGTAAACAATGCTGTTTTAAAAACCAAAGATGGCAGAATAATCCATTTTCCTTCAAGTCCAAACAGAAATCTGGACATTTGGTCCCAGTTTCTGAAAGGTGAGTTTGACAGTGCTTGAGTTGGGAAACATTTTTACCGACGGTACCATGCCAGCGGCTGCCGCTCTCCCTGGCACGGGTAAGCGTTGGCCTGGACATTTTTTTTTTTAATTTTTTTTTTTTTTAATTTTTTTTTTTTTGCGGCCGAATATTCGGGTACGAGAAATCGTACCCGAGTAGTTGTCAACCGTGCGGGTACTCGAGCATTCGACTACCCGTCGCAGCCTTAGTAGGGTTGATTGTTAAGTTAGGAATTTGATTAATACAGCAGAGAAATGTTCACCAGAGCATGTGCCACAAAACAATGAGATTCAGCTGCAATACCACAGATAAATGTTTCACAGATAGCGATGGAAGCAGGTAGATGGAAAATAGTTCCTGTATGTTTATAAATAAGAGAAACTCATGCATGAGGGGTGATCATGGAAGAACACATAACAATCACAGCAATGATTTCAAAATGCATGCAAATTTTACCCTCCATTACATATAGGTCACAAGATAGATTCAGTATTTCATGATTTGTGCAATAACATGATTAATATGATTATGGCTTTTAAGATTTGTAAGATTATTTTCAGCTTCCTATGAGCTTTTTCTTAATGTATGGTTGCAATGTTCTTGATCTCATAATTGTCTAACCCCTACAACTGCCATAGAGCCAGCTACAACAAAAACATTGTACCAAGCATCCTTAGGATCTCTAATCTGTATGAAGACGCTTGCAGCTTTACAGCAAGCCGACACTTTCAATACATCATTTGTGCCCAAAAGAAGTGTGTGATATAACTCACTAAGTTAACCATTGAACATAAGAACTGGGAGATTCACATATCAAGCAGGTCCACTTTTGTACCCAAAGCCCACAGGAAACTGAAAGGTTCTTTTATCAAGCATTGGTGAGTGAGTCATCAATTATTCAATCATACCTTGCTCTCTGGGAAGACCTCTTTGAAATAAGTAGGCATCCAAGACAGGAGGAGCCACATCGAAAAGTTGAGAGCATTATGACCAACTAGAATACCCCTGCATGCAGGATAGGAGGTAGAACATGTGCATGAGAGGGGAAAGAGGGGTAGAACAGGGGTGCATCAGAGAGGAATGAGGGGTGAAGCAGGGGTGCATGAGAGGAAGGAGGGGTGGAGCAGGGGTGCATGAGAGAAAGGAGGGGTGAAGCAGTGAAGGGATGCCAGGAATGGAGCAGATGGGTTAGCAAGATTGGCGATATATTTGTAAATGAATAGAAAGAATACATGAGACAGATGGGTTAGAGAATAGATAATAGGTGAATCATGAGATAGAGCGAGAGCAAAGAAGGAAAATGAGTGAATGGACAAGAGGGAAGAGAAAAAGAGAATTGAAAATCAAATGGATATTAAGGCTGCGACGGGTAGTCGAATGCTCGAGTACCCGCACGGTTGACAACTACTCGGGTACGATTTCTCGTACCCGAATATTCGGCCGCAAAAAAAAAAAAAATTTAAAAAAAAAAAATTTAAAAAAAAAAATGTCCAGGCCAACGCTTACCCGTGCCAGGGAGAGCGGCAGCCGCTGGCATGGTACCGTCGGTAAAAATGTTTCCCAACTCAAGCACTGTCAAACTCACCTTTCAGAAACTGGGACCAAATGTCCAGATTTCTGTTTGGACTTGAAGGAAAATGGATTATTCTGCCATCTTTGGTTTTTAAAACAGCATTGTTTACTGTTATCGTTCTTATTAAATCGGCGCCTTCAACTGCAACTCAAAGTAAAATTGCATGCGTTTTGGGCGAGGGATCTGAGAAACTGCCGAGTGGTATGGTAGTGGCAAAAAAAGTCAAAAAAGAAAAAAAAGTCAAAAAATCAAAAAATTCAAAAAAAATCAAAAAAATTCAAAAAAATTCAAAAAAATTCAAAATTTTTTTAAAAAAACATGGCGTCCGAATACTCGAGTATTCGCCTGTAAGCCTGAGAGTGTACTCGGGTACCTCATTACACTGTTGTGCACAGCCTTAATGGATATATATTGACAGTCAGAGACAGGACCAGAAAGAAGATGGTAAACCAGTGTTGAGAGTAAAAAGACCCATTGGGGCAGAGGAAGTGCATGGATATACAGCAAGAAATTCAAAATTGATGTGTGAAATTGAGATTGACAGACATGAAAAGTGCAAGATGATGATCGGGCGACCGAAAGGATAGTCAAGAACAAAAGGGGAAAAGAAGCAGAAAGAAAAAAAAGCTCACTTCAAATGTCATAAAAACCACTTTAAGTCTCCCATTATAACACTCATAAATCATGAATTCAATTCATGACTGAGATACAGGTAGCCTAAGGCTCTGGTAAGGAACACTATGCAGGCCGAATCCTCAAGTTTTGTCTAAGATTTTAGGAAACATTTGCATGGGTTATCGTGAGGAATTTGTCACTATTTTGGTATTTATCAAATAACAAATATTATCAATCACCAAGAGTGGCCTTCAATTATGCAGCCCATTTGTGTTAAGTAATGCAATGCTTCCTCCTCTAATTGACCCATATAAAGGAAAAGTCATCATCTTGCATTTCCAACACTCAAAATTTCGAGAGACTTTGATTAAAAATTGAAATTTCCAAGGCTAAACTTTCTGGATAGATACATTGATTGGATTGTGTGTTAGCTGTGTTCATTACCAGCAGAGCCCATGGCTACCTGTACAAACAAATCCAATACTCACCTTAGACTCTGGATAAACCTCTTTAAAGAATGTTGGCATCCAATTTATTATAATAAAGTATGAAAATATGACGCACAAGTGACTAATGGCCATAGCCCTGAGAAGGGAAGGGAGAGAAAGAATAAAAGCAAAGGAAAACTGTTGGTTCCTTGTACTTTAATTCCCTTTCCTTTATTCTCATCAATTCAATTCAACTTCCAAGTCAATATCATACCATAGAATATCAATTATGTACACATGTTAACAACACTTCTTTACACAGGTTCTGGTGAAGGTGAAAAGTAATCTTGTGAGTTTTTTTTTATAATTCTCTTTAATTCCATGTAAAAGAACATAGTACAGTGAAACCTGTCTGTAACGACCACCCAAGGGAGACAAGAAAAGTGGCCTTTATAGGCAGGTGGTCTTTATGTACAGGTTTCTTTAGTATATGTTGCAATAAGAAACCATTTTCAAGGGAAATAAAACATGTGGTCTTTGTAGACAGGTGGTCTTTCTATACAGGTGGCCGTTATCTAGAGCAGGTTTGACTGTACTATCAACGTTCCATTAAATGGATCGTTCTTGAAGTACATTCATATGTCAGATATGACTAAAAAATAGTTCACTACAGAAGTCTTTTCAGACTGTATTTGTTTGGTCCCATGTACCTATAAGTGTGTAAAGGATATTTAGTCATTTTCTAAATTTTCGGGAGGAGAAATTGATTTGTATATATTTATTAAAAAAAGCAGAACCTCATATTATTGTTTTTCATGATTACATCATACTTGACAATTCCAAACAAGTTATAAATTGTTTCTATTAGATGGAAATAGCATGACTAGTCATCAAATTCATGTATAACCCATTTCCTACTGGAACTGGGTGGTTCTCGTATAAAACCTATGGCAATTACATAATTCAGTATTCAATGGGTTAGGTGACACACATTATAAGGCCTAAAAAATTGCCCTTTGCGACCTACCCAAAAGTCTTGAAATCTACGATCGGCTTTAAAAAAAAAAAAAAAAAAATTAACTGTTATTTAGAAGAAAAAAATGTATTGCCGTAAAGCATTCAAAACTGAAAAATATATGCCCAAAGAGGGAGTTTAAAAAAAAAAATTAAAAAAAAAAAAAAAGTTTCTGACCGATTACCCCATGTTTTAGCACCTAAAGGGCAATACAACATCTTTTTTTTTAAGGCCTAATAGAGACATAGCACCATGTAAAAAGGGAAGATATTTCTAAACTCACCAAAAAGGTTTTTTAGTGAGGAGCTTCAAGACCGGCAGGCTTTTCTTTTCTTCATCATCCTTCCTCGTTCCTGCTCTTCCATTTTGAAATGAGAAGAATGTTTTCCTCCTCTGTTTCCTGGAGAAAGACTGGATGATAGTTGCTATGACGATGGAGATGGAGCCAAAGAAGTAGAAGACGTAATGCCAATTGGAATGATCCATGATGATAGAACCTATTGCACCAGTAAGGAGTGTACTGCATTCAAGATATAAGAAACAAAAATTAATCATTTATCCCTTCTGAAACATGCTAAAACGGTTGTATTTGCTCAGAGTTACAAATGAAATGATATTATGTTGTTAAAATTCTGGAGAGATATTTGTGTATTTTGTTTTTTATAGCGCCTTGAGTAAGTAATGAATTTATGAATATTTATTATTATATTATTATTCTGTACCACTAGTTGGAATGATGGAACATTGTATAAGTTTTATGTGATATAAACAAGACTTTATCCTTAAAGTGTCTTTGAGATTCCTTATGATGCATTCCTCTCGTGTAATATGGAATGGAAAGGGGGAAGGGGGAAGATCTAGAAAGAGAGAAAGAAGAGAGGAAAATGATCATGAAAAGAAGATGGTAGGACCCCTCTAATTTACACTGTCTCTCCATTCTATAATCGTGCTAATTGTGCATTTCATTCACCAGTAGGATCTGTGCCCACCCCCCCCCCCCCCTCAATACTCAACAGAAGTGCCCCCCTCAATGCCTGTACTCTTGCCATGCCACCGCATAGGCGTATGAATTATATGACTCTGGCTTTAATTTTGTTGCCATAAAACATACAGGAACAATCATGGACTTTCCTACCTAATGTAATAACCACAAGCTGGGGACAAACCTCACTCATTTAGTCCAGTGACAGGGTTTTGAACCCTGTACCTTGCAATTCAGAGTCTGGCAATGTATCCACTAGACTATTCAATTCAATTAAATTCAAGTTTGTTTCCACAATCTGATAAAAAATATAAAACAATCAAAAGACAAACAAGAATACAACATAAACATAACATAACAGATAATGGTGGGATCGACAATAGGCCTACAGGCCTTTCTATGGTCAATCCCTTAAGCGGAATATTATTATTATTATTATTACATATATATTAAAGTCAAATTTAACAAAAACATGAACCTTCTGACTCAGTAGACTAGTCAATGATGACTACAGCACCTCAACATCAAGATAGACTTACCCTAAGGAGCTAGCTGCAAAGACACATGACATGACATAAGCTCTCTTATCAGCAGTCACCTTCTGACTAGACTAGTCAAAGATGACTACAGCACCTCAACATCAAGATAGACTTACCCTAAGGAGCTAGCTGCAAAGACACATGACATGACATAAGCTCTCTTATCAGCAGTCACCTTCTGACTAGACTAGTCAAAGATGACTACAACACCTTAACATGAAGATAGACTTACCCTAAGGAGCTAGCTGCAAAGACACATGACATGACATAAGCTCTCTTATCAGCAGTCACCTTCTGACTAGACTAGTCAAAGATGACTACAACACCTTAACATCAAGATAGACTTACCCTAAGGAGCTAGCTGCAAAGACACATGACATGACATAAGCTCTCTTATCAGCAGTCACCTTCTGACTAGACTAGTCAAAGATGACTACAACACCTTAACATCAAGATAGACTTACCCTAAGGAGCTAGCTGCAAAGACACATGACATGACATAAGCTCTCTTATCAGCTGTCACCTTTTGACTCAGTAGACTCGTCAACGATGGGTAGTGAACACCTGCAGCACAAAAACAATCACAGAATTCACCTTTGTCAAAAATATCATAGAGAAGAATGCCTCTGACACAACCTTCAGTGGGCGGAAGCATATAATGACAGTTGAAAGGGTGAATAGGTGTAAAGCTGATGTGCTCTAAATTGATGTCTGCTATAGAGGGTGCCTTATATAGATCAGAGAGAGAGAGAGAGAGAGAGAAAGAGAGAGACTTTTGTTAAATAGAACAGGAGCTCCCCAAATCAAGGAAAATATAACTGAGTGGAAAAAACAACAACACTTTTAAGTCAGGTTATGTACATGTACGACATTAGGACAAGGACATCAACAACAATATTATTTCATTGTCTGATATTACAACTGCAGATATTCATAAAATAGCTGCATTATCTACTATTTTGATTCAAATCTGACTAATAATAGAGATTTGGGGTTTACAAGCAAGAGAAATATGACGTTATCATGATTACAAATTGGTTTGTAAATCTCTAGGACTTGTTGTTACTACTACAGTCAAACCTGTCTATAGTTACCGCCCAAGGGAAACACACAAAATTGGCCTTTGTAGACAGGTGGTCTTTGTAGACAGGTTCCTTTCACTATGAACATGATGGACAAAGAAAGAGGACAAAATATACAGTTCCTCAGGTAGACAAAGGAACATCCCTTCACTGCTATTATGTAAAAATGTGTAGAACAGGTGTCACATGCATATTCACCTGTTCTACACATTTTTACATAACAGCAGTGAAGGGATGTTCCTTTGTCTACCTGAGGAACTGTATATTTTGTCCTCTTTCTTTGTCTGTCATATTCATAGTGTTTAGTACATGATTCAATGAGAAACCATTTTCAAGGGAAACGACAAATGTGGCCTTTGTAGACAGGTGGTCACTAAAGCAGATTTGACTGTATTACGCACCTTGTGTTAGTCCCATTAGGAATCTGAGAACAGTCATTGACATGATGGTGCCTGCCTTAGTGGTGAAGAGATAGGGAACCAACGGAGTGACTAAGGTGACTGCACCCCAGATAAACGCTGCTCGAATGATCACATAATCCCCTCCGATCCTATCGCTCATCATACCCCCTGGAATCTGAGCAATGGGATAGCCCCAGAAGAAGGAGCCTAGGACGAGTCCCTGCAAAAGTCATGAGAAGGACATTCCATGATGAAAATAGGTAGCTTTTAATATTCATTAAAACATGAAGTAAAAAATGACTTTAAAAAAAGGAAAAAAGGGAAAGATCAACAACATATTATATATTCAGAGTATCAGCCTCAAATCTTACTCTTGTATTACGAGAAAGTCTAGGTATAAATCCTCTGTAAATGAAGATAAATGTGTACCGTAAGCGACTTGTGAGGAGACTACACAACCGCTCATACCCATTATCAAGCATGTGCAGCTTTTTTTCAATGTTTTCCTTTATTCACATTTATTATACATTGCATAGTATACCACCATGTCACCCAACACATTCAGAGCAAAATCTTCTTTCAGGGCTTAAATCAATCCAAGGCCACCAAGGCCGTGGATGCCCTTTTGATTGGCCTCAATGCCCCTCTCATTGGCCTTGGAGATTTTGTGTGCCCTTTCTAAATCTTCCTATTTGTGCTGTAATATAGGAATGTGCCTTACTACAGAAAAGTGGCCTTGCCCTAAAAATATTGAAATTTAAGGCCTGAGTCTCCTTCAATTTCAGACCTTACATGTATGCACACCCAGACACGAGTTTTTTTTTTTTTTTTTTTTTTTTTTGGGGGGGGGGGGGGGCGGAATAGTATGTATGTATATGCCCCAATGCCATCAATTTCAGGATTAGCAATGCAATCCAAAAATATGTATGAACCCTTTTTTGGAGAGTTTGTCAGAGAATTTGTTAAAGGCATGTGCAGCAGCTGAACCCCTTCCCTAATCACACACAAAATTGCTACTTACAGTATCCGTTTTATCCCAGCCGAACTCCTTGGATAAATTCACAGCTACCAGAGGTACGATGGTCCGAGCTGAGAATAGAACTGAAGTCATCACAAACAACAGAACCGTCCATAATCTTCTCTCTGAGCTATAGAAACAATTAAGCACACAAAAAGAGTAATAATGTCAATGAGCACAGAAAAAAAATGTCAATAGCAAGTCCAGTGTTAAGCGGATAAAACATCATTAAAATGCAATTGAACAAAAAATAAGCTACAGTACTTTGGTCAAGTTTTCTGGATTTCTCATTTTTCATTGCGGTCTCTACTGTAAAAGCAACACAAATTTGAACTTTTGTATGAAGATCAAATCAAATGCAGTCTTTCTCTGTCTTCAAAAGGAGATTCAAATCACAAATAGTGCTGTCTATGAATGGTTTTACTTTCTATTGTTGACTTCTGAAGTTTTGTTTTGATTTGGTTTCATTCTTTGTATTTAGGCCTTTGAAGATACTATGTCCCTTTTGCAGCCAACATCAAATTCTGTAGAACTTTGCAGGAATTATGAAAATGTCTTGAAAGTCCCGTTTGTGAAATTTAAACGTTGCACGTTAGCAGTACGTGTCCTCGTATTCAAATTATGTAAGGAAACCCGTTTACTTTCTAGACTTCCCTGTCAGACACTATTGAGTGACTGACTGACATCTTTTTTTTCATACATAAAGGTTCATTGTACATGAGCATAATTTGTCTACATCAATAACCCACTTCTTGTAAAGGCCAAAATTAAACTGATTGAATCTTTGCGCAGCACAAAATGTACGGCCCATCAATACAAGGGTCTAAAAATCAGACTATTACTAAATGGATTGCAATAACTAAAGTTGAATTGACAACTAACGGTCGTGAAGCGGTTTGCCGTGAAACCTGTGAGAAAGTGTATATTATAATGTCTTTGTTTTTAAGAAAAATACATCAAAAAAGATTTAAAAATTGACACAAAAAGGGCAAGAACAATAAACGACTTATACAATGTAAATCATGACCATTATTTGAACAATTGATGAAGATTAGATCTAGTTGATCTTTAGTTTTGGTATGTTTTGGTAGGGTATATTATCCACGCCGGAGTTACGGGTAAAAAAATGGACACAAAAGTACACTAGCGGCAATTTTGTTTTCATAAGAGCTTTTGTTATGATCCACACACAAAACCAATGGACCAACTTCAGACTGTCAGTCTCAGAGAGGCAATGTATTATTTGGCAGGGATCAAATTCAAAATCAAATCCCTCGTTCAAAATTAAAAGCCCACCAACAACGCAACCTCACAACAAGTCGTTGGGACGTTGCGTCACGTTGTTGGATAATGGTGGGTTTTTAATTCTTTTTAATGCCGCAGTCTATCAAATCGGCCATGCGCCTCAACTGATTAATATTTCAAAAATGCTATACCAAGATCTGTTCTTGAATTTGCAAAATAAATTATAGATAACAAAACATGCTAGGTCTGGCACTTGGCGTTGGCAGTGCAGTGTCGGCGCGGCGCGCGGCGATCGAGTAGCTGCTGGGCACAACACAACGGCTCAAACCTCCCCGGCCTGGCCGGGCTGAGAGCAGGGGGTCAGAGCCGCCGTCGCTCGGTTGTGTGCTCGGTCACGTTCATTGCATTTACACATCAACTTACTCGTTCCATTGCGATGACTTTGAATATGGGTCACTCTTGGAATCTAGTATGATTTTCAAAGGCGGTGGTGATTTAGGAGATATCATCGTTTTGCTGTCATCCCTTTTTTTAAACTCGTTCTTTTGCCTCCGGTGTGGTTAATCTGTTACGTTCTACATGTAATCGCTACATGTAATTTCAGTGTGCATATATATGCATTTGGTTTGTGTACGTGTAAGAATTAGCTTTAATTTAGGCTTAAGTTGTAAACTAATATAAATAGCACTTTGTAGGAAATGTTTGAAAAAAGTATACTGATATATTTTTCTCAAAGTTCATGATATTCGTGCTTTATCATTTGATACTTGCACATAACGCGTTTTTTCTCAAATTTATATTTAGTCAGTACTAAATAAAATAATTCAAGGTGTTTATATTAATCTATAATTGTTCTGGAAAGAAGACTAGACAAAACGTCCTACAACATCAACATAACTCGTCCTTTGAGCCACCTGATCTCGCCCGCTTACTTAACTTAGCATTCGTAATCGAGTGCACACCTCACATAAACATTTTGGCCCAAATTCACAAAGGAGGTTTGTCGACAAACCTCCTTTTGTTTCGACAAACCTCCTTTTGTTATTTACAAACCAGGTTTGTAAAAAACGCGTCAAAACGCGTCATACGACGTACATAAACCTCGGTTTGTCGACAAACCTCCTTTGTGAATTCGGGCCTAGCTGTTTTAATCTCTCACACACACCCATCCTCTCAATCTATAAACCCACAGTCATCTTTTCCCTCTCTCTCTCGCCATCATCTCTCTCTCTCTCTCTCACCGTCATCTTTTCTCTCTCTCTCACCATCATAATCGCTCTCTCTCTCTCTCTCACACCAGTCTCTCTCTCTCTCTCACCATCATCTCTCTCTCTCTCTCTCTCTCACCATCATCTCTCTCTTTCTCGCTCAACATCTTCTCGCTCTCTCTCTCACCATTATCTCTATCTCTCACCATCTTCTCTCTCTATCTACCATCTTCTCTATCTCTCACCATCACCTCTCTCTCTCTTTCTCGCTCAACATCTTCTCTCTCTCTCTCTCACCATCATCTCTATCTCTCACCATATTCTCTCTCTCTCTTTCATCTTCTCTATCTCTCTTTCTCTTCCATCTTCTCTATCTCTCACCATCATCTCTCTCTTTCTCGCTCAACATCTTCTCTCTCTCTCTCTTACCATCATCTCTCTCACCATCATCTCTCTCTTTCTCGCTCAACATCTTCTCTCTCTCTCTTACCATCATCTCTCTCACCATCATCTCTCTCTTTCTCGCTCAACATCTTCTCTCTCTCACCATCACCTCTATCTCTCACTATCTTCTCTCCCTCTCTACCATCTTCTCTATCTCTCACCATCTTCTCTCTCTCTCTCTCTCTCACCATCATCTCTCTCTTTCTCGCTCAACATCTTCTCTCTCTCTCTTACCATCATCTCTCTCACCATCATCTCTCTCTTTCTCGCTCAACATCTTCTCTCTCTCTCTCTTACCATCATCTCTCTCACCATCTTCTCTCTCTTTCTCGCTCAACATCTTCTCTCTCACCATCATCTCTATCTCTCACCATCTTCTCTCTCTTTCTCGCTCAACATCTTCTCTCTTACCATCATCTCTCTCACCATCATCTCTCTCTTTCTCGCTCAACATCATCTCTCTCACCATCATCTCTCTCTCTCTCTCTCACCATCATCTCTCTCTTTCTCGCTCAACATCTTCTCTCTCTCTCTTACCATCATCTCTCTCACCATCATCTCTCTCTTTCTCGCTCAACATCTTCTCTCTCTCTCTCTTACCATCATCTCTCTCACCATCTTCTCTCTCTTTCTCGCTCAACATCTTCTCTCTCACCATCATCTCTATCTCTCACCATCTTCTCTCTCTTTCTCGCTCAACATCTTCTCTCTTACCATCATCTCTCTCACCATCATCTCTATCTCTCGACATCTTCTCTCTCTCTCTACCATCTTCTCTATCTCTCTCTCTCACCATCATCTCTCTCTTTCTCGCTCAACATCTTCTCTCTCTCTCTCTTACCATCATCTCTCTCACCATCTTCTCTCTCTTTCTCGCTCAACATCTTCTCTCTCACCATCATCTCTATCTCTCACCATCTTCTCTCTCTTTCTCGCTCAACATCTTCTCTCTTACCATCATCTCTCTCACCATCATCTCTATCTCTCGACATCTTCTCTATCTCTCACCATCTTCTCTCTCTCTCTCTCTCACCATCATCTCTCTCTTTCTCGCTCAACATCTTCTCTCTCTCTCTTACCATCATCTCTATCTCTCACCATCTTCTCTCTCTCTCTCTCTCACCATCATCTCTCTCTTTCTCGCTCAACATCTTCTCTCTCTCTCTTACCATCATCTCTCTCACCATCATCTCTCTCTTTCTCGCTCAACATCTTCTCTCTCTCTCTTACCATCATCTCTCTCACCATCATCTCTCTCTTTCTCGCTCAACATCTTCTCTCTCTCTCTTACCATCATCTCTCTCACCATCATCTCTCTCTTTCTCGCTCAATATCTTCTCTCTCTCTCTCACCATCATCTCTCTCTTTCTCGCTCAACATCTTCTCTCTCTCTCTTACCATCATCTCTATCTCTTACCATCTTCTCTCTCTCTCTCTCTCTCACCATCATCTCTCTCTTTCTCGCTCAACATCTTCTCTCTCTCTCTTACCATCATCTCTCTCACCATCATCTCTCTCTTTCTCGCTCAACATCATCTCTCTCACCATCATCTCTCTCTTTCTCGCTCAACATCTTCTCTCTCTCACCATCATCTCTATCTCTCACCATCTTCTCTCTCTCTCTCTACCATCTTCTCTATCTCTCACCATCTTCTCTCTCTCTCTCTCTCACCATCATCTCTCTCTTTCTCGCTCAACATCTTCTCTCTCTCTCTCTCACCATCATCTCTATCTCTCATCATATTCTCTCTCTCTATTTCGTCTTCTCTATCTCTCTTTCTCTTCCATCTTCTCTATCTCTCACCATCATCTCTCTCTCTCTCGCTCAACATCTTTTCTCTCTCTCTTACCATCATCTCTCTCACCATCATCTCTCTCTTTCTCGCTCAACATCTTCTCTCTCTCACCATCATCTCTATCTCTCACCATCTTCTCTCTCTCTCTACCATCTTCTATATCTCTCACCATCTTCTCTCTCTCTCTCTCTCTCACCATCATCTCTCTCTTTCTCGCTCAACATCTTCTCTCTCTCTCTCTTACCATCATCTCTCTCACCATCATCTCTCTCTTTCTCGCTCAACATCTTCTCTCTCTCACCATCATCTCTATCTCTCACCATCTTCTCTCTCTCTCTACCATCTTCTCTATCTCTCCCCATCTTCTCTCTCTCTCTCTCTCACCATCATCTCTCTCTTTCTCGCTCAACATCTTCTCTCTCTCTCTCTTACCATCATCTCTCTCTTTCTCGCTCAACATCTTCTCTCTCTCTCTTACCATCATCTCTCTCTTTCTCGCTCAACATCATCTCTCTCACCATCATCTCTCTCTTTCTCGCTCAACATCTTCTCTCTCTCACCATCATCTCTATCTCTCACCATCTTCTCTCTCTCTCTACCATCTTCTCTATCTCTCACCATCTTCTCTCTCTCTCTCTCGCACCATCATCTCTCTCTTTCTCGCTCAACATCTTCTCTCTCTCTCTTACCATCATCTCTCTCACCATCATCTCTCTCTTTCTCGCTCAACATCATCTCTCTCACCATCATCTCTCTCTTTCTCGCTCAACATCTTCTCTCTCTCACCATCATCTCTATCTCTCACCATCTTCTCTCTCTCTCTTACCATCTTCTCTATCTCTCACCATCTTCTCTCTCTCTCTCTCTCTCTCACCATCATCTCTCTCTTTCTCGCTCAACATCTTCTCTCTCTCTCTCTCACCATCATCTCTATCTCTCACCATATTCTCTCTCTCTCTTTCGTCTTCTCTATCTCTCTTTCTCTTCCATCTTCTCTATCTCTCACCATCATCTCTCTCTTTCTCGCTCAACATCTTTTCTCTCTCTCTTACCATCATCTCTCTCACCATCATCTCTCTCTTTCTCGCTCAATATCTTCTCTCTCTCTCTCACCATCATCTCTCTCTTTCTCGCTCAACATCTTCTCTCTCTCTCTTACCATCATCTCTATCTCTTACCATCTTCTCTCTCTCTCTCTCTCTCACCATCATCTCTCTCTTTCTCGCTCAACATCTTCTCTCTCTCTCTTACCATCATCTCTCTCACCATCATCTCTCTCTTTCTCGCTCAACATCATCTCTCTCACCATCATCTCTCTCTTTCTTGCTCAACATCTTCTCTCTCTCACCATCATCTCTATCTCTCACCATCTTCTCTCTCTCTCTCTACCATCTTCTCTATCTCTCACCATCTTCTCTCTCTCTCTCTCTCACCATCATCTCTCTCTTTCTCGCTCAACATCTTCTCTCTCTCTCTCTCACCATCATCTCTATCTCTCATCATATTCTCTCTCTCTCTTTCGTCTTCTCTATCTCTCTTTCTCTTCCATCTTCTCTATCTCTCACCATCATCTCTCTCTTTCTCGCTCAACATCTTTTCTCTCTCTCTTACCATCATCTCTCTCACCATCATCTCTCTCTTTCTCGCTCAACATCTTCTCTCTCTCACCATCATCTCTATCTCTCACCATCTTCTCTCTCTCTCTACCATCTTCTATATCTCTCACCATCTTCTCTCTCTCTCTCTCTCACCATCATCTCTCTCTTTCTCGCTCAACATCTTCTCTCTCTCTCTTACCATCATCTCTCTCACCATCATCTCTCTCTTTCTCGCTCAACATCTTCTCTCTCTCACCATCATCTCTATCTCTCACCATCTTCTCTCTCTCTCTACCATCTTCTCTATCTCTCCCCATCTTCTCTCTCTCTCTCTCTCACCATCATCTCTCTCTCTTTCTCGCTCAACATCTTCTCTCTCTCTCTCTTACCATCATCTCTCTCTTTCTCGCTCAACATCTTCTCTCTCTCTCTTACCATCATCTCTCTCTTTCTCGCTCAACATCATCTCTCTCACCATCATCTCTCTCTTTCTCGCTCAACATCTTCTCTCTCTCACCATCATCTCTATCTCTCACCATCTTCTCTCTCTCTCTACCATCTTCTCTATCTCTCACCATCTTCTCTCTCTCTCTCTCGCACCATCATCTCTCTCTTTCTCGCTCAACATCTTCTCTCTCTCTCTTACCATCATCTCTCTCACCATCATCTCTCTCTTTCTCGCTCAACATCATCTCTCTCACCATCATCTCTCTCTCTCTCTCGCTCAACATCTTCTCTCTCTCACCATCATCTCTATCTCTCACCATCTTCTCTCTCTCTCTCTACCATCTTCTCTATCTCTCACCATCTTCTCTCTCTCTCTCTCTCACCATCATCTCTCTCTTTCTCGCTCAACATCTTCTCTCTCTCTCTCTCACCATCATCTCTATCTCTCACCATATTCTCTCTCTCTCTTTCGTCTTCTCTATCTCTCTTTCTCTTCCATCTTCTCTATCTCTCACCATCATCTCTCTCTTTCTCGCTCAACATCTTTTCTCTCTCTCTTACCATCATCTCTCTCACCATCATCTCTCTCTTTCTCGCTCAACATCTTCTCTCTCTCACCATCATCTCTATCTCTCACCATCTTCTCTCTCTCTCTACCATCTTCTCTATCTCTCACCATCTTCTCTCTCTCTCTCTCTCTCACCATCATCTCTCTCTTTCTCGCTCAACATCTTCTCTCTCTCTCTTACCATCATCTCTATCTCTCACCATCTTCTCTCTCTCTCTCTCTCTCTCACCATCATCTCTCTCTTTCTCGCTCAACATCTTCTCTCTCTCTCTCTCACCATCATCTCTATCTCTCACCATATTCTCTCTCTCTCTTACCATCATCTCTCTCTTTCTCGCTCAACATCATCTCTCTCACCATCATCTCTCTCTTTCTCGCTCAACATCTTCTCTCTCTCACCATCATCTCTATCTCTCACCATCTTCTCTATCTCTCTACCATCTTCTCTATCTCTCAACATCTTCTCTCTCTCTCTCTCGCACCATCATCTCTCTCTTTCTCGCTCAACATCTTCTCTCTCTCTCTCTCACCATCATCTCTATCTCTCACCATATTCTCTCTCTCTCTTACCATCATCTCTCTCTTTCTCGCTCAACATCATCTCTCTCACCATCATCTCTCTCTTTCTCGCTCAACATCTTCTCTCTCTCACCATCATCTCTCTCACCATCATCTCTCTCTTTCTCGCTCAACATCTTCTCTCTCTTACCATCATCTCTATCTCTCACCATCTTCTCTCTCTCTCTACCATCTTCTCTATCTCTCAACATCTTCTCTCTCTCTCTCTCTCACCATCATCTCTCTCTTTCTCGCTCAACATCTTCTCTCTCTCACCATCATCTCTCTCACCATCATCTCTCTCTTTCTCGCTCAACATCTTCTCTCTCTCACCATCATCTCTCTCACCATCATCTCTCTCTTTCTCGCTCAACATCATCTCTCTCACCATCATCTCTCTCTTTCTCGCTCAACATCTTCTCTCTCTCACCATCATCTCTCTCACCATCATCTCTCTCTTTCTCGCTCAACATCTTCTCTCTCTTACCATCATCTCTCTCACCATCATCTCTCTCTTTCTCGCTCAACATCTTCTCTCTCTCACCATCATCTCTATCTCTCAACATCTTCTCTCTCTCTCTACCATCTTCTCTATCTCTCACCATCTTCTCTCTCTCTCTCTCTCACCATCATCTCTCTCTTTCTCGCTCAACATCTTCTCTCTCTCTCTTACCATCATCTCTATCTCTCACCATCTTCTCTCTCTCTCTCACCATCATCTCTCTCTTTCTCGCTCAACATCTTCTCTCTCTCTCTTACCATCATCTTCTCTCTCTCACCATCTTCTCTCTCTCTCTACCATCTTCTCTATCTCTCAACATCTTCTCTCTCTCTCTCTCTCACCATCATCTCTCTCTTTCTCGCTCAACATCTTCTCTCTCTCTCTTACCATCATCTCTCTCACCATCATCTCTCTCTTTCTCGCTCAACATCTTCTCTCTCTCACCATCATCTCTATCTCTCACCATCTTCTCTCTCTCTCTACCATCTTCTCTATCTCTCACCATCTTCTCTCTCTCTCTCTCTCACCATCATCTCTCTCTTTCTCGCTCAACATCTTCTCTCTCTCTCTTACCATCATCTCTCTCACCATCATCTCTCTCTTTCTCGCTCAACATCTTCTCTCTCTCTCTTACCATCATCTCTCTCACCATCATCTCTCTCTTTCTCGCTCAACATCTTCTCTCTCTCTCTTACCATTATCTCTCTCTTTCTCGCTCAACATCTTCTCTCTCTCACCATCATCTCTATCTCTCACCATCTTCTCTCTCTCTCTACCATCTTCTCTATCTCTCACCATCTTCTCTCTCTCTCGTCATATCTCTCTCGTTTTGGCTCTCTCGTCATGTCTCTCTCGTAATGGCTATCTCGTCATGGCTCTCGTAATGGCTCTCGTCATGTGTATCTCGTAATGGCTTTCTCGTAATGTCTCTCTCGTTTTGGCTCTCTCGTCATGTATCTCTCGTCATGTCTCTCTCGTCATGTATCTCTCGTCATGTATCTCTCGTCATGTCTCTCTTGTCATGTCTTTCTCGTAATGTCTCTCTCGTAATGGCTTTCTCGTAATGTCTCTCTCGTTTTTGCTCTAGCTCTCGTCATGTCTCTCTCGTCATGGCTCTCGTAATGGCTCTCTCGTCATATCTCTCTCGTTTTGGCTCTCTCGTCATGTCTCTCTCGTCATGGCTCTCGTCATGTCTCTCTCGTAATGTCTTTCTCGTCATGTCTCTCTCGTCATGGCTCTCGTCATGTCTCTCTCGTAATGGCTTTCTCGTAATGTCTCTCTCGTTTTGGCTCTCTCGTCATGTATTTCTCGTCATGTCTCTCTCGTAATTGCTAGCTCGTAATGTCTCTCTCGTAATGGCTCTCTCGTCATGTTTCTCTCGTCATGGCTCTCGTCATGTCTCTCTCGTAATGGCTTTCTCGTAATGTATCTCTCGTCATGTATCTCTCGTCATGTCTCTCTCGTAATGGCTTTCTCGTAATGTCTCTCTCGTTTTTGCTCTCTCGTCATGTCTCTCTCGTCATGTCTCTCTCGTCATGGCTCTCGTAATGGCTCTCGTCATGTCTCTCTCGTAATGGCTTTCTCGTAATGTCTCTCTCGTTTTGGCTCTCTTGTCATGTATCTCTCGTCATGTATCTCTCGTCATGTCTCTCTCGTCATATCTCTCTCGTTTTGGCTCTCTCGTCATGTCTCTCTCGTAATGGCTATCTCGTCATGGCTCTCGTAATGGCTCTCGTCATATCTCTCTCGTTTTGGCTCTCTCGTCATGTCTCTCTCGTAATGGCTATCTCGTCATGGCTCTCGTAATGGCTCTCGTCATGTCTCTCTCGTAATGGCTTTCTCGTAATGTCTCTCTCGTTTTGGCTCTCTCGTCATGTATCTCTCGTCATGTCTCTCTCGTCATGTATCTCTCGTCATGTATCTCTCGTCATGTCTCTCTCGTCATGGCTCTCGTAATGGCTCTCTCGTCATATCTCTCTCGTTTTGGCTCTCTCGTCATGTGTCTCTCGTAATGGCTATCTCGTCGTGGCTCTCGTAATGGCTCTCGTCATGGCTCTCTCGTCATGTATCTCTCGTCATGTCTCTCTCGTCATGTCTTTCTCGTAATGTCTCTCGTCATGTCTCTCTCGTAATGGCTTTCTCGTAATGTCTCTCTCGTTTTGGCTCTCTCGTCATGTATCTCTCGTCATGTCTCTCTCGTCATGTCTTTCTCGTAATGTCTCTCTCGTAATGGCTCTCGTAATGGCAATCTCGTCATGGCTCTCGTCATGTCTCTCTCGTCATGTCTTTCTCGTCATGTCTCTCTCGTCATGGCTCTCGTCATGTCTCTCTCGTAATGGCTTTCTCGTAATGTCTCTTTCGTTTTGGCTCTCTCGTCATGTATCTCTCGTCATGTCTCTCTCGTCATGGCTTTCTCGTAATGTCTCTCTCGTTTTGGCTCTCTCGTCATGTATCTCTCGTCATGTCTCTCTCGTCATGGCTTTCTCGTAATGGCTTTCTCGTAATGTATCTCTCGTCATGTATCTCTCGTCATGTCTCTCTCGTCATGGCTTTCTCGTAATGGCTTTCTCGTAATGTATCTCTCGTCATGTATCTCTCGTCATGTCTCTCTCGTCATGTCTTTCTCGTAATGTCTCTCTCGTAATGGCTTTCTCGTAATGTCTCTCTCGTTTTGGCTCTCTCGTCATGTATCTCTCGTCATGTATCTCTCGTCATGTCTCTCTCGTCATGGCTCTCGTAATGGCTCTCTCGTCATATCTCTCTCGTTTTGGCTCTCTCGTCATGTCTCTCTCGTAATGGCCTTCTCGTCATGGCTCTCGTAATGGCTCTCGTCATGGCTCTCTCGTCATGTATCTCTCGTCATGTCTCTCTCGTCATGTCTTTCTCGTAATGTCTCTCTCGTAATGGCTTTCTCGTAATGTCTCTCTCGTAATGGCTATCTCGTCATGGCGCTCGTAATGGCTCTCGTCATGTCTCTCTCGTAATGGCTTTCTCGTAATGTCTCTCTCGTTTTGGCTCTCTCGTCATGTATCTCTCGTCATGTCTCTCTCGTCATGTCTTTCTCGTAATGTCTCTCTCGTAATGGCTTTCTCGTAATGTCTCTCTCGTTTTGGCTCTCTCGTCATTTCTCTCTCGTCATGGCTCTCGTAATGGCTCTCTCGTCATGTTTCTCTCGTCATGGCTCTCGTCATGTCTCTCTCGTAATGGCTTTCTCGTAATGTCTCTCTCGTTTTGGCTCTCTCGTCATGTATCTCTCGTCATGTCTCTCTCGTAATGGCTATCTCGTCATGGCTCTCGTAATGGCTCTCGTCATGTCTCTCTCGTAATGGCTTTCTCGTAATGTCTCTCTCGTTTTGGCTCTCTCGTCATGTATCTCTCGTCATGTCTCTCTCGTCATGGCTTTCTCGTAATGTCTCTCTCGTTTTGGCTCTCTCGTCATGTATCTCTCGTCATGTCTCTCTCGTCATGTCTTTCTCGTCATGTCTCTCTCGTAATGGCTCTCGTCATGTCTCTCTCGTAATGGCTTTCTCGTAATGTCTCTCTCGTTTTGGCTCTCTCGTCATGTATCTCTCGTCATTGTCTCTCTCGTCACGTCTTTCTCGTAATGTCTCTCTCGTAATGGCTTTCTCGTAATGTCTCTCTCGTAATGGCTATCTCGTCATGGCTCTCGTAATGGCTATCTCGTCATGGCTCTCGTCATGTCTCTCTCGTCATGTCTTTCTCGTCATGTCTCTCTCGTCATGGCTCTCGTCATGTCTCTCTCGTAAATGCTTTCTCGTAATGTCTCTCTCGTTTTGGCTCTCTCGTCATGTATCTCTCGTCATGTCTCTCTCGTAATTGCTATCTCGTCATGGCTCTCGTAATGGCTCTCGTCATGTCTCTCTCGTCATGTCTTTCTCGTAATGTCTCTCGTCATGCCTCTCTTGTAATGGCTTTCTCGTAATGTCTCTCTCGTTTTGGCTCTCTCGTCATGTATCTCTCGTCATGTCTCTCTCGTCATGTCTTTCTCGTAATGTCTCTCTCGTAATGGCTATCTCGTCATGGCTCTCGTAATGGCAATCTCGTCATGGCTCTCGTCATGTCTCTCTCGTCATGTCTTTCTCGTCATGTCTCTCTCGTCATGGCTCTCGTCATGTCTCTCTCGTAATGGCTTTCTCGTAATGTCTCTTTCGTTTTGGCTCTCTCGTCATGTATCTCTCGTCATGTCTCTCTCGTCATGGCTTTCTCGTAATGTCTCTCTCGTAATGGCTCTCTCGTCATGTTTCTCTCGTCATGGCTCTCGTCATGTCTCTCTCGTAATGGCTTTCTCGTAATGTATCTCTCGTCATGTATCTCTCGTTATGTCTCTCTCGTCATGTATCTCTCGTCATGTCTCTCTCGTAATGGCTTTCTCGTAATGTCTCTCTCGTTTTTGCTCTGTCGTCATGTCTCTCTCGTAATGGCTATCTCGTCATGGCTCTCGTAATGGCTCTCGTCATGTGTATCTCGTAATGGCTTTCTCGTAATGTCTCTCTCGTTTTGGCTCTCTCGTCATGTATCTCTCGTCATGTCTCTCTCGTCATGTATCTCTCGTCATGTATCTCTCGTCATGTCTCTCTTGTCATGTCTTTCTCGTAATGTCTCTCTCGTCATGGCTCTCGTAATGGCTCTCGTCATGTGTATCTCGTAATGGCTTTCTCGTAATGTCTCTCTCGTTTTGGCTCTCTCGTCATGTATCTCTCGTCATGTCTCTCTCGTCATGTATCTCTCGTCATGTATCTCTCGTCATGTCTCTCTTGTCATGTCTTTCTCGTAATGTCTCTCTCGTAATGGCTTTCTCGTAATGTCTCTCTCGTTTTTGCTCTCTCGTCATGTCTCTCTCGTCATGGCTCTCGTAATGGCTCTCTCGTCATATCTCTCTCGTTTTGGCTCTCTCGTCATGTCTCTCTCGTCATGGCTCTCGTCATGTCTCTCTCGTAATGTCTTTCTCGTCATGTCTCTCTCGTCATGGCTCTCGTCATGTCTCTCTCGTAATGGCTTTCTCGTAATGTCTCTCTCGTTTTGGCTCTCTCGTCATGTATTTCTCGTCATGTCTCTCTCGTAATTGCTGTCTCGTAATGTCTCTCTCGTAATGGCTCTCTCGTCATGTTTCTCTCGTCATGGCTCTCTCGTCATGTTTCTCTCGTCATGGCTCTCGTCATGTCTCTCACGTAATGGCTTTCTCGTAATGTATCTCTCGTCATGTATCTCTCGTCATGTCTCTCTCGTCATGTATCTCTCGTCATGTCTCTCTCGTAATGGCTTTCTCGTAATGTCTCTCTCGTTTTTGCTCTCTCGTCATGTCTCTCTCGTAATGGCTATCTCGTCATGGCTCTCGTAATGGCTCTCGTCATGTCTCTCTCGTAATGGCTTTCTCGTAATGTCTCTCTCGTTTTGGCTCTCTTGTCATGTATCTCTCGTCATGTATCTCTCGTCATGTCTCTCTCGTCATATCTCTCTCGTTTTGGCTCTCTCGTCATGTCTCTCTCGTAATGGCTATCTCGTCATGGCTCTCGTAATGGCTCTCGTCATATCTCTCTCGTTTTGGCTCTCTCGTCATGTCTCTCTCGTAATGGCTATCTCGTCATGGCTCTCGTAATGGCTCTCGTCATGTCTCTCTCGTAATGGCTTTCTCGTAATGTCTCTCTCGTTTTGGCTCTCTCGTCATGTATCTCTCGTCATGTCTCTCTCGTCATGTATCTCTCGTCATGTATCTCTCGTCATGTCTCTCTCGTCATGGCTCTCGTAATGGCTCTCTCGTCATATCTCTCTCGTTTTGGCTCTCTCGTCATGTGTCTCTCGTAATGGCTATCTCGTCGTGGCTCTCGTAATGGCTCTCGTCATGGCTCTCTCGTCATGTATCTCTCGTCATGTCTCTCTCGTCATGTCTTTCTCGTAATGTCTCTCGTCATGTCTCTCTCGTAATGGCTTTCTCGTAATGTCTCTCTCGTTTTGGCTCTCTCGTCATGTATCTCTCGTCATGTCTCTCTCGTCATGTCTCTCTCGTAATGGCTATCTCGTCATGGCTCTCGTAATGGCTCTCGTCATGTCTCTCTCGTAATGGCTTTCTCGTAATGTCTCTCTCGTTTTGGCTCTCTTGTCATGTATCTCTCGTCATGTATCTCTCGTCATGTCTCTCTCGTCATATCTCTCTCGTTTTGGCTCTCTCGTCATGTCTCTCTCGTAATGGCTATCTCGTCATGGCTCTCGTAATGGCTCTCGTCATATCTCTCTCGTTTTGGCTCTCTCGTCATGTCTCTCTCGTAATGGCTATCTCGTCATGGCTCTCGTAATGGCTCTCGTCATGTCTCTCTCGTAATGGCTTTCTCGTAATGTCTCTCTCGTTTTGGCTCTCTCGTCATGTATCTCTCGTCATGTCTCTCTCGTCATGTATCTCTCGTCATGTATCTCTCGTCATGTCTCTCTCGTCATGGCTCTCGTAATGGCTCTCTCGTCATATCTCTCTCGTTTTGGCTCTCTCGTCATGTGTCTCTCGTAATGGCTATCTCGTCGTGGCTCTCGTAATGGCTCTCGTCATGGCTCTCTCGTCATGTATCTCTCGTCATGTCTCTCTCGTCATGTCTTTCTCGTAATGTCTCTCGTCATGTCTCTCTCGTAATGGCTTTCTCGTAATGTCTCTCTCGTTTTGGCTCTCTCGTCATGTATCTCTCGTCATGTCTCTCTCGTCATGTCTTTCTCGTAATGTCTCTCTCGTAATGGCTATCTCGTCATGGCTCTCGTAATGGCTATCTCGTCATGGCTCTCGTAATGGCAATCTCGTCATGGCTTTCTCGTCATGTCTCTCTCGTCATGGCTCTCGTCATGTCTCTCTCGTAATGGCTTTCTCGTAATGTCTCTTTCGTTTTGGCTCTCTCGTCATGTATCTCTCGTCATGTCTCTCTCGTCATGGCTTTCTCGTAATGTCTCTCTCGTTTTGGCTCTCTCGTCATGTATCTCTCGTCATGTCTCTCTCGTCATGGCTTTCTCGTAATGGCTTTCTCGTAATGTATCTCTCGTCATGTATCTCTCGTAATGGCTCTCTCGTCATGTCTTTCTCGTAATGTCTCTCTCGTAATGGCTTTCTCGTAATGTCTCTCTCGTTTTGGCTCTCTCGTCATGTATCTCTCGTCATGTATCTCTCGTCATGTCTCTCTCGTCATGGCTCTCGTAATGGCTCTCTCGTCATATCTCTCTCGTTTTGGCTCTCTCGTCATATCTCTCTCGTTTTGGCTCTCTCGTCATGTCTCTCTCGTAATGGCTATCTCGTCATGGCTCTCGTAATGGCTCTCGTCATGGCTCTCTCGTCATGTATCTCTCGTCATGTCTCTCTCGTCATGTCTTTCTCGTAATGTCTCTCTCGTAATGGCTTTCTCGTAATGTCTCTCTCGTAATGGCTATCTCGTCATGGCTCTAGTAATGGCTCTCGTCATGTCTCTCTCGTAATGGCTTTCTCGTAATGTCTCTCTCGTTTTGGCTCTCTCGTCATGTATCTCTCGTCATGTCTCTCTCGTCATGTCTTTCTCGTAATGTCTCTCTCGTAATGGCTTTCTCGTAATGTCTCTCTCGTTTTGGCTCTCTCGTCATGTCTCTCTCTTCATGGCTCTCGTAATGGCTCTCTCGTCATATCTCTCTCGTTTTGGCTCTCTCGTCATGTCTCTCTCGTCATGGCTCTCGTAATGTCTCTCTCGTAATGGCTATCTCGTCATGGCTCTCGTACGTAATGGCAATCTCGTCATGGCTCTCGTCATGTCTCTCTCGTCATGTCTTTCTCGTCATGTCTCTCTCGTCATGGCTCTCGTCATGTCTCTCTCGTAATGGCTTTCTCGTAATGTCTCTTTCGTTTTGGCTCTCTCGTCATGTATCTCTCGTCATGTCTCTCTCGTCATGGCTTTCTCGTAATGTCTCTCTCGTTTTGGCTCTCTCGTCATGTATCTCTCGTCATGTCTCTCTCGTCATGGCTTTCTCGTAATGGCTTTCTCGTAATGTATCTCTCGTCATGTATCTCTCGTCATGTCTCTCTCGTCATGTCTTTCTCGTAATGTCTCTCTCGTAATGGCTTTCTCGTAATGTCTCTCTCGTTTTGGCTCTCTCGTCATGTATCTCTCGTCATGTATCTCTCGTCATGTATCTCTCGTCATGTCTCTCTCGTCATGTCTCTCTCGTAATTGCTATCTCGTAATGTCTCTCTCGTAATGGCTCTCTCGTCATGTTTCTCTCGTCATGGCTCTCTCGTCATGTTTCTCTCGTCATGGCTCTCGTCATGTCTCTCACGTAATGGCTTTCTCGTAATGTATCTCTCGTCATGTATCTCTCGTCATGTCTCTCTCGTCATGTATCTCTCGTCATGTCTCTCTCGTAATGGCTTTCTCGTAATGTCTCTCTCGTTTTTGCTCTCTCGTCATGTCTCTCTCGTAATGGCTATCTCGTCATGGCTCTCGTAATGGCTCTCGTCATGTCTCTCTCGTAATGGCTTTCTCGTAATGTCTCTCTCGTTTTGGCTCTCTTGTCATGTATCTCTCGTCATGTATCTCTCGTCATGTCTCTCTCGTCATATCTCTCTCGTTTTGGCTCTCTCGTCATGTCTCTCTCGTAATGGCTATCTCGTCATGGCTCTCGTAATGGCTCTCGTCATATCTCTCTCGTTTTGGCTCTCTCGTCATGTCTCTCTCGTAATGGCTATCTCGTCATGGCTCTCGTAATGGCTCTCGTCATGTCTCTCTCGTAATGGCTTTCTCGTAATGTCTCTCTCGTTTTGGCTCTCTCGTCATGTATCTCTCGTCATGTCTCTCTCGTCATGTATCTCTCGTCATGTATCTCTCGTCATGTCTCTCTCGTCATGGCTCTCGTAATGGCTCTCTCGTCATATCTCTCTCGTTTTGGCTCTCTCGTCATGTGTCTCTCGTAATGGCTATCTCGTCGTGGCTCTCGTAATGGCTCTCGTCATGGCTCTCTCGTCATGTATCTCTCGTCATGTCTCTCTCGTCATGTCTTTCTCGTAATGTCTCTCGTCATGTCTCTCTCGTAATGGCTTTCTCGTAATGTCTCTCTCGTTTTGGCTCTCTCGTCATGTATCTCTCGTCATGTCTCTCTCGTCATGTCTCTCTCGTAATGGCTATCTCGTCATGGCTCTCGTAATGGCTCTCGTCATGTCTCTCTCGTAATGGCTTTCTCGTAATGTCTCTCTCGTTTTGGCTCTCTTGTCATGTATCTCTCGTCATGTATCTCTCGTCATGTCTCTCTCGTCATATCTCTCTCGTTTTGGCTCTCTCGTCATGTCTCTCTCGTAATGGCTATCTCGTCATGGCTCTCGTAATGGCTCTCGTCATATCTCTCTCGTTTTGGCTCTCTCGTCATCTCTCTCTCGTAATGGCTATCTCGTCATGGCTCTCGTAATGGCTCTCGTCATGTCTCTCTCGTAATGGCTTTCTCGTAATGTCTCTCTCGTTTTGGCTCTCTCGTCATGTATCTCTCGTCATGTCTCTCTCGTCATGTATCTCTCGTCATGTATCTCTCGTCATGTCTCTCTCGTCATGGCTCTCGTAATGGCTCTCTCGTCATATCTCTCTCGTTTTGGCTCTCTCGTCATGTGTCTCTCGTAATGGCTATCTCGTCGTGGCTCTCGTAATGGCTCTCGTCATGGCTCTCTCGTCATGTATCTCTCGTCATGTCTCTCTCGTCATGTCTTTCTCGTAATGTCTCTCGTCATGTCTCTCTCGTAATGGCTTTCTCGTAATGTCTCTCTCGTTTTGGCTCTCTCGTCATGTATCTCTCGTCATGTCTCTCTCGTCATGTCTTTCTCGTAATGTCTCTCTCGTAATGGCTATCTCGTCATGGCTCTCGTAATGGCTATCTCGTCATGGCTCTCGTAATGGCAATCTCGTCATGGCTTTCTCGTCATGTCTCTCTCGTCATGGCTCTCGTCATGTCTCTCTCGTAATGGCTTTCTCGTAATGTCTCTTTCGTTTTGGCTCTCTCGTCATGTATCTCTCGTCATGTCTCTCTCGTCATGGCTTTCTCGTAATGTCTCTCTCGTTTTGGCTCTCTCGTCATGTATCTCTCGTCATGTCTCTCTCGTCATGGCTTTCTCGTAATGGCTTTCTCGTAATGTATCTCTCGTCATGTATCTCTCGTAATGGCTCTCTCGTCATGTCTTTCTCGTAATGTCTCTCTCGTAATGGCTTTCTCGTAATGTCTCTCTCGTTTTGGCTCTCTCGTCATGTATCTCTCGTCATGTATCTCTCGTCATGTCTCTCTCGTCATGGCTCTCGTAATGGCTCTCTCGTCATATCTCTCTCGTTTTGGCTCTCTCGTCATATCTCTCTCGTTTTGGCTCTCTCGTCATGTCTCTCTCGTAATGGCTATCTCGTCATGGCTCTCGTAATGGCTCTCGTCATGGCTCTCTCGTCATGTATCTCTCGTCATGTCTCTCTCGTCATGTCTTTCTCGTAATGTCTCTCTCGTAATGGCTTTCTCGTAATGTCTCTCTCGTAATGGCTATCTCGTCATGGCTCTAGTAATGGCTCTCGTCATGTCTCTCTCGTAATGGCTTTCTCGTAATGTCTCTCTCGTTTTGGCTCTCTCGTCATGTATCTCTCGTCATGTCTCTCTCGTCATGTCTTTCTCGTAATGTCTCTCTCGTAATGGCTTTCTCGTAATGTCTCTCTCGTTTTGGCTCTCTCGTCATGTCTCTCTCTTCATGGCTCTCGTAATGGCTCTCTCGTCATATCTCTCTCGTTTTGGCTCTCTCGTCATGTCTCTCTCGTCATGGCTCTCGTCATGTCTCTCTCGTAATGTCTTTCTCGTCATGTCTCTCTCGTCATGGCTCTCGTCATGTCTCTCTCGTAATGGCTTTCTCGTAATGTCTCTCTCGTTTTGGCTCTCTCGTCATGTATTTCTCGTCATGTCTCTCTCGTAATTGCTAGCTCGTAATGTCTCTCTCGTAATGGCTCTCTCGTCATGTTTCTCTCGTCATGGCTCTCGTCATGTCTCTCTCGTAATGGCTTTCTCGTAATGTATCTCTCGTCATGTATCTCTCGTCATGTCTCTCTCGTAATGGCTTTCTCGTAATGTCTCTCTCGTTTTTGCTCTCTCGTCATGTCTCTCTCGTAATGGCTATCTCGTCATGGCTCTCGTAATGGCTCTCGTCATGTCTCTCTCGTAATGGCTTTCTCGTAATGTCTCTCTCGTTTTGGCTCTCTTGTCATGTATCTCTCGTCATGTATCTCTCGTCATGTCTCTCTCGTCATATCTCTCTCGTTTTGGCTCTCTCGTCATGTCTCTCTCGTAATGGCTATCTCGTCATGGCTCTCGTAATGGCTCTCGTCATATCTCTCTCGTTTTGGCTCTCTCGTCATGTCTCTCTCGTAATGGCTATCTCGTCATGGCTCTCGTAATGGCTCTCGTCATGTCTCTCTCGTAATGGCTTTCTCGTAATGTCTCTCTCGTTTTGGCTCTCTCGTCATGTATCTCTCGTCATGTCTCTCTCGTCATGTATCTCTCGTCATGTATCTCTCGTCATGTCTCTCTCGTCATGGCTCTCGTAATGGCTCTCTCGTCATATCTCTCTCGTTTTGGCTCTCTCGTCATGTGTCTCTCGTAATGGCTATCTCGTCGTGGCTCTCGTAATGGCTCTCGTCATGGCTCTCTCGTCATGTATCTCTCGTCATGTCTCTCTCGTCATGTCTTTCTCGTAATGTCTCTCGTCATGTCTCTCTCGTAATGGCTTTCTCGTAATGTCTCTCTCGTTTTGGCTCTCTCGTCATGTATCTCTCGTCATGTCTCTCTCGTCATGTCTTTCTCGTAATGTCTCTCTCGTAATGGCTCTCGTAATGGCAATCTCGTCATGGCTCTCGTCATGTCTCTCTCGTCATGTCTTTCTCGTCATGTCTCTCTCGTCATGGCTCTCGTCATGTCTCTCTCGTAATGGCTTTCTCGTAATGTCTCTTTCGTTTTGGCTCTCTCGTCATGTATCTCTCGTCATGTCTCTCTCGTCATGGCTTTCTCGTAATGTCTCTCTCGTTTTGGCTCTCTCGTCATGTATCTCTCGTCATGTCTCTCTCGTCATGGCTTTCTCGTAATGGCTTTCTCGTAATGTATCTCTCGTCATGTATCTCTCGTCATGTCTCTCTCGTCATGGCTTTCTCGTAATGGCTTTCTCGTAATGTATCTCTCGTCATGTATCTCTCGTCATGTCTCTCTCGTCATGTCTTTCTCGTAATGTCTCTCTCGTAATGGCTTTCTCGTAATGTCTCTCTCGTTTTGGCTCTCTCGTCATGTCTCTCTCGTAATGGCCTTCTCGTCATGGCTCTCGTAATGGCTCTCGTCATGGCTCTCTCGTCATGTATCTCTCGTCATGTCTCTCTCGTCATGTCTTTCTCGTAATGTCTCTCTCGTAATGGCTTTCTCGTAATGTCTCTCTCGTAATGGCTATCTCGTCATGGCGCTCGTAATGGCTCTCGTCATGTCTCTCTCGTAATGGCTTTCTCGTAATGTCTCTCTCGTTTTGGCTCTCTCGTCATGTATCTCTCGTCATGTCTCTCTCGTCATGTCTTTCTCGTAATGTCTCTCTCGTAATGGCTTTCTCGTAATGTCTCTCTCGTTTTGGCTCTCTCGTCATTTCTCTCTCGTCATGGCTCTCGTAATGGCTCTCTCGTCATGTTTCTCTCGTCATGGCTCTCGTCATGTCTCTCTCGTAATGGCTTTCTCGTAATGTCTCTCTCGTTTTGGCTCTCTCGTCATGTATCTCTCGTCATGTCTCTCTCGTAATGGCTATCTCGTCATGGCTCTCGTAATGGCTCTCGTCATGTCTCTCTCGTAATGGCTTTCTCGTAATGTCTCTCTCGTTTTGGCTCTCTCGTCATGTATCTCTCGTCATGTCTCTCTCGTCATGGCTTTCTCGTAATGTCTCTCTCGTTTTGGCTCTCTCGTCATGTATCTCTCGTCATGTCTCTCTCGTCATGTCTTTCTCGTCATGTCTCTCTCGTAATGGCTCTCGTCATGTCTCTCTCGTAATGGCTTTCTCGTAATGTCTCTCTCGTTTTGGCTCTCTCGTCATGTATCTCTCGTCATTGTCTCTCTCGTCACGTCTTTCTCGTAATGTCTCTCTCGTAATGGCTTTCTCGTAATGTCTCTCTCGTAATGGCTATCTCGTCATGGCTCTCGTAATGGCTATCTCGTCATGGCTCTCGTCATGTCTCTCTCGTCATGTCTTTCTCGTCATGTCTCTCTCGTCATGGCTCTCGTCATGTCTCTCTCGTAAATGCTTTCTCGTAATGTCTCTCTCGTTTTGGCTCTCTCGTCATGTATCTCTCGTCATGTCTCTCTCGTAATTGCTATCTCGTCATGGCTCTCGTAATGGCTCTCGTCATGTCTCTCTCGTCATGTCTTTCTCGTAATGTCTCTCGTCATGCCTCTCTTGTAATGGCTTTCTCGTAATGTCTCTCTCGTTTTGGCTCTCTCGTCATGTATCTCTCGTCATGTCTCTCTCGTCATGTCTTTCTCGTAATGTCTCTCTCGTAATGGCTATCTCGTCATGGCTCTCGTAATGGCAATCTCGTCATGGCTCTCGTCATGTCTCTCTCGTCATGTCTTTCTCGTCATGTCTCTCTCGTCATGGCTCTCGTCATGTCTCTCTCGTAATGGCTTTCTCGTAATGTCTCTTTCGTTTTGGCTCTCTCGTCATGTATCTCTCGTCATGTCTCTCTCGTCATGGCTTTCTCGTAATGTCTCTCTCGTAATGGCTCTCTCGTCATGTTTCTCTCGTCATGGCTCTCGTCATGTCTCTCTCGTAATGGCTTTCTCGTAATGTATCTCTCGTCATGTATCTCTCGTTATGTCTCTCTCGTCATGTATCTCTCGTCATGTCTCTCTCGTAATGGCTTTCTCGTAATGTCTCTCTCGTTTTTGCTCTGTCGTCATGTCTCTCTCGTAATGGCTATCTCGTCATGGCTCTCGTAATGGCTCTCGTCATGTGTATCTCGTAATGGCTTTCTCGTAATGTCTCTCTCGTTTTGGCTCTCTCGTCATGTATCTCTCGTCATGTCTCTCTCGTCATGTATCTCTCGTCATGTATCTCTCGTCATGTCTCTCTTGTCATGTCTTTCTCGTAATGTCTCTCTCGTCATGGCTCTCGTAATGGCTCTCGTCATGTGTATCTCGTAATGGCTTTCTCGTAATGTCTCTCTCGTTTTGGCTCTCTCGTCATGTGTCTCTCGTAATGGCTATCTCGTCGTGGCTCTCGTAATGGCTCTCGTCATGGCTCTCTCGTCATGTATCTCTCGTCATGTCTCTCTCGTCATGTCTTTCTCGTAATGTCTCTCGTCATGTCTCTCTCGTAATGGCTTTCTCGTAATGTCTCTCTCGTTTTGGCTCTCTCGTCATGTATCTCTCGTCATGTCTCTCTCGTCATGTCTTTCTCGTAATGTCTCTCTCGTAATGGCTCTCGTAATGGCAATCTCGTCATGGCTCTCGTCATGTCTCTCTCGTCATGTCTTTCTCGTCATGTCTCTCTCGTCATGGCTCTCGTCATGTCTCTCTCGTAATGGCTTTCTCGTAATGTCTCTTTCGTTTTGGCTCTCTCGTCATGTATCTCTCGTCATGTCTCTCTCGTCATGGCTTTCTCGTAATGTCTCTCTCGTTTTGGCTCTCTCGTCATGTATCTCTCGTCATGTCTCTCTCGTCATGGCTTTCTCGTAATGGCTTTCTCGTAATGTATCTCTCGTCATGTATCTCTCGTCATGTCTCTCTCGTCATGGCTTTCTCGTAATGGCTTTCTCGTAATGTATCTCTCGTCATGTATCTCTCGTCATGTCTCTCTCGTCATGTCTTTCTCGTAATGTCTCTCTCGTAATGGCTTTCTCGTAATGTCTCTCTCGTTTTGGCTCTCTCGTCATGTATCTCTCGTCATGTATCTCTCGTCATGTCTCTCTCGTCATGGCTCTCGTAATGGCTCTCTCGTCATATCTCTCTCGTTTTGGCTCTCTCGTCATGTCTCTCTCGTAATGGCCTTCTCGTCATGGCTCTCGTAATGGCTCTCGTCATGGCTCTCTCGTCATGTATCTCTCGTCATGTCTCTCTCGTCATGTCTTTCTCGTAATGTCTCTCTCGTAATGGCTTTCTCGTAATGTCTCTCTCGTAATGGCTATCTCGTCATGGCGCTCGTAATGGCTCTCGTCATGTCTCTCTCGTAATGGCTTTCTCGTAATGTCTCTCTCGTTTTGGCTCTCTCGTCATGTATCTCTCGTCATGTCTCTCTCGTCATGTCTTTCTCGTAATGTCTCTCTCGTAATGGCTTTCTCGTAATGTCTCTCTCGTTTTGGCTCTCTCGTCATTTCTCTCTCGTCATGGCTCTCGTAATGGCTCTCTCGTCATGTTTCTCTCGTCATGGCTCTCGTCATGTCTCTCTCGTAATGGCTTTCTCGTAATGTCTCTCTCGTTTTGGCTCTCTCGTCATGTATCTCTCGTCATGTCTCTCTCGTAATGGCTATCTCGTCATGGCTCTCGTAATGGCTCTCGTCATGTCTCTCTCGTAATGGCTTTCTCGTAATGTCTCTCTCGTTTTGGCTCTCTCGTCATGTATCTCTCGTCATGTCTCTCTCGTCATGGCTTTCTCGTAATGTCTCTCTCGTTTTGGCTCTCTCGTCATGTATCTCTCGTCATGTCTCTCTCGTCATGTCTTTCTCGTCATGTCTCTCTCGTAATGGCTCTCGTCATGTCTCTCTCGTAATGGCTTTCTCGTAATGTCTCTCTCGTTTTGGCTCTCTCGTCATGTATCTCTCGTCATTGTCTCTCTCGTCACGTCTTTCTCGTAATGTCTCTCTCGTAATGGCTTTCTCGTAATGTCTCTCTCGTAATGGCTATCTCGTCATGGCTCTCGTAATGGCTATCTCGTCATGGCTCTCGTCATGTCTCTCTCGTCATGTCTTTCTCGTCATGTCTCTCTCGTCATGGCTCTCGTCATGTCTCTCTCGTAAATGCTTTCTCGTAATGTCTCTCTCGTTTTGGCTCTCTCGTCATGTATCTCTCGTCATGTCTCTCTCGTAATTGCTATCTCGTCATGGCTCTCGTAATGGCTCTCGTCATGTCTCTCTCGTCATGTCTTTCTCGTAATGTCTCTCGTCATGCCTCTCTTGTAATGGCTTTCTCGTAATGTCTCTCTCGTTTTGGCTCTCTCGTCATGTATCTCTCGTCATGTCTCTCTCGTCATGTCTTTCTCGTAATGTCTCTCTCGTAATGGCTATCTCGTCATGGCTCTCGTAATGGCAATCTCGTCATGGCTCTCGTCATGTCTCTCTCGTCATGTCTTTCTCGTCATGTCTCTCTCGTCATGGCTCTCGTCATGTCTCTCTCGTAATGGCTTTCTCGTAATGTCTCTTTCGTTTTGGCTCTCTCGTCATGTATCTCTCGTCATGTCTCTCTCGTCATGGCTTTCTCGTAATGTCTCTCTCGTAATGGCTCTCTCGTCATGTTTCTCTCGTCATGGCTCTCGTCATGTCTCTCTCGTAATGGCTTTCTCGTAATGTATCTCTCGTCATGTATCTCTCGTTATGTCTCTCTCGTCATGTATCTCTCGTCATGTCTCTCTCGTAATGGCTTTCTCGTAATGTCTCTCTCGTTTTTGCTCTGTCGTCATGTCTCTCTCGTAATGGCTATCTCGTCATGGCTCTCGTAATGGCTCTCGTCATGTGTATCTCGTAATGGCTTTCTCGTAATGTCTCTCTCGTTTTGGCTCTCTCGTCATGTATCTCTCGTCATGTCTCTCTCGTCATGTATCTCTCGTCATGTATCTCTCGTCATGTCTCTCTTGTCATGTCTTTCTCGTAATGTCTCTCTCGTCATGGCTCTCGTAATGGCTCTCGTCATGTGTATCTCGTAATGGCTTTCTCGTAATGTCTCTCTCGTTTTGGCTCTCTCGTCATGTATCTCTCGTCATGTCTCTCTCGTCATGTATCTCTCGTCATGTATCTCTCGTCATGTCTCTCTTGTCATGTCTTTCTCGTAATGTCTCTCTCGTAATGGCTTTCTCGTAATGTCTCTCTCGTTTTTGCTCTCTCGTCATGTCTCTCTCGTCATGGCTCTCGTAATGGCTCTCTCGTCATATCTCTCTCGTTTTGGCTCTCTCGTCATGTCTCTCTCGTCATGGCTCTCGTCATGTCTCTCTCGTAATGTCTTTCTCGTCATGTCTCTCTCGTCATGGCTCTCGTCATGTCTCTCTCGTAATGGCTTTCTCGTAATGTCTCTCTCGTTTTGGCTCTCTCGTCATGTATTTCTCGTCATGTCTCTCTCGTAATTGCTGTCTCGTAATGTCTCTCTCGTAATGGCTCTCTCGTCATGTTTCTCTCGTCATGGCTCTCTCGTCATGTTTCTCTCGTCATGGCTCTCGTCATGTCTCTCACGTAATGGCTTTCTCGTAATGTATCTCTCGTCATGTATCTCTCGTCATGTCTCTCTCGTCATGTATCTCTCGTCATGTCTCTCTCGTAATGGCTTTCTCGTAATGTCTCTCTCGTTTTTGCTCTCTCGTCATGTCTCTCTCGTAATGGCTATCTCGTCATGGCTCTCGTAATGGCTCTCGTCATGTCTCTCTCGTAATGGCTTTCTCGTAATGTCTCTCTCGTTTTGGCTCTCTTGTCATGTATCTCTCGTCATGTATCTCTCGTCATGTCTCTCTCGTCATATCTCTCTCGTTTTGGCTCTCTCGTCATGTCTCTCTCGTAATGGCTATCTCGTCATGGCTCTCGTAATGGCTCTCGTCATATCTCTCTCGTTTTGGCTCTCTCGTCATGTCTCTCTCGTAATGGCTATCTCGTCATGGCTCTCGTAATGGCTCTCGTCATGTCTCTCTCGTAATGGCTTTCTCGTAATGTCTCTCTCGTTTTGGCTCTCTCGTCATGTATCTCTCGTCATGTCTCTCTCGTCATGTATCTCTCGTCATGTATCTCTCGTCATGTCTCTCTCGTCATGGCTCTCGTAATGGCTCTCTCGTCATATCTCTCTCGTTTTGGCTCTCTCGTCATGTGTCTCTCGTAATGGCTATCTCGTCGTGGCTCTCGTAATGGCTCTCGTCATGGCTCTCTCGTCATGTATCTCTCGTCATGTCTCTCTCGTCATGTCTTTCTCGTAATGTCTCTCGTCATGTCTCTCTCGTAATGGCTTTCTCGTAATGTCTCTCTCGTTTTGGCTCTCTCGTCATGTATCTCTCGTCATGTCTCTCTCGTCATGTCTCTCTCGTAATGGCTATCTCGTCATGGCTCTCGTAATGGCTCTCGTCATGTCTCTCTCGTAATGGCTTTCTCGTCATGTCTCTCTCGTAATGGCTATCTCGTCATGGCTCTCGTAATGGCTCTCGTCATATCTCTCTCGTTTTGGCTCTCTCGTCATGTCTCTCTCGTAATGGCTATCTCGTCATGGCTCTCGTAATGGCTCTCGTCATGTCTCTCTCGTAATGGCTTTCTCGTAATGTCTCTCTCGTTTTGGCTCTCTCGTCATGTATCTCTCGTCATGTCTCTCTCGTCATGTATCTCTCGTCATGTATCTCTCGTCATGTCTCTCTCGTCATGGCTCTCGTAATGGCTCTCTCGTCATATCTCTCTCGTTTTGGCTCTCTCGTCATGTGTCTCTCGTAATGGCTATCTCGTCGTGGCTCTCGTAATGGCTCTCGTCATGGCTCTCTCGTCATGTATCTCTCGTCATGTCTCTCTCGTCATGTCTTTCTCGTAATGTCTCTCGTCATGTCTCTCTCGTAATGGCTTTCTCGTAATGTCTCTCTCGTTTTGGCTCTCTCGTCATGTATCTCTCGTCATGTCTCTCTCGTCATGTCTTTCTCGTAATGTCTCTCTCGTAATGGCTATCTCGTCATGGCTCTCGTAATGGCTATCTCGTCATGGCTCTCGTAATGGCAATCTCGTCATGGCTTTCTCGTCATGTCTCTCTCGTCATGGCTCTCGTCATGTCTCTCTCGTAATGGCTTTCTCGTAATGTCTCTTTCGTTTTGGCTCTCTCGTCATGTATCTCTCGTCATGTCTCTCTCGTCATGGCTTTCTCGTAATGTCTCTCTCGTTTTGGCTCTCTCGTCATGTATCTCTCGTCATGTCTCTCTCGTCATGGCTTTCTCGTAATGGCTTTCTCGTAATGTATCTCTCGTCATGTATCTCTCGTAATGGCTCTCTCGTCATGTCTTTCTCGTAATGTCTCTCTCGTAATGGCTTTCTCGTAATGTCTCTCTCGTTTTGGCTCTCTCGTCATGTATCTCTCGTCATGTATCTCTCGTCATGTCTCTCTCGTCATGGCTCTCGTAATGGCTCTCTCGTCATATCTCTCTCGTTTTGGCTCTCTCGTCATATCTCTCTCGTTTTGGCTCTCTCGTCATGTCTCTCTCGTAATGGCTATCTCGTCATGGCTCTCGTAATGGCTCTCGTCATGGCTCTCTCGTCATGTATCTCTCGTCATGTCTCTCTCGTCATGTCTTTCTCGTAATGTCTCTCTCGTAATGGCTTTCTCGTAATGTCTCTCTCGTAATGGCTATCTCGTCATGGCTCTAGTAATGGCTCTCGTCATGTCTCTCTCGTAATGGCTTTCTCGTAATGTCTCTCTCGTTTTGGCTCTCTCGTCATGTATCTCTCGTCATGTCTCTCTCGTCATGTCTTTCTCGTAATGTCTCTCTCGTAATGGCTTTCTCGTAATGTCTCTCTCGTTTTGGCTCTCTCGTCATGTCTATCTCTTCATGGCTCTCGTAATGGCTCTCTCGTCATATCTCTCTCGTTTTGGCTCTCTCGTCATGTCTCTCTCGTCATGGCTCTCGTAATGTCTCTCTCGTAATGGCTATCTCGTCATGGCTCTCGTACGTAATGGCAATCTCGTCATGGCTCTCGTCATGTCTCTCTCGTCATGTCTTTCTCGTCATGTCTCTCTCGTCATGGCTCTCGTCATGTCTCTCTCGTAATGGCTTTCTCGTAATGTCTCTCTCGTTTTGGCTCTCTCGTCATGTATCTCTCGTCATGTCTCTCTCGTCATGTCTTTCTCGTAATGTCTCTCTCGTAATGGCTTTCTCGTAATGTCTCTCTCGTTTTGGCTCTCTCGTCATTTCTCTCTCGTCATGGCTCTCGTAATGGCTCTCTCGTCATGTTTCTCTCGTCATGGCTCTCGTCATGTCTCTCTCGTAATGGCTTTCTCGTAATGTCTCTCTCGTTTTGGCTCTCTCGTCATGTATCTCTCGTCATGTCTCTCTCGTAATGGCTATCTCGTCATGGCTCTCGTAATGGCTCTCGTCATGTCTCTCTCGTAATGGCTTTCTCGTAATGTCTCTCTCGTTTTGGCTCTCTCGTCATGTATCTCTCGTCATGTCTCTCTCGTCATGGCTTTCTCGTAATGTCTCTCTCGTTTTGGCTCTCTCGTCATGTATCTCTCGTCATGTCTCTCTCGTCATGTCTTTCTCGTCATGTCTCTCTCGTAATGGCTCTCGTCATGTCTCTCTCGTAATGGCTTTCTCGTAATGTCTCTCTCGTTTTGGCTCTCTCGTCATGTATCTCTCGTCATTGTCTCTCTCGTCACGTCTTTCTCGTAATGTCTCTCTCGTAATGGCTTTCTCGTAATGTCTCTCTCGTAATGGCTATCTCGTCATGGCTCTCGTAATGGCTATCTCGTCATGGCTCTCGTCATGTCTCTCTCGTCATGTCTTTCTCGTCATGTCTCTCTCGTCATGGCTCTCGTCATGTCTCTCTCGTAAATGCTTTCTCGTAATGTCTCTCTCGTTTTGGCTCTCTCGTCATGTATCTCTCGTCATGTCTCTCTCGTAATTGCTATCTCGTCATGGCTCTCGTAATGGCTCTCGTCATGTCTCTCTCGTCATGTCTTTCTCGTAATGTCTCTCGTCATGCCTCTCTTGTAATGGCTTTCTCGTAATGTCTCTCTCGTTTTGGCTCTCTCGTCATGTATCTCTCGTCATGTCTCTCTCGTCATGTCTTTCTCGTAATGTCTCTCTCGTAATGGCTATCTCGTCATGGCTCTCGTAATGGCAATCTCGTCATGGCTCTCGTCATGTCTCTCTCGTCATGTCTTTCTCGTCATGTCTCTCTCGTCATGGCTCTCGTCATGTCTCTCTCGTAATGGCTTTCTCGTAATGTCTCTTTCGTTTTGGCTCTCTCGTCATGTATCTCTCGTCATGTCTCTCTCGTCATGGCTTTCTCGTAATGTCTCTCTCGTAATGGCTCTCTCGTCATGTTTCTCTCGTCATGGCTCTCGTCATGTCTCTCTCGTAATGGCTTTCTCGTAATGTATCTCTCGTCATGTATCTCTCGTTATGTCTCTCTCGTCATGTATCTCTCGTCATGTCTCTCTCGTAATGGCTTTCTCGTAATGTCTCTCTCGTTTTTGCTCTGTCGTCATGTCTCTCTCGTAATGGCTATCTCGTCATGGCTCTCGTAATGGCTCTCGTCATGTGTATCTCGTAATGGCTTTCTCGTAATGTCTCTCTCGTTTTGGCTCTCTCGTCATGTATCTCTCGTCATGTCTCTCTCGTCATGTATCTCTCGTCATGTATCTCTCGTCATGTCTCTCTTGTCATGTCTTTCTCGTAATGTCTCTCTCGTCATGGCTCTCGTAATGGCTCTCGTCATGTGTATCTCGTAATGGCTTTCTCGTAATGTCTCTCTCGTTTTGGCTCTCTCGTCATGTGTCTCTCGTAATGGCTATCTCGTCGTGGCTCTCGTAATGGCTCTCGTCATGGCTCTCTCGTCATGTATCTCTCGTCATGTCTCTCTCGTCATGTCTTTCTCGTAATGTCTCTCGTCATGTCTCTCTCGTAATGGCTTTCTCGTAATGTCTCTCTCGTTTTGGCTCTCTCGTCATGTATCTCTCGTCATGTCTCTCTCGTCATGTCTTTCTCGTAATGTCTCTCTCGTAATGGCTCTCGTAATGGCAATCTCGTCATGGCTCTCGTCATGTCTCTCTCGTCATGTCTTTCTCGTCATGTCTCTCTCGTCATGGCTCTCGTCATGTCTCTCTCGTAATGGCTTTCTCGTAATGTCTCTTTCGTTTTGGCTCTCTCGTCATGTATCTCTCGTCATGTCTCTCTCGTCATGGCTTTCTCGTAATGTCTCTCTCGTTTTGGCTCTCTCGTCATGTATCTCTCGTCATGTCTCTCTCGTCATGGCTTTCTCGTAATGGCTTTCTCGTAATGTATCTCTCGTCATGTATCTCTCGTCATGTCTCTCTCGTCATGGCTTTCTCGTAATGGCTTTCTCGTAATGTATCTCTCGTCATGTATCTCTCGTCATGTCTCTCTCGTCATGTCTTTCTCGTAATGTCTCTCTCGTAATGGCTTTCTCGTAATGTCTCTCTCGTTTTGGCTCTCTCGTCATGTATCTCTCGTCATGTATCTCTCGTCATGTCTCTCTCGTCATGGCTCTCGTAATGGCTCTCTCGTCATATCTCTCTCGTTTTGGCTCTCTCGTCATGTCTCTCTCGTAATGGCCTTCTCGTCATGGCTCTCGTAATGGCTCTCGTCATGGCTCTCTCGTCATGTATCTCTCGTCATGTCTCTCTCGTCATGTCTTTCTCGTAATGTCTCTCTCGTAATGGCTTTCTCGTAATGTCTCTCTCGTAATGGCTATCTCGTCATGGCGCTCGTAATGGCTCTCGTCATGTCTCTCTCGTAATGGCTTTCTCGTAATGTCTCTCTCGTTTTGGCTCTCTCGTCATGTATCTCTCGTCATGTCTCTCTCGTCATGTCTTTCTCGTAATGTCTCTCTCGTAATGGCTTTCTCGTAATGTCTCTCTCGTTTTGGCTCTCTCGTCATTTCTCTCTCGTCATGGCTCTCGTAATGGCTCTCTCGTCATGTTTCTCTCGTCATGGCTCTCGTCATGTCTCTCTCGTAATGGCTTTCTCGTAATGTCTCTCTCGTTTTGGCTCTCTCGTCATGTATCTCTCGTCATGTCTCTCTCGTAATGGCTATCTCGTCATGGCTCTCGTAATGGCTCTCGTCATGTCTCTCTCGTAATGGCTTTCTCGTAATGTCTCTCTCGTTTTGGCTCTCTCGTCATGTATCTCTCGTCATGTCTCTCTCGTCATGGCTTTCTCGTAATGTCTCTCTCGTTTTGGCTCTCTCGTCATGTATCTCTCGTCATGTCTCTCTCGTCATGTCTTTCTCGTCATGTCTCTCTCGTAATGGCTCTCGTCATGTCTCTCTCGTAATGGCTTTCTCGTAATGTCTCTCTCGTTTTGGCTCTCTCGTCATGTATCTCTCGTCATTGTCTCTCTCGTCACGTCTTTCTCGTAATGTCTCTCTCGTAATGGCTTTCTCGTAATGTCTCTCTCGTAATGGCTATCTCGTCATGGCTCTCGTAATGGCTATCTCGTCATGGCTCTCGTCATGTCTCTCTCGTCATGTCTTTCTCGTCATGTCTCTCTCGTCATGGCTCTCGTCATGTCTCTCTCGTAAATGCTTTCTCGTAATGTCTCTCTCGTTTTGGCTCTCTCGTCATGTATCTCTCGTCATGTCTCTCTCGTAATTGCTATCTCGTCATGGCTCTCGTAATGGCTCTCGTCATGTCTCTCTCGTCATGTCTTTCTCGTAATGTCTCTCGTCATGCCTCTCTTGTAATGGCTTTCTCGTAATGTCTCTCTCGTTTTGGCTCTCTCGTCATGTATCTCTCGTCATGTCTCTCTCGTCATGTCTTTCTCGTAATGTCTCTCTCGTAATGGCTATCTCGTCATGGCTCTCGTAATGGCAATCTCGTCATGGCTCTCGTCATGTCTCTCTCGTCATGTCTTTCTCGTCATGTCTCTCTCGTCATGGCTCTCGTCATGTCTCTCTCGTAATGGCTTTCTCGTAATGTCTCTTTCGTTTTGGCTCTCTCGTCATGTATCTCTCGTCATGTCTCTCTCGTCATGGCTTTCTCGTAATGTCTCTCTCGTAATGGCTCTCTCGTCATGTTTCTCTCGTCATGGCTCTCGTCATGTCTCTCTCGTAATGGCTTTCTCGTAATGTATCTCTCGTCATGTATCTCTCGTTATGTCTCTCTCGTCATGTATCTCTCGTCATGTCTCTCTCGTAATGGCTTTCTCGTAATGTCTCTCTCGTTTTTGCTCTGTCGTCATGTCTCTCTCGTAATGGCTATCTCGTCATGGCTCTCGTAATGGCTCTCGTCATGTGTATCTCGTAATGGCTTTCTCGTAATGTCTCTCTCGTTTTGGCTCTCTCGTCATGTATCTCTCGTCATGTCTCTCTCGTCATGTATCTCTCGTCATGTATCTCTCGTCATGTCTCTCTTGTCATGTCTTTCTCGTAATGTCTCTCTCGTCATGGCTCTCGTAATGGCTCTCGTCATGTGTATCTCGTAATGGCTTTCTCGTAATGTCTCTCTCGTTTTGGCTCTCTCGTCATGTATCTCTCGTCATGTCTCTCTCGTCATGTATCTCTCGTCATGTATCTCTCGTCATGTCTCTCTTGTCATGTCTTTCTCGTAATGTCTCTCTCGTAATGGCTTTCTCGTAATGTCTCTCTCGTTTTTGCTCTCTCGTCATGTCTCTCTCGTCATGGCTCTCGTAATGGCTCTCTCGTCATATCTCTCTCGTTTTGGCTCTCTCGTCATGTCTCTCTCGTCATGGCTCTCGTCATGTCTCTCTCGTAATGTCTTTCTCGTCATGTCTCTCTCGTCATGGCTCTCGTCATGTCTCTCTCGTAATGGCTTTCTCGTAATGTCTCTCTCGTTTTGGCTCTCTCGTCATGTATTTCTCGTCATGTCTCTCTCGTAATTGCTGTCTCGTAATGTCTCTCTCGTAATGGCTCTCTCGTCATGTTTCTCTCGTCATGGCTCTCTCGTCATGTTTCTCTCGTCATGGCTCTCGTCATGTCTCTCACGTAATGGCTTTCTCGTAATGTATCTCTCGTCATGTATCTCTCGTCATGTCTCTCTCGTCATGTATCTCTCGTCATGTCTCTCTCGTAATGGCTTTCTCGTAATGTCTCTCTCGTTTTTGCTCTCTCGTCATGTCTCTCTCGTAATGGCTATCTCGTCATGGCTCTCGTAATGGCTCTCGTCATGTCTCTCTCGTAATGGCTTTCTCGTAATGTCTCTCTCGTTTTGGCTCTCTTGTCATGTATCTCTCGTCATGTATCTCTCGTCATGTCTCTCTCGTCATATCTCTCTCGTTTTGGCTCTCTCGTCATGTCTCTCTCGTAATGGCTATCTCGTCATGGCTCTCGTAATGGCTCTCGTCATATCTCTCTCGTTTTGGCTCTCTCGTCATGTCTCTCTCGTAATGGCTATCTCGTCATGGCTCTCGTAATGGCTCTCGTCATGTCTCTCTCGTAATGGCTTTCTCGTAATGTCTCTCTCGTTTTGGCTCTCTCGTCATGTATCTCTCGTCATGTCTCTCTCGTCATGTATCTCTCGTCATGTATCTCTCGTCATGTCTCTCTCGTCATGGCTCTCGTAATGGCTCTCTCGTCATATCTCTCTCGTTTTGGCTCTCTCGTCATGTGTCTCTCGTAATGGCTATCTCGTCGTGGCTCTCGTAATGGCTCTCGTCATGGCTCTCTCGTCATGTATCTCTCGTCATGTCTCTCTCGTCATGTCTTTCTCGTAATGTCTCTCGTCATGTCTCTCTCGTAATGGCTTTCTCGTAATGTCTCTCTCGTTTTGGCTCTCTCGTCATGTATCTCTCGTCATGTCTCTCTCGTCATGTCTCTCTCGTAATGGCTATCTCGTCATGGCTCTCGTAATGGCTCTCGTCATGTCTCTCTCGTAATGGCTTTCTCGTCATGTCTCTCTCGTAATGGCTATCTCGTCATGGCTCTCGTAATGGCTCTCGTCATATCTCTCTCGTTTTGGCTCTCTCGTCATGTCTCTCTCGTAATGGCTATCTCGTCATGGCTCTCGTAATGGCTCTCGTCATGTCTCTCTCGTAATGGCTTTCTCGTAATGTCTCTCTCGTTTTGGCTCTCTCGTCATGTATCTCTCGTCATGTCTCTCTCGTCATGTATCTCTCGTCATGTATCTCTCGTCATGTCTCTCTCGTCATGGCTCTCGTAATGGCTCTCTCGTCATATCTCTCTCGTTTTGGCTCTCTCGTCATGTGTCTCTCGTAATGGCTATCTCGTCGTGGCTCTCGTAATGGCTCTCGTCATGGCTCTCTCGTCATGTATCTCTCGTCATGTCTCTCTCGTCATGTCTTTCTCGTAATGTCTCTCGTCATGTCTCTCTCGTAATGGCTTTCTCGTAATGTCTCTCTCGTTTTGGCTCTCTCGTCATGTATCTCTCGTCATGTCTCTCTCGTCATGTCTTTCTCGTAATGTCTCTCTCGTAATGGCTATCTCGTCATGGCTCTCGTAATGGCTATCTCGTCATGGCTCTCGTAATGGCAATCTCGTCATGGCTTTCTCGTCATGTCTCTCTCGTCATGGCTCTCGTCATGTCTCTCTCGTAATGGCTTTCTCGTAATGTCTCTTTCGTTTTGGCTCTCTCGTCATGTATCTCTCGTCATGTCTCTCTCGTCATGGCTTTCTCGTAATGTCTCTCTCGTTTTGGCTCTCTCGTCATGTATCTCTCGTCATGTCTCTCTCGTCATGGCTTTCTCGTAATGGCTTTCTCGTAATGTATCTCTCGTCATGTATCTCTCGTAATGGCTCTCTCGTCATGTCTTTCTCGTAATGTCTCTCTCGTAATGGCTTTCTCGTAATGTCTCTCTCGTTTTGGCTCTCTCGTCATGTATCTCTCGTCATGTATCTCTCGTCATGTCTCTCTCGTCATGGCTCTCGTAATGGCTCTCTCGTCATATCTCTCTCGTTTTGGCTCTCTCGTCATATCTCTCTCGTTTTGGCTCTCTCGTCATGTCTCTCTCGTAATGGCTATCTCGTCATGGCTCTCGTAATGGCTCTCGTCATGGCTCTCTCGTCATGTATCTCTCGTCATGTCTCTCTCGTCATGTCTTTCTCGTAATGTCTCTCTCGTAATGGCTTTCTCGTAATGTCTCTCTCGTAATGGCTATCTCGTCATGGCTCTAGTAATGGCTCTCGTCATGTCTCTCTCGTAATGGCTTTCTCGTAATGTCTCTCTCGTTTTGGCTCTCTCGTCATGTATCTCTCGTCATGTCTCTCTCGTCATGTCTTTCTCGTAATGTCTCTCTCGTAATGGCTTTCTCGTAATGTCTCTCTCGTTTTGGCTCTCTCGTCATGTCTATCTCTTCATGGCTCTCGTAATGGCTCTCTCGTCATATCTCTCTCGTTTTGGCTCTCTCGTCATGTCTCTCTCGTCATGGCTCTCGTAATGTCTCTCTCGTAATGGCTATCTCGTCATGGCTCTCGTACGTAATGGCAATCTCGTCATGGCTCTCGTCATGTCTCTCTCGTCATGTCTTTCTCGTCATGTCTCTCTCGTCATGGCTCTCGTCATGTCTCTCTCGTAATGGCTTTCTCGTAATGTCTCTTTCGTTTTGGCTCTCTCGTCATGTATCTCTCGTCATGTCTCTCTCGTCATGGCTTTCTCGTAATGTCTCTCTCGTTTTGGCTCTCTCGTCATGTATCTCTCGTCATGTCTCTCTCGTCATGGCTTTCTCGTAATGGCTTTCTCGTAATGTATCTCTCGTCATGTATCTCTCGTCATGTCTCTCTCGTCATGTCTTTCTCGTAATGTCTCTCTCGTAATGGCTTTCTCGTAATGTCTCTCTCGTTTTGGCTCTCTCGTCATGTATCTCTCGTCATGTATCTCTCGTCATGTATCTCTCGTCATGTCTCTCTCGTCATGTCTCTCTCGTAATTGCTATCTCGTAATGTCTCTCTCGTAATGGCTCTCTCGTCATGTTTCTCTCGTCATGGCTCTCTCGTCATGTTTCTCTCGTCATGGCTCTCGTCATGTCTCTCACGTAATGGCTTTCTCGTAATGTATCTCTCGTCATGTATCTCTCGTCATGTCTCTCTCGTCATGTATCTCTCGTCATGTCTCTCTCGTAATGGCTTTCTCGTAATGTCTCTCTCGTTTTTGCTCTCTCGTCATGTCTCTCTCGTAATGGCTATCTCGTCATGGCTCTCGTAATGGCTCTCGTCATGTCTCTCTCGTAATGGCTTTCTCGTAATGTCTCTCTCGTTTTGGCTCTCTTGTCATGTATCTCTCGTCATGTATCTCTCGTCATGTCTCTCTCGTCATATCTCTCTCGTTTTGGCTCTCTCGTCATGTCTCTCTCGTAATGGCTATCTCGTCATGGCTCTCGTAATGGCTCTCGTCATATCTCTCTCGTTTTGGCTCTCTCGTCATGTCTCTCTCGTAATGGCTATCTCGTCATGGCTCTCGTAATGGCTCTCGTCATGTCTCTCTCGTAATGGCTTTCTCGTAATGTCTCTCTCGTTTTGGCTCTCTCGTCATGTATCTCTCGTCATGTCTCTCTCGTCATGTATCTCTCGTCATGTATCTCTCGTCATGTCTCTCTCGTCATGGCTCTCGTAATGGCTCTCTCGTCATATCTCTCTCGTTTTGGCTCTCTCGTCATGTGTCTCTCGTAATGGCTATCTCGTCGTGGCTCTCGTAATGGCTCTCGTCATGGCTCTCTCGTCATGTATCTCTCGTCATGTCTCTCTCGTCATGTCTTTCTCGTAATGTCTCTCGTCATGTCTCTCTCGTAATGGCTTTCTCGTAATGTCTCTCTCGTTTTGGCTCTCTCGTCATGTATCTCTCGTCATGTCTCTCTCGTCATGTCTCTCTCGTAATGGCTATCTCGTCATGGCTCTCGTAATGGCTCTCGTCATGTCTCTCTCGTAATGGCTTTCTCGTAATGTCTCTCTCGTTTTGGCTCTCTTGTCATGTATCTCTCGTCATGTATCTCTCGTCATGTCTCTCTCGTCATATCTCTCTCGTTTTGGCTCTCTCGTCATGTCTCTCTCGTAATGGCTATCTCGTCATGGCTCTCGTAATGGCTCTCGTCATATCTCTCTCGTTTTGGCTCTCTCGTCATGTCTCTCTCGTAATGGCTATCTCGTCATGGCTCTCGTAATGGCTCTCGTCATGTCTCTCTCGTAATGGCTTTCTCGTAATGTCTCTCTCGTTTTGGCTCTCTCGTCATGTATCTCTCGTCATGTCTCTCTCGTCATTTATCTCTCGTCATGTATCTCTCGTCATGTCTCTCTCGTCATGGCTCTCGTAATGGCTCTCTCGTCATATCTCTCTCGTTTTGGCTCTCTCGTCATGTGTCTCTCGTAATGGCTATCTCGTCGTGGCTCTCGTAATGGCTCTCGTCATGGCTCTCTCGTCATGTATCTCTCGTCATGTCTCTCTCGTCATGTCTTTCTCGTAATGTCTCTCGTCATGTCTCTCTCGTAATGGCTTTCTCGTAATGTCTCTCTCGTTTTGGCTCTCTCGTCATGTATCTCTCGTCATGTCTCTCTCGTCATGTCTTTCTCGTAATGTCTCTCTCGTAATGGCTATCTCGTCATGGCTCTCGTAATGGCTATCTCGTCATGGCTCTCGTAATGGCAATCTCGTCATGGCTTTCTCGTCATGTCTCTCTCGTCATGGCTCTCGTCATGTCTCTCTCGTAATGGCTTTCTCGTAATGTCTCTTTCGTTTTGGCTCTCTCGTCATGTATCTCTCGTCATGTCTCTCTCGTCATGGCTTTCTCGTAATGTCTCTCTCGTTTTGGCTCTCTCGTCATGTATCTCTCGTCATGTCTCTCTCGTCATGGCTTTCTCGTAATGGCTTTCTCGTAATGTATCTCTCGTCATGTATCTCTCGTAATGGCTCTCTCGTCATGTCTTTCTCGTAATGTCTCTCTCGTAATGGCTTTCTCGTAATGTCTCTCTCGTTTTGGCTCTCTCGTCATGTATCTCTCGTCATGTATCTCTCGTCATGTCTCTCTCGTCATGGCTCTCGTAATGGCTCTCTCGTCATATCTCTCTCGTTTTGGCTCTCTCGTCATATCTCTCTCGTTTTGGCTCTCTCGTCATGTCTCTCTCGTAATGGCTATCTCGTCATGGCTCTCGTAATGGCTCTCGTCATGGCTCTCTCGTCATGTATCTCTCGTCATGTCTCTCTCGTCATGTCTTTCTCGTAATGTCTCTCTCGTAATGGCTTTCTCGTAATGTCTCTCTCGTAATGGCTATCTCGTCATGGCTCTAGTAATGGCTCTCGTCATGTCTCTCTCGTAATGGCTTTCTCGTAATGTCTCTCTCGTTTTGGCTCTCTCGTCATGTATCTCTCGTCATGTCTCTCTCGTCATGTCTTTCTCGTAATGTCTCTCTCGTAATGGCTTTCTCGTAATGTCTCTCTCGTTTTGGCTCTCTCGTCATGTCTCTCTCTTCATGGCTCTCGTAATGGCTCTCTCGTCATATCTCTCTCGTTTTGGCTCTCTCGTCATGTCTCTCTCGTCATGGCTCTCGTCATGTCTCTCTCGTAATGTCTTTCTCGTCATGTCTCTCTCGTCATGGCTCTCGTCATGTCTCTCTCGTAATGGCTTTCTCGTAATGTCTCTCTCGTTTTGGCTCTCTCGTCATGTATTTCTCGTCATGTCTCTCTCGTAATTGCTAGCTCGTAATGTCTCTCTCGTAATGGCTCTCTCGTCATGTTTCTCTCGTCATGGCTCTCGTCATGTCTCTCTCGTAATGGCTTTCTCGTAATGTATCTCTCGTCATGTATCTCTCGTCATGTCTCTCTCGTAATGGCTTTCTCGTAATGTCTCTCTCGTTTTTGCTCTCTCGTCATGTCTCTCTCGTAATGGCTATCTCGTCATGGCTCTCGTAATGGCTCTCGTCATGTCTCTCTCGTAATGGCTTTCTCGTAATGTCTCTCTCGTTTTGGCTCTCTTGTCATGTATCTCTCGTCATGTATCTCTCGTCATGTCTCTCTCGTCATATCTCTCTCGTTTTGGCTCTCTCGTCATGTCTCTCTCGTAATGGCTATCTCGTCATGGCTCTCGTAATGGCTCTCGTCATATCTCTCTCGTTTTGGCTCTCTCGTCATGTCTCTCTCGTAATGGCTATCTCGTCATGGCTCTCGTAATGGCTCTCGTCATGTCTCTCTCGTAATGGCTTTCTCGTAATGTCTCTCTCGTTTTGGCTCTCTCGTCATGTATCTCTCGTCATGTCTCTCTCGTCATGTATCTCTCGTCATGTATCTCTCGTCATGTCTCTCTCGTCATGGCTCTCGTAATGGCTCTCTCGTCATATCTCTCTCGTTTTGGCTCTCTCGTCATGTGTCTCTCGTAATGGCTATCTCGTCGTGGCTCTCGTAATGGCTCTCGTCATGGCTCTCTCGTCATGTATCTCTCGTCATGTCTCTCTCGTCATGTCTTTCTCGTAATGTCTCTCGTCATGTCTCTCTCGTAATGGCTTTCTCGTAATGTCTCTCTCGTTTTGGCTCTCTCGTCATGTATCTCTCGTCATGTCTCTCTCGTCATGTCTTTCTCGTAATGTCTCTCTCGTAATGGCTCTCGTAATGGCAATCTCGTCATGGCTCTCGTCATGTCTCTCTCGTCATGTCTTTCTCGTCATGTCTCTCTCGTCATGGCTCTCGTCATGTCTCTCTCGTAATGGCTTTCTCGTAATGTCTCTTTCGTTTTGGCTCTCTCGTCATGTATCTCTCGTCATGTCTCTCTCGTCATGGCTTTCTCGTAATGTCTCTCTCGTTTTGGCTCTCTCGTCATGTATCTCTCGTCATGTCTCTCTCGTCATGGCTTTCTCGTAATGGCTTTCTCGTAATGTATCTCTCGTCATGTATCTCTCGTCATGTCTCTCTCGTCATGGCTTTCTCGTAATGGCTTTCTCGTAATGTATCTCTCGTCATGTATCTCTCGTCATGTCTCTCTCGTCATGTCTTTCTCGTAATGTCTCTCTCGTAATGGCTTTCTCGTAATGTCTCTCTCGTTTTGGCTCTCTCGTCATGTATCTCTCGTCATGTATCTCTCGTCATGTCTCTCTCGTCATGGCTCTCGTAATGGCTCTCTCGTCATATCTCTCTCGTTTTGGCTCTCTCGTCATGTCTCTCTCGTAATGGCCTTCTCGTCATGGCTCTCGTAATGGCTCTCGTCATGGCTCTCTCGTCATGTATCTCTCGTCATGTCTCTCTCGTCATGTCTTTCTCGTAATGTCTCTCTCGTAATGGCTTTCTCGTAATGTCTCTCTCGTAATGGCTATCTCGTCATGGCGCTCGTAATGGCTCTCGTCATGTCTCTCTCGTAATGGCTTTCTCGTAATGTCTCTCTCGTTTTGGCTCTCTCGTCATGTATCTCTCGTCATGTCTCTCTCGTCATGTCTTTCTCGTAATGTCTCTCTCGTAATGGCTTTCTCGTAATGTCTCTCTCGTTTTGGCTCTCTCGTCATTTCTCTCTCGTCATGGCTCTCGTAATGGCTCTCTCGTCATGTTTCTCTCGTCATGGCTCTCGTCATGTCTCTCTCGTAATGGCTTTCTCGTAATGTCTCTCTCGTTTTGGCTCTCTCGTCATGTATCTCTCGTCATGTCTCTCTCGTAATGGCTATCTCGTCATGGCTCTCGTAATGGCTCTCGTCATGTCTCTCTCGTAATGGCTTTCTCGTAATGTCTCTCTCGTTTTGGCTCTCTCGTCATGTATCTCTCGTCATGTCTCTCTCGTCATGGCTTTCTCGTAATGTCTCTCTCGTTTTGGCTCTCTCGTCATGTATCTCTCGTCATGTCTCTCTCGTCATGTCTTTCTCGTCATGTCTCTCTCGTAATGGCTCTCGTCATGTCTCTCTCGTAATGGCTTTCTCGTAATGTCTCTCTCGTTTTGGCTCTCTCGTCATGTATCTCTCGTCATTGTCTCTCTCGTCACGTCTTTCTCGTAATGTCTCTCTCGTAATGGCTTTCTCGTAATGTCTCTCTCGTAATGGCTATCTCGTCATGGCTCTCGTAATGGCTATCTCGTCATGGCTCTCGTCATGTCTCTCTCGTCATGTCTTTCTCGTCATGTCTCTCTCGTCATGGCTCTCGTCATGTCTCTCTCGTAAATGCTTTCTCGTAATGTCTCTCTCGTTTTGGCTCTCTCGTCATGTATCTCTCGTCATGTCTCTCTCGTAATTGCTATCTCGTCATGGCTCTCGTAATGGCTCTCGTCATGTCTCTCTCGTCATGTCTTTCTCGTAATGTCTCTCGTCATGCCTCTCTTGTAATGGCTTTCTCGTAATGTCTCTCTCGTTTTGGCTCTCTCGTCATGTATCTCTCGTCATGTCTCTCTCGTCATGTCTTTCTCGTAATGTCTCTCTCGTAATGGCTATCTCGTCATGGCTCTCGTAATGGCAATCTCGTCATGGCTCTCGTCATGTCTCTCTCGTCATGTCTTTCTCGTCATGTCTCTCTCGTCATGGCTCTCGTCATGTCTCTCTCGTAATGGCTTTCTCGTAATGTCTCTTTCGTTTTGGCTCTCTCGTCATGTATCTCTCGTCATGTCTCTCTCGTCATGGCTTTCTCGTAATGTCTCTCTCGTAATGGCTCTCTCGTCATGTTTCTCTCGTCATGGCTCTCGTCATGTCTCTCTCGTAATGGCTTTCTCGTAATGTATCTCTCGTCATGTATCTCTCGTTATGTCTCTCTCGTCATGTATCTCTCGTCATGTCTCTCTCGTAATGGCTTTCTCGTAATGTCTCTCTCGTTTTTGCTCTGTCGTCATGTCTCTCTCGTAATGGCTATCTCGTCATGGCTCTCGTAATGGCTCTCGTCATGTGTATCTCGTAATGGCTTTCTCGTAATGTCTCTCTCGTTTTGGCTCTCTCGTCATGTATCTCTCGTCATGTCTCTCTCGTCATGTATCTCTCGTCATGTATCTCTCGTCATGTCTCTCTTGTCATGTCTTTCTCGTAATGTCTCTCTCGTCATGGCTCTCGTAATGGCTCTCGTCATGTGTATCTCGTAATGGCTTTCTCGTAATGTCTCTCTCGTTTTGGCTCTCTCGTCATGTGTCTCTCGTAATGGCTATCTCGTCGTGGCTCTCGTAATGGCTCTCGTCATGGCTCTCTCGTCATGTATCTCTCGTCATGTCTCTCTCGTCATGTCTTTCTCGTAATGTCTCTCGTCATGTCTCTCTCGTAATGGCTTTCTCGTAATGTCTCTCTCGTTTTGGCTCTCTCGTCATGTATCTCTCGTCATGTCTCTCTCGTCATGTCTTTCTCGTAATGTCTCTCTCGTAATGGCTCTCGTAATGGCAATCTCGTCATGGCTCTCGTCATGTCTCTCTCGTCATGTCTTTCTCGTCATGTCTCTCTCGTCATGGCTCTCGTCATGTCTCTCTCGTAATGGCTTTCTCGTAATGTCTCTTTCGTTTTGGCTCTCTCGTCATGTATCTCTCGTCATGTCTCTCTCGTCATGGCTTTCTCGTAATGTCTCTCTCGTTTTGGCTCTCTCGTCATGTATCTCTCGTCATGTCTCTCTCGTCATGGCTTTCTCGTAATGGCTTTCTCGTAATGTATCTCTCGTCATGTATCTCTCGTCATGTCTCTCTCGTCATGGCTTTCTCGTAATGGCTTTCTCGTAATGTATCTCTCGTCATGTATCTCTCGTCATGTCTCTCTCGTCATGTCTTTCTCGTAATGTCTCTCTCGTAATGGCTTTCTCGTAATGTCTCTCTCGTTTTGGCTCTCTCGTCATGTATCTCTCGTCATGTATCTCTCGTCATGTCTCTCTCGTCATGGCTCTCGTAATGGCTCTCTCGTCATATCTCTCTCGTTTTGGCTCTCTCGTCATGTCTCTCTCGTAATGGCCTTCTCGTCATGGCTCTCGTAATGGCTCTCGTCATGGCTCTCTCGTCATGTATCTCTCGTCATGTCTCTCTCGTCATGTCTTTCTCGTAATGTCTCTCTCGTAATGGCTTTCTCGTAATGTCTCTCTCGTAATGGCTATCTCGTCATGGCGCTCGTAATGGCTCTCTTCATGTCTCTCTCGTAATGGCTTTCTCGTAATGTCTCTCTCGTTTTGGCTCTCTCGTCATGTATCTCTCGTCATGTCTCTCTCGTCATGTCTTTCTCGTAATGTCTCTCTCGTAATGGCTTTCTCGTAATGTCTCTCTCGTTTTGGCTCTCTCGTCATTTCTCTCTCGTCATGGCTCTCGTAATGGCTCTCTCGTCATGTTTCTCTCGTCATGGCTCTCGTCATGTCTCTCTCGTAATGGCTTTCTCGTAATGTCTCTCTCGTTTTGGCTCTCTCGTCATGTATCTCTCGTCATGTCTCTCTCGTAATGGCTATCTCGTCATGGCTCTCGTAATGGCTCTCGTCATGTCTCTCTCGTAATGGCTTTCTCGTAATGTCTCTCTCGTTTTGGCTCTCTCGTCATGTATCTCTCGTCATGTCTCTCTCGTCATGGCTTTCTCGTAATGTCTCTCTCGTTTTGGCTCTCTCGTCATGTATCTCTCGTCATGTCTCTCTCGTCATGTCTTTCTCGTCATGTCTCTCTCGTAATGGCTCTCGTCATGTCTCTCTCGTAATGGCTTTCTCGTAATGTCTCTCTCGTTTTGGCTCTCTCGTCATGTATCTCTCGTCATTGTCTCTCTCGTCACGTCTTTCTCGTAATGTCTCTCTCGTAATGGCTTTCTCGTAATGTCTCTCTCGTAATGGCTATCTCGTCATGGCTCTCGTAATGGCTATCTCGTCATGGCTCTCGTCATGTCTCTCTCGTCATGTCTTTCTCGTCATGTCTCTCTCGTCATGGCTCTCGTCATGTCTCTCTCGTAAATGCTTTCTCGTAATGTCTCTCTCGTTTTGGCTCTCTCGTCATGTATCTCTCGTCATGTCTCTCTCGTAATTGCTATCTCGTCATGGCTCTCGTAATGGCTCTCGTCATGTCTCTCTCGTCATGTCTTTCTCGTAATGTCTCTCGTCATGCCTCTCTTGTAATGGCTTTCTCGTAATGTCTCTCTCGTTTTGGCTCTCTCGTCATGTATCTCTCGTCATGTCTCTCTCGTCATGTCTTTCTCGTAATGTCTCTCTCGTAATGGCTATCTCGTCATGGCTCTCGTAATGGCAATCTCGTCATGGCTCTCGTCATGTCTCTCTCGTCATGTCTTTCTCGTCATGTCTCTCTCGTCATGGCTCTCGTCATGTCTCTCTCGTAATGGCTTTCTCGTAATGTCTCTTTCGTTTTGGCTCTCTCGTCATGTATCTCTCGTCATGTCTCTCTCGTCATGGCTTTCTCGTAATGTCTCTCTCGTAATGGCTCTCTCGTCATGTTTCTCTCGTCATGGCTCTCGTCATGTCTCTCTCGTAATGGCTTTCTCGTAATGTATCTCTCGTCATGTATCTCTCGTTATGTCTCTCTCGTCATGTATCTCTCGTCATGTCTCTCTCGTAATGGCTTTCTCGTAATGTCTCTCTCGTTTTTGCTCTGTCGTCATGTCTCTCTCGTAATGGCTATCTCGTCATGGCTCTCGTAATGGCTCTCGTCATGTGTATCTCGTAATGGCTTTCTCGTAATGTCTCTCTCGTTTTGGCTCTCTCGTCATGTATCTCTCGTCATGTCTCTCTCGTCATGTATCTCTCGTCATGTATCTCTCGTCATGTCTCTCTTGTCATGTCTTTCTCGTAATGTCTCTCTCGTCATGGCTCTCGTAATGGCTCTCGTCATGTGTATCTCGTAATGGCTTTCTCGTAATGTCTCTCTCGTTTTGGCTCTCTCGTCATGTATCTCTCGTCATGTCTCTCTCGTCATGTATCTCTCGTCATGTATCTCTCGTCATGTCTCTCTTGTCATGTCTTTCTCGTAATGTCTCTCTCGTAATGGCTTTCTCGTAATGTCTCTCTCGTTTTTGCTCTCTCGTCATGTCTCTCTCGTCATGGCTCTCGTAATGGCTCTCTCGTCATATCTCTCTCGTTTTGGCTCTCTCGTCATGTCTCTCTCGTCATGGCTCTCGTCATGTCTCTCTCGTAATGTCTTTCTCGTCATGTCTCTCTCGTCATGGCTCTCGTCATGTCTCTCTCGTAATGGCTTTCTCGTAATGTCTCTCTCGTAATGGCTATCTCGTCATGGCTCTCGTAATGGCTATCTCGTCATGGCTCTCGTAATGGCAATCTCGTCATGGCTTTCTCGTCATGTCTCTCTCGTCATGGCTCTCGTCATGTCTCTCTCGTAATGGCTTTCTCGTAATGTCTCTTTCGTTTTGGCTCTCTCGTCATGTATCTCTCGTCATGTCTCTCTCGTCATGGCTTTCTCGTAATGTCTCTCTCGTTTTGGCTCTCTCGTCATGTATCTCTCGTCATGTCTCTCTCGTCATGGCTTTCTCGTAATGGCTTTCTCGTAATGTATCTCTCGTCATGTATCTCTCGTAATGGCTCTCTCGTCATGTCTTTCTCGTAATGTCTCTCTCGTAATGGCTTTCTCGTAATGTCTCTCTCGTTTTGGCTCTCTCGTCATGTATCTCTCGTCATGTATCTCTCGTCATGTCTCTCTCGTCATGGCTCTCGTAATGGCTCTCTCGTCATATCTCTCTCGTTTTGGCTCTCTCGTCATATCTCTCTCGTTTTGGCTCTCTCGTCATGTCTCTCTCGTAATGGCTATCTCGTCATGGCTCTCGTAATGGCTCTCGTCATGGCTCTCTCGTCATGTATCTCTCGTCATGTCTCTCTCGTCATGTCTTTCTCGTAATGTCTCTCTCGTAATGGCTTTCTCGTAATGTCTCTCTCGTAATGGCTATCTCGTCATGGCTCTAGTAATGGCTCTCGTCATGTCTCTCTCGTAATGGCTTTCTCGTAATGTCTCTCTCGTTTTGGCTCTCTCGTCATGTATCTCTCGTCATGTCTCTCTCGTCATGTCTTTCTCGTAATGTCTCTCTCGTAATGGCTTTCTCGTAATGTCTCTCTCGTTTTGGCTCTCTCGTCATGTCTCTCTCTTCATGGCTCTCGTAATGTCTCTCTCGTAATGGCTATCTCGTCATGGCTCTCGTACGTAATGGCAATCTCGTCATGGCTCTCGTCATGTCTCTCTCGTCATGTCTTTCTCGTCATGTCTCTCTCGTCATGGCTCTCGTCATGTCTCTCTCGTAATGGCTTTCTCGTAATGTCTCTTTCGTTTTGGCTCTCTCGTCATGTATCTCTCGTCATGTCTCTCTCGTCATGGCTTTCTCGTAATGTCTCTCTCGTTTTGGCTCTCTCGTCATGTATCTCTCGTCATGTCTCTCTCGTCATGGCTTTCTCGTAATGGCTTTCTCGTAATGTATCTCTCGTCATGTATCTCTCGTCATGTCTCTCTCGTCATGTCTTTCTCGTAATGTCTCTCTCGTAATGGCTTTCTCGTAATGTCTCTCTCGTTTTGGCTCTCTCGTCATGTATCTCTCGTCATGTATCTCTCGTCATGTATCTCTCGTCATGTCTCTCTCGTCATGTCTCTCTCGTAATTGCTATCTCGTAATGTCTCTCTCGTAATGGCTCTCTCGTCATGTTTCTCTCGTCATGGCTCTCTCGTCATGTTTCTCTCGTCATGGCTCTCGTCATGTCTCTCACGTAATGGCTTTCTCGTAATGTATCTCTCGTCATGTATCTCTCGTCATGTCTCTCTCGTCATGTATCTCTCGTCATGTCTCTCTCGTAATGGCTTTCTCGTAATGTCTCTCTCGTTTTTGCTCTCTCGTCATGTCTCTCTCGTAATGGCTATCTCGTCATGGCTCTCGTAATGGCTCTCGTCATGTCTCTCTCGTAATGGCTTTCTCGTAATGTCTCTCTCGTTTTGGCTCTCTTGTCATGTATCTCTCGTCATGTATCTCTCGTCATGTCTCTCTCGTCATATCTCTCTCGTTTTGGCTCTCTCGTCATGTCTCTCTCGTAATGGCTATCTCGTCATGGCTCTCGTAATGGCTCTCGTCATATCTCTCTCGTTTTGGCTCTCTCGTCATGTCTCTCTCGTAATGGCTATCTCGTCATGGCTCTCGTAATGGCTCTCGTCATGTCTCTCTCGTAATGGCTTTCTCGTAATGTCTCTCTCGTTTTGGCTCTCTCGTCATGTATCTCTCGTCATGTCTCTCTCGTCATGTATCTCTCGTCATGTATCTCTCGTCATGTCTCTCTCGTCATGGCTCTCGTAATGGCTCTCTCGTCATATCGATCTAATCGGAAAAATTTGATATATCCTTCTCAATATAATCCTAATGTAAAGTCTGGCATAACATGTTCTCTTTGGAATGCTCATTCTATAAGAAATAAGACAGTTGATCTGGTTGATTATATTTGTGAACATGACACTGATGTAATGATTTTAACTGAGACGTGGCTAAACAAAAATGATAATGTTGTCATAGGTGAGTGTACCCCTCCTGGTTATACTTTCCTAAATGAGCCTCGTGACTCTAGTACTCGTGGAGGCGGAATTGCTATGTTGTTTAAAACTCCACTTAAGATGCGTATTAGGCGAAATGATGATCTAGTTTACTCTACATTCGAATGCGTACATATCACTAATAGTTCTTACTCAGTCAATTTTATAGTTGTATATAGGCCACCGCCATCACCAATGAATGGATTCACTAATGCAGATTTTCTTAGTGAATTTGATGATTTTGTAAATGAAGTATCTCTTCTTCCAGGAAAGCTAATTTTACTGGGTGATTTTAATGTCCACTGGGATAATCCCTCTAAAAATGATGTTATTCATTTCTCTTCAACAACAACTGCTGCTGGTTTTGCTCAATGTGTAAATGGCCCAACACATAGTCTTGGGCACACCTTAGACTTGGTGTTTACCCGCTGTGATGAATCTGATAAATCTTTGCTTAAGGATTGTTACATTGATGAAACATGTATGTCTGATCATCATATTGTGTGTTTCACTTTGCAGCTTCCAAAACCTATACCTATGCAAACTGTATCAACTCTTCGCAACTATCGTAAAATCGATAAGAATCAATTTGTTAACTCACTAACTGAGTTGTTATCATCCAAACCAATCAATGTGGATGTTGACCCTTTGTTCGAATGGTATGAATCTGGAATGGAAGAATTGTTAGACACATATGCACCAGCAACAATTAAGACTCGACCTGTAAAGAATCGAATGCCTTGGTTTAATGACTCAATTCATACTGCTCGCCGAGAGCGACGTCGAGCAGAACGAAAGTGGCGGAAATCAAGATCTGATCAGGATCGTGAATTGTATATGAAAGAAAAGAGATATGTCTGTGAACTCACTGAAACCGCCAAAGAAAGCTATTTCAAAGATAAAATAGCTTCTTGTAGTAGCAAGGATGTTTATCGCACTATTAACTCTCTTTTAAACAAGAAATCAAATCATCTTCCATTCTATGATTCTGCTGCTCGTCTAAGTTATCAATTTTCGAAATATTTTGTTGAAAAAATTGATACCATTCGTGATCAACTTGATAACCTTCCTGTTATGCCATTGCCTGACTTCAATAATACTTTGAATGATGATATACCATCGCTTGAAGTCTTAAGACCAGTTTCCCAAAGTGATCTTTTGAAAATCATTACAAGATCTCCTAGTAAATCTAGTCGTTTAGATCCTATACCGACATGGTTCTTGAAAGAGAATATTGATCATCTTCTACCTGTACTCACTAATATTGTGAATATCTCCTTATCATCTGGTATCTTTCCTAAAGGAGCTCATCGTGCTGTAATTAAACCTCTCTTGAAAAATGCATCCATGGATAAGAATAATATTAAGAACTATAGACCTGTGTCTAATTTAACGTATGTAGGAAAACTCATTGAGAAAGTAGCTTGCTCAAGACTAATGGAGCATGTTGAAGCTAACAATCTTGCTGACCCATTTCAGTCTGCATATAGACCCCGACATAGCACAGAAACTGCTTTGATCAAGGTGAAGAATGATATTATGTTTTCACTTAACTCAAACAAAGTAATTCTTGTGGTATTATTAGACTTGTCAGCAGCCTTTGATACCATCGACCATCATATCCTAGTCTCTCGTTTATCAACGAGGATTGGTATCAAAGGCACTGCCCTAAAATGGTTCCAGTCTTATCTCGATGGCTGGTCAACACAAGTAGACATTGCAGGGGAATTGTCTGCGCCTATCATTTCCAAGTTTGGTCTGCCACAAGGTTCTGTAGTAGGTCCTGTTGGTTTTACAATTTACACCCTCCCGGTTAGTGATATTACTCAGCATCATAATGTGTCATACCATGTATATGCGGATGATATACAGTTATATGTTTCATTTGATCCCAAAATACGTGGTGAATTAGATTGTGCATTGTTGTCACTGCAAAACTGCATCTGTGATATAAAGAATTGGATGTCCATTAACAAGTTGAAATTGAACGACAGTAAGACAGAGTTTTTTATTGCTGCTTCACCACACAATTTCAGAAAATTGCCAGACATAACTCTCACCATAGGAAATATTTCCGTAAAACCTACAGACACAATTAAAAACTTGGGCGCATTCTTTGATGTTCATATGAGTATGAATTCACATATTAACAATGTTAGTAGAACGGTCACTTTTCACTTAAGGAACATATCACGAATTCGTAGATATATTGATCAATCAACTTGTCATCATGCTGTAAGGTCTTTAATTCTCTCTAGACTTGATTATTGTAATGGACTTCTTTCCTCTCTTCCAAAGTTACATGTAAACCGTCTCCAGCGCCTACAAAACTGGGCAGCACGTCTTGTGTTTGAGGTCGGTAGAAGTCATTCAGCTCAACCATTAATTAATTCCCTTCACTGGCTTCCAATTCAACAGCGAATCATTTTTAAGTTACTCTTATATGTCTATAAATCATTGCACCACCTAGCTCCTAATTACCTGTCTAATTGTTTAACTTTATATACACCAAGCAGAAATCTCAGATCTTCAAATGATAACCTCCGTCTAAATTATCCAATTACACGTGTCCAAGCCGGGGATAGGACTTTCACGGTAGCAGCATCCAAAGGGTGGAATAATCTCCCCATGTCCATCAGACAATCTGCCTCTATCGATATTTTTAAGAAGGCTCTGAAAACTCATCTCTTTACATGAATTCTCCTGTATGTTTAATTATTTAATTTAATCAATTGAATTTAATATTTTATATGGAATATCTAATTGTAGCCTTTACATGTAGTAAAGACAAATAATATTAGTTGATGTTAGCGCTCTGAGCCTTATGGGAATGGCGCCCTAAATGTTCATTGTATTGTATTGTATTGTATCTCTCTCGTTTTGGCTCTCTCGTCATGTGTCTCTCGTAATGGCTATCTCGTCGTGGCTCTCGTAATGGCTCTCGTCATGGCTCTCTCGTCATGTATCTCTCGTCATGTCTCTCTCGTCATGTCTTTCTCGTAATGTCTCTCGTCATGTCTCTCTCGTAATGGCTTTCTCGTAATGTCTCTCTCGTTTTGGCTCTCTCGTCATGTATCTCTCGTCATGTCTCTCTCGTCATGTCTCTCTCGTAATGGCTATCTCGTCATGGCTCTCGTAATGGCTCTCGTCATGTCTCTCTCGTAATGGCTTTCTCGTAATGTCTCTCTCGTTTTGGCTCTCTTGTCATGTATCTCTCGTCATGTATCTCTCGTCATGTCTCTCTCGTCATATCTCTCTCGTTTTGGCTCTCTCGTCATGTCTCTCTCGTAATGGCTATCTCGTCATGGCTCTCGTAATGGCTCTCGTCATATCTCTCTCGTTTTGGCTCTCTCGTCATCTCTCTCTCGTAATGGCTATCTCGTCATGGCTCTCGTAATGGCTCTCGTCATGTCTCTCTCGTAATGGCTTTCTCGTAATGTCTCTCTCGTTTTGGCTCTCTCGTCATGTATCTCTCGTCATGTCTCTCTCGTCATGTATCTCTCGTCATGTATCTCTCGTCATGTCTCTCTCGTCATGGCTCTCGTAATGGCTCTCTCGTCATATCTCTCTCGTTTTGGCTCTCTCGTCATGTGTCTCTCGTAATGGCTATCTCGTCGTGGCTCTCGTAATGGCTCTCGTCATGGCTCTCTCGTCATGTATCTCTCGTCATGTCTCTCTCGTCATGTCTTTCTCGTAATGTCTCTCGTCATGTCTCTCTCGTAATGGCTTTCTCGTAATGTCTCTCTCGTTTTGGCTCTCTCGTCATGTATCTCTCGTCATGTCTCTCTCGTCATGTCTTTCTCGTAATGTCTCTCTCGTAATGGCTATCTCGTCATGGCTCTCGTAATGGCTATCTCGTCATGGCTCTCGTAATGGCAATCTCGTCATGGCTTTCTCGTCATGTCTCTCTCGTCATGGCTCTCGTCATGTCTCTCTCGTAATGGCTTTCTCGTAATGTCTCTTTCGTTTTGGCTCTCTCGTCATGTATCTCTCGTCATGTCTCTCTCGTCATGGCTTTCTCGTAATGTCTCTCTCGTTTTGGCTCTCTCGTCATGTATCTCTCGTCATGTCTCTCTCGTCATGGCTTTCTCGTAATGGCTTTCTCGTAATGTATCTCTCGTCATGTATCTCTCGTAATGGCTCTCTCGTCATGTCTTTCTCGTAATGTCTCTCTCGTAATGGCTTTCTCGTAATGTCTCTCTCGTTTTGGCTCTCTCGTCATGTATCTCTCGTCATGTATCTCTCGTCATGTCTCTCTCGTCATGGCTCTCGTAATGGCTCTCTCGTCATATCTCTCTCGTTTTGGCTCTCTCGTCATGTGTCTCTCGTAATGGCTATCTCGTCATGGCTTTCTCGTAATGGCTTTCTCGTAATGTATCTCTCGTCATGTATCTCTCGTAATGGCTCTCTCGTCATGTCTTTCTCGTAATGTCTCTCTCGTAATGGCTTTCTCGTAATGTCTCTCTCGTTTTGGCTCTCTCGTCATGTATCTCTCGTCATGTATCTCTCGTCATGTCTCTCTCGTCATGGCTCTCGTAATGGCTCTCTCGTCATATCTCTCTCGTTTTGGCTCTCTCGTCATATCTCTCTCGTTTTGGCTCTCTCGTCATGTCTCTCTCGTAATGGCTATCTCGTCATGGCTCTCGTAATGGCTCTCGTCATGGCTCTCTCGTCATGTATCTCTCGTCATGTCTCTCTCGTCATGTCTTTCTCGTAATGTCTCTCTCGTAATGGCTTTCTCGTAATGTCTCTCTCGTAATGGCTATCTCGTCATGGCTCTAGTAATGGCTCTCGTCATGTCTCTCTCGTAATGGCTTTCTCGTAATGTCTCTCTCGTTTTGGCTCTCTCGTCATGTATCTCTCGTCATGTCTCTCTCGTCATGTCTTTCTCGTAATGTCTCTCTCGTAATGGCTTTCTCGTAATGTCTCTCTCGTTTTGGCTCTCTCGTCATGTCTCTCTCTTCATGGCTCTCGTAATGTCTCTCTCGTAATGGCTATCTCGTCATGGCTCTCGTACGTAATGGCAATCTCGTCATGGCTCTCGTCATGTCTCTCTCGTCATGTCTTTCTCGTCATGTCTCTCTCGTCATGGCTCTCGTCATGTCTCTCTCGTAATGGCTTTCTCGTAATGTCTCTTTCGTTTTGGCTCTCTCGTCATGTATCTCTCGTCATGTCTCTCTCGTCATGGCTTTCTCGTAATGTCTCTCTCGTTTTGGCTCTCTCGTCATGTATCTCTCGTCATGTCTCTCTCGTCATGGCTTTCTCGTAATGGCTTTCTCGTAATGTATCTCTCGTCATGTATCTCTCGTCATGTCTCTCTCGTCATGTCTTTCTCGTAATGTCTCTCTCGTAATGGCTTTCTCGTAATGTCTCTCTCGTTTTGGCTCTCTCGTCATGTATCTCTCGTCATGTATCTCTCGTCATGTATCTCTCGTCATGTCTCTCTCGTCATGTCTCTCTCGTAATTGCTATCTCGTAATGTCTCTCTCGTAATGGCTCTCTCGTCATGTTTCTCTCGTCATGGCTCTCTCGTCATGTTTCTCTCGTCATGGCTCTCGTCATGTCTCTCACGTAATGGCTTTCTCGTAATGTATCTCTCGTCATGTATCTCTCGTCATGTCTCTCTCGTCATGTATCTCTCGTCATGTCTCTCTCGTAATGGCTTTCTCGTAATGTCTCTCTCGTTTTTGCTCTCTCGTCATGTCTCTCTCGTAATGGCTATCTCGTCATGGCTCTCGTAATGGCTCTCGTCATGTCTCTCTCGTAATGGCTTTCTCGTAATGTCTCTCTCGTTTTGGCTCTCTTGTCATGTATCTCTCGTCATGTATCTCTCGTCATGTCTCTCTCGTCATATCTCTCTCGTTTTGGCTCTCTCGTCATGTCTCTCTCGTAATGGCTATCTCGTCATGGCTCTCGTAATGGCTCTCGTCATATCTCTCTCGTTTTGGCTCTCTCGTCATGTCTCTCTCGTAATGGCTATCTCGTCATGGCTCTCGTAATGGCTCTCGTCATGTCTCTCTCGTAATGGCTTTCTCGTAATGTCTCTCTCGTTTTGGCTCTCTCGTCATGTATCTCTCGTCATGTCTCTCTCGTCATGTATCTCTCGTCATGTATCTCTCGTCATGTCTCTCTCGTCATGGCTCTCGTAATGGCTCTCTCGTCATATCTCTCTCGTTTTGGCTCTCTCGTCATGTGTCTCTCGTAATGGCTATCTCGTCGTGGCTCTCGTAATGGCTCTCGTCATGGCTCTCTCGTCATGTATCTCTCGTCATGTCTCTCTCGTCATGTCTTTCTCGTAATGTCTCTCGTCATGTCTCTCTCGTAATGGCTTTCTCGTAATGTCTCTCTCGTTTTGGCTCTCTCGTCATGTATCTCTCGTCATGTCTCTCTCGTCATGTCTCTCTCGTAATGGCTATCTCGTCATGGCTCTCGTAATGGCTCTCGTCATGTCTCTCTCGTAATGGCTTTCTCGTAATGTCTCTCTCGTTTTGGCTCTCTTGTCATGTATCTCTCGTCATGTATCTCTCGTCATGTCTCTCTCGTCATATCTCTCTCGTTTTGGCTCTCTCGTCATGTCTCTCTCGTAATGGCTATCTCGTCATGGCTCTCGTAATGGCTCTCGTCATATCTCTCTCGTTTTGGCTCTCTCGTCATCTCTCTCTCGTAATGGCTATCTCGTCATGGCTCTCGTAATGGCTCTCGTCATGTCTCTCTCGTAATGGCTTTCTCGTAATGTCTCTCTCGTTTTGGCTCTCTCGTCATGTATCTCTCGTCATGTCTCTCTCGTCATGTATCTCTCGTCATGTATCTCTCGTCATGTCTCTCTCGTCATGGCTCTCGTAATGGCTCTCTCGTCATATCTCTCTCGTTTTGGCTCTCTCGTCATGTGTCTCTCGTAATGGCTATCTCGTCGTGGCTCTCGTAATGGCTCTCGTCATGGCTCTCTCGTCATGTATCTCTCGTCATGTCTCTCTCGTCATGTCTTTCTCGTAATGTCTCTCGTCATGTCTCTCTCGTAATGGCTTTCTCGTAATGTCTCTCTCGTTTTGGCTCTCTCGTCATGTATCTCTCGTCATGTCTCTCTCGTCATGTCTTTCTCGTAATGTCTCTCTCGTAATGGCTATCTCGTCATGGCTCTCGTAATGGCTATCTCGTCATGGCTCTCGTAATGGCAATCTCGTCATGGCTTTCTCGTCATGTCTCTCTCGTCATGGCTCTCGTCATGTCTCTCTCGTAATGGCTTTCTCGTAATGTCTCTTTCGTTTTGGCTCTCTCGTCATGTATCTCTCGTCATGTCTCTCTCGTCATGGCTTTCTCGTAATGTCTCTCTCGTTTTGGCTCTCTCGTCATGTATCTCTCGTCATGTCTCTCTCGTCATGGCTTTCTCGTAATGGCTTTCTCGTAATGTATCTCTCGTCATGTATCTCTCGTAATGGCTCTCTCGTCATGTCTTTCTCGTAATGTCTCTCTCGTAATGGCTTTCTCGTAATGTCTCTCTCGTTTTGGCTCTCTCGTCATGTATCTCTCGTCATGTATCTCTCGTCATGTCTCTCTCGTCATGGCTCTCGTAATGGCTCTCTCGTCATATCTCTCTCGTTTTGGCTCTCTCGTCATATCTCTCTCGTTTTGGCTCTCTCGTCATGTCTCTCTCGTAATGGCTATCTCGTCATGGCTCTCGTAATGGCTCTCGTCATGGCTCTCTCGTCATGTATCTCTCGTCATGTCTCTCTCGTCATGTCTTTCTCGTAATGTCTCTCTCGTAATGGCTTTCTCGTAATGTCTCTCTCGTAATGGCTATCTCGTCATGGCTCTAGTAATGGCTCTCGTCATGTCTCTCTCGTAATGGCTTTCTCGTAATGTCTCTCTCGTTTTGGCTCTCTCGTCATGTATCTCTCGTCATGTCTCTCTCGTCATGTCTTTCTCGTAATGTCTCTCTCGTAATGGCTTTCTCGTAATGTCTCTCTCGTTTTGGCTCTCTCGTCATGTCTCTCTCTTCATGGCTCTCGTAATGGCTCTCTCGTCATATCTCTCTCGTTTTGGCTCTCTCGTCATGTCTCTCTCGTCATGGCTCTCGTCATGTCTCTCTCGTAATGTCTTTCTCGTCATGTCTCTCTCGTCATGGCTCTCGTCATGTCTCTCTCGTAATGGCTTTCTCGTAATGTCTCTCTCGTTTTGGCTCTCTCGTCATGTATTTCTCGTCATGTCTCTCTCGTAATTGCTAGCTCGTAATGTCTCTCTCGTAATGGCTTTCTCGTAATGTCTCTCTCGTTTTGGCTCTCTCGTCATGTATCTCTCGTCATTGTCTCTCTCGTCACGTCTTTCTCGTAATGTCTCTCTCGTAATGGCTTTCTCGTAATGTCTCTCTCGTAATGGCTATCTCGTCATGGCTCTCGTAATGGCTATCTCGTCATGGCTCTCGTCATGTCTCTCTCGTCATGTCTTTCTCGTCATGTCTCTCTCGTCATGGCTCTCGTCATGTCTCTCTCGTAAATGCTTTCTCGTAATGTCTCTCTCGTTTTGGCTCTCTCGTCATGTATCTCTCGTCATGTCTCTCTCGTAATTGCTATCTCGTCATGGCTCTCGTAATGGCTCTCGTCATGTCTCTCTCGTCATGTCTTTCTCGTAATGTCTCTCGTCATGCCTCTCTTGTAATGGCTTTCTCGTAATGTCTCTCTCGTTTTGGCTCTCTCGTCATGTATCTCTCGTCATGTCTCTCTCGTCATGTCTTTCTCGTAATGTCTCTCTCGTAATGGCTATCTCGTCATGGCTCTCGTAATGGCAATCTCGTCATGGCTCTCGTCATGTCTCTCTCGTCATGTCTTTCTCGTCATGTCTCTCTCGTCATGGCTCTCGTCATGTCTCTCTCGTAATGGCTTTCTCGTAATGTCTCTTTCGTTTTGGCTCTCTCGTCATGTATCTCTCGTCATGTCTCTCTCGTCATGGCTTTCTCGTAATGTCTCTCTCGTAATGGCTCTCTCGTCATGTTTCTCTCGTCATGGCTCTCGTCATGTCTCTCTCGTAATGGCTTTCTCGTAATGTATCTCTCGTCATGTATCTCTCGTTATGTCTCTCTCGTCATGTATCTCTCGTCATGTCTCTCTCGTAATGGCTTTCTCGTAATGTCTCTCTCGTTTTTGCTCTGTCGTCATGTCTCTCTCGTAATGGCTATCTCGTCATGGCTCTCGTAATGGCTCTCGTCATGTGTATCTCGTAATGGCTTTCTCGTAATGTCTCTCTCGTTTTGGCTCTCTCGTCATGTATCTCTCGTCATGTCTCTCTCGTCATGTATCTCTCGTCATGTATCTCTCGTCATGTCTCTCTTGTCATGTCTTTCTCGTAATGTCTCTCTCGTCATGGCTCTCGTAATGGCTCTCGTCATGTGTATCTCGTAATGGCTTTCTCGTAATGTCTCTCTCGTTTTGGCTCTCTCGTCATGTATCTCTCGTCATGTCTCTCTCGTCATGTATCTCTCGTCATGTATCTCTCGTCATGTCTCTCTTGTCATGTCTTTCTCGTAATGTCTCTCTCGTAATGGCTTTCTCGTAATGTCTCTCTCGTTTTTGCTCTCTCGTCATGTCTCTCTCGTCATGGCTCTCGTAATGGCTCTCTCGTCATATCTCTCTCGTTTTGGCTCTCTCGTCATGTCTCTCTCGTCATGGCTCTCGTCATGTCTCTCTCGTAATGTCTTTCTCGTCATGTCTCTCTCGTCATGGCTCTCGTCATGTCTCTCTCGTAATGGCTTTCTCGTAATGTCTCTCTCGTAATGGCTATCTCGTCATGGCTCTCGTAATGGCTATCTCGTCATGGCTCTCGTAATGGCAATCTCGTCATGGCTTTCTCGTCATGTCTCTCTCGTCATGGCTCTCGTCATGTCTCTCTCGTAATGGCTTTCTCGTAATGTCTCTTTCGTTTTGGCTCTCTCGTCATGTATCTCTCGTCATGTCTCTCTCGTCATGGCTTTCTCGTAATGTCTCTCTCGTTTTGGCTCTCTCGTCATGTATCTCTCGTCATGTCTCTCTCGTCATGGCTTTCTCGTAATGGCTTTCTCGTAATGTATCTCTCGTCATGTATCTCTCGTAATGGCTCTCTCGTCATGTCTTTCTCGTAATGTCTCTCTCGTAATGGCTTTCTCGTAATGTCTCTCTCGTTTTGGCTCTCTCGTCATGTATCTCTCGTCATGTATCTCTCGTCATGTCTCTCTCGTCATGGCTCTCGTAATGGCTCTCTCGTCATATCTCTCTCGTTTTGGCTCTCTCGTCATATCTCTCTCGTTTTGGCTCTCTCGTCATGTCTCTCTCGTAATGGCTATCTCGTCATGGCTCTCGTAATGGCTCTCGTCATGGCTCTCTCGTCATGTATCTCTCGTCATGTCTCTCTCGTCATGTCTTTCTCGTAATGTCTCTCTCGTAATGGCTTTCTCGTAATGTCTCTCTCGTAATGGCTATCTCGTCATGGCTCTAGTAATGGCTCTCGTCATGTCTCTCTCGTAATGGCTTTCTCGTAATGTCTCTCTCGTTTTGGCTCTCTCGTCATGTATCTCTCGTCATGTCTCTCTCGTCATGTCTTTCTCGTAATGTCTCTCTCGTAATGGCTTTCTCGTAATGTCTCTCTCGTTTTGGCTCTCTCGTCATGTCTCTCTCTTCATGGCTCTCGTAATGTCTCTCTCGTAATGGCTATCTCGTCATGGCTCTCGTACGTAATGGCAATCTCGTCATGGCTCTCGTCATGTCTCTCTCGTCATGTCTTTCTCGTCATGTCTCTCTCGTCATGGCTCTCGTCATGTCTCTCTCGTAATGGCTTTCTCGTAATGTCTCTTTCGTTTTGGCTCTCTCGTCATGTATCTCTCGTCATGTCTCTCTCGTCATGGCTTTCTCGTAATGTCTCTCTCGTTTTGGCTCTCTCGTCATGTATCTCTCGTCATGTCTCTCTCGTCATGGCTTTCTCGTAATGGCTTTCTCGTAATGTATCTCTCGTCATGTATCTCTCGTCATGTCTCTCTCGTCATGTCTTTCTCGTAATGTCTCTCTCGTAATGGCTTTCTCGTAATGTCTCTCTCGTTTTAGCTCTCTCGTCATGTATCTCTCGTCATGTATCTCTCGTCATGTATCTCTCGTCATGTCTCTCTCGTCATGTCTCTCTCGTAATTGCTATCTCGTAATGTCTCTCTCGTAATGGCTCTCTCGTCATGTTTCTCTCGTCATGGCTCTCTCGTCATGTTTCTCTCGTCATGGCTCTCGTCATGTCTCTCACGTAATGGCTTTCTCGTAATGTATCTCTCGTCATGTATCTCTCGTCATGTCTCTCTCGTCATGTATCTCTCGTCATGTCTCTCTCGTAATGGCTTTCTCGTAATGTCTCTCTCGTTTTTGCTCTCTCGTCATGTCTCTCTCGTAATGGCTATCTCGTCATGGCTCTCGTAATGGCTCTCGTCATGTCTCTCTCGTAATGGCTTTCTCGTAATGTCTCTCTCGTTTTGGCTCTCTTGTCATGTATCTCTCGTCATGTATCTCTCGTCATGTCTCTCTCGTCATATCTCTCTCGTTTTGGCTCTCTCGTCATGTCTCTCTCGTAATGGCTATCTCGTCATGGCTCTCGTAATGGCTCTCGTCATATCTCTCTCGTTTTGGCTCTCTCGTCATGTCTCTCTCGTAATGGCTATCTCGTCATGGCTCTCGTAATGGCTCTCGTCATGTCTCTCTCGTAATGGCTTTCTCGTAATGTCTCTCTCGTTTTGGCTCTCTCGTCATGTATCTCTCGTCATGTCTCTCTCGTCATGTATCTCTCGTCATGTATCTCTCGTCATGTCTCTCTCGTCATGGCTCTCGTAATGGCTCTCTCGTCATATCTCTCTCGTTTTGGCTCTCTCGTCATGTGTCTCTCGTAATGGCTATCTCGTCGTGGCTCTCGTAATGGCTCTCGTCATGGCTCTCTCGTCATGTATCTCTCGTCATGTCTCTCTCGTCATGTCTTTCTCGTAATGTCTCTCGTCATGTCTCTCTCGTAATGGCTTTCTCGTAATGTCTCTCTCGTTTTGGCTCTCTCGTCATGTATCTCTCGTCATGTCTCTCTCGTCATGTCTCTCTCGTAATGGCTATCTCGTCATGGCTCTCGTAATGGCTCTCGTCATGTCTCTCTCGTAATGGCTTTCTCGTAATGTCTCTCTCGTTTTGGCTCTCTTGTCATGTATCTCTCGTCATGTATCTCTCGTCATGTCTCTCTCGTCATATCTCTCTCGTTTTGGCTCTCTCGTCATGTCTCTCTCGTAATGGCTATCTCGTCATGGCTCTCGTAATGGCTCTCGTCATATCTCTCTCGTTTTGGCTCTCTCGTCATCTCTCTCTCGTAATGGCTATCTCGTCATGGCTCTCGTAATGGCTCTCGTCATGTCTCTCTCGTAATGGCTTTCTCGTAATGTCTCTCTCGTTTTGGCTCTCTCGTCATGTATCTCTCGTCATGTCTCTCTCGTCATGTATCTCTCGTCATGTATCTCTCGTCATGTCTCTCTCGTCATGGCTCTCGTAATGGCTCTCTCGTCATATCTCTCTCGTTTTGGCTCTCTCGTCATGTGTCTCTCGTAATGGCTATCTCGTCGTGGCTCTCGTAATGGCTCTCGTCATGGCTCTCTCGTCATGTATCTCTCGTCATGTCTCTCTCGTCATGTCTTTCTCGTAATGTCTCTCGTCATGTCTCTCTCGTAATGGCTTTCTCGTAATGTCTCTCTCGTTTTGGCTCTCTCGTCATGTATCTCTCGTCATGTCTCTCTCGTCATGTCTTTCTCGTAATGTCTCTCTCGTAATGGCTATCTCGTCATGGCTCTCGTAATGGCTATCTCGTCATGGCTCTCGTAATGGCAATCTCGTCATGGCTTTCTCGTCATGTCTCTCTCGTCATGGCTCTCGTCATGTCTCTCTCGTAATGGCTTTCTCGTAATGTCTCTTTCGTTTTGGCTCTCTCGTCATGTATCTCTCGTCATGTCTCTCTCGTCATGGCTTTCTCGTAATGTCTCTCTCGTTTTGGCTCTCTCGTCATGTATCTCTCGTCATGTCTCTCTCGTCATGGCTTTCTCGTAATGGCTTTCTCGTAATGTATCTCTCGTCATGTATCTCTCGTAATGGCTCTCTCGTCATGTCTTTCTCGTAATGTCTCTCTCGTAATGGCTTTCTCGTAATGTCTCTCTCGTTTTGGCTCTCTCGTCATGTATCTCTCGTCATGTATCTCTCGTCATGTCTCTCTCGTCATGGCTCTCGTAATGGCTCTCTCGTCATATCTCTCTCGTTTTGGCTCTCTCGTCATGTGTCTCTCGTAATGGCTATCTCGTCATGGCTTTCTCGTAATGGCTTTCTCGTAATGTATCTCTCGTCATGTATCTCTCGTAATGGCTCTCTCGTCATGTCTTTCTCGTAATGTCTCTCTCGTAATGGCTTTCTCGTAATGTCTCTCTCGTTTTGGCTCTCTCGTCATGTATCTCTCGTCATGTATCTCTCGTCATGTCTCTCTCGTCATGGCTCTCGTAATGGCTCTCTCGTCATATCTCTCTCGTTTTGGCTCTCTCGTCATATCTCTCTCGTTTTGGCTCTCTCGTCATGTCTCTCTCGTAATGGCTATCTCGTCATGGCTCTCGTAATGGCTCTCGTCATGGCTCTCTCGTCATGTATCTCTCGTCATGTCTCTCTCGTCATGTCTTTCTCGTAATGTCTCTCTCGTAATGGCTTTCTCGTAATGTCTCTCTCGTAATGGCTATCTCGTCATGGCTCTAGTAATGGCTCTCGTCATGTCTCTCTCGTAATGGCTTTCTCGTAATGTCTCTCTCGTTTTGGCTCTCTCGTCATGTATCTCTCGTCATGTCTCTCTCGTCATGTCTTTCTCGTAATGTCTCTCTCGTAATGGCTTTCTCGTAATGTCTCTCTCGTTTTGGCTCTCTCGTCATGTCTCTCTCTTCATGGCTCTCGTAATGTCTCTCTCGTAATGGCTATCTCGTCATGGCTCTCGTACGTAATGGCAATCTCGTCATGGCTCTCGTCATGTCTCTCTCGTCATGTCTTTCTCGTCATGTCTCTCTCGTCATGGCTCTCGTCATGTCTCTCTCGTAATGGCTTTCTCGTAATGTCTCTTTCGTTTTGGCTCTCTCGTCATGTATCTCTCGTCATGTCTCTCTCGTCATGGCTTTCTCGTAATGTCTCTCTCGTTTTGGCTCTCTCGTCATGTATCTCTCGTCATGTCTCTCTCGTCATGGCTTTCTCGTAATGGCTTTCTCGTAATGTATCTCTCGTCATGTATCTCTCGTCATGTCTCTCTCGTCATGTCTTTCTCGTAATGTCTCTCTCGTAATGGCTTTCTCGTAATGTCTCTCTCGTTTTGGCTCTCTCGTCATGTATCTCTCGTCATGTATCTCTCGTCATGTATCTCTCGTCATGTCTCTCTCGTCATGTCTCTCTCGTAATTGCTATCTCGTAATGTCTCTCTCGTAATGGCTCTCTCGTCATGTTTCTCTCGTCATGGCTCTCTCGTCATGTTTCTCTCGTCATGGCTCTCGTCATGTCTCTCACGTAATGGCTTTCTCGTAATGTATCTCTCGTCATGTATCTCTCGTCATGTCTCTCTCGTCATGTATCTCTCGTCATGTCTCTCTCGTAATGGCTTTCTCGTAATGTCTCTCTCGTTTTTGCTCTCTCGTCATGTCTCTCTCGTAATGGCTATCTCGTCATGGCTCTCGTAATGGCTCTCGTCATGTCTCTCTCGTAATGGCTTTCTCGTAATGTCTCTCTCGTTTTGGCTCTCTTGTCATGTATCTCTCGTCATGTATCTCTCGTCATGTCTCTCTCGTCATATCTCTCTCGTTTTGGCTCTCTCGTCATGTCTCTCTCGTAATGGCTATCTCGTCATGGCTCTCGTAATGGCTCTCGTCATATCTCTCTCGTTTTGGCTCTCTCGTCATGTCTCTCTCGTAATGGCTATCTCGTCATGGCTCTCGTAATGGCTCTCGTCATGTCTCTCTCGTAATGGCTTTCTCGTAATGTCTCTCTCGTTTTGGCTCTCTCGTCATGTATCTCTCGTCATGTCTCTCTCGTCATGTATCTCTCGTCATGTATCTCTCGTCATGTCTCTCTCGTCATGGCTCTCGTAATGGCTCTCTCGTCATATCTCTCTCGTTTTGGCTCTCTCGTCATGTGTCTCTCGTAATGGCTATCTCGTCGTGGCTCTCGTAATGGCTCTCGTCATGGCTCTCTCGTCATGTATCTCTCGTCATGTCTCTCTCGTCATGTCTTTCTCGTAATGTCTCTCGTCATGTCTCTCTCGTAATGGCTTTCTCGTAATGTCTCTCTCGTTTTGGCTCTCTCGTCATGTATCTCTCGTCATGTCTCTCTCGTCATGTCTCTCTCGTAATGGCTATCTCGTCATGGCTCTCGTAATGGCTCTCGTCATGTCTCTCTCGTAATGGCTTTCTCGTAATGTCTCTCTCGTTTTGGCTCTCTTGTCATGTATCTCTCGTCATGTATCTCTCGTCATGTCTCTCTCGTCATATCTCTCTCGTTTTGGCTCTCTCGTCATGTCTCTCTCGTAATGGCTATCTCGTCATGGCTCTCGTAATGGCTCTCGTCATATCTCTCTCGTTTTGGCTCTCTCGTCATCTCTCTCTCGTAATGGCTATCTCGTCATGGCTCTCGTAATGGCTCTCGTCATGTCTCTCTCGTAATGGCTTTCTCGTAATGTCTCTCTCGTTTTGGCTCTCTCGTCATGTATCTCTCGTCATGTCTCTCTCGTCATGTATCTCTCGTCATGTATCTCTCGTCATGTCTCTCTCGTCATGGCTCTCGTAATGGCTCTCTCGTCATATCTCTCTCGTTTTGGCTCTCTCGTCATGTGTCTCTCGTAATGGCTATCTCGTCGTGGCTCTCGTAATGGCTCTCGTCATGGCTCTCTCGTCATGTATCTCTCGTCATGTCTCTCTCGTCATGTCTTTCTCGTAATGTCTCTCGTCATGTCTCTCTCGTAATGGCTTTCTCGTAATGTCTCTCTCGTTTTGGCTCTCTCGTCATGTATCTCTCGTCATGTCTCTCTCGTCATGTCTTTCTCGTAATGTCTCTCTCGTAATGGCTATCTCGTCACGGCTCTCGTAATGGCTATCTCGTCATGGCTCTCGTAATGGCAATCTCGTCATGGCTTTCTCGTCATGTCTCTCTCGTCATGGCTCTCGTCATGTCTCTCTCGTAATGGCTTTCTCGTAATGTCTCTTTCGTTTTGGCTCTCTCGTCATGTATCTCTCGTCATGTCTCTCTCGTCATGGCTTTCTCGTAATGTCTCTCTCGTTTTGGCTCTCTCGTCATGTATCTCTCGTCATGTCTCTCTCGTCATGGCTTTCTCGTAATGGCTTTCTCGTAATGTATCTCTCGTCATGTATCTCTCGTAATGGCTCTCTCGTCATGTCTTTCTCGTAATGTCTCTCTCGTAATGGCTTTCTCGTAATGTCTCTCTCGTTTTGGCTCTCTCGTCATGTATCTCTCGTCATGTATCTCTCGTCATGTCTCTCTCGTCATGGCTCTCGTAATGGCTCTCTCGTCATATCTCTCTCGTTTTGGCTCTCTCGTCATATCTCTCTCGTTTTGGCTCTCTCGTCATGTCTCTCTCGTAATGGCTATCTCGTCATGGCTCTCGTAATGGCTCTCGTCATGGCTCTCTCGTCATGTATCTCTCGTCATGTCTCTCTCGTCATGTCTTTCTCGTAATGTCTCTCTCGTAATGGCTTTCTCGTAATGTCTCTCTCGTAATGGCTATCTCGTCATGGCTCTAGTAATGGCTCTCGTCATGTCTCTCTCGTAATGGCTTTCTCGTAATGTCTCTCTCGTTTTGGCTCTCTCGTCATGTATCTCTCGTCATGTCTCTCTCGTCATGTCTTTCTCGTAATGTCTCTCTCGTAATGGCTTTCTCGTAATGTCTCTCTCGTTTTGGCTCTCTCGTCATGTCTCTCTCTTCATGGCTCTCGTAATGGCTCTCTCGTCATATCTCTCTCGTTTTGGCTCTCTCGTCATGTCTCTCTCGTCATGGCTCTCGTCATGTCTCTCTCGTAATGTCTTTCTCGTCATGTCTCTCTCGTCATGGCTCTCGTCATGTCTCTCTCGTAATGGCTTTCTCGTAATGTCTCTCTCGTTTTGGCTCTCTCGTCATGTATTTCTCGTCATGTCTCTCTCGTAATTGCTAGCTCGTAATGTCTCTCTCGTAATGGCTCTCTCGTCATGTTTCTCTCGTCATGGCTCTCGTCATGTCTCTCTCGTAATGGCTTTCTCGTAATGTATCTCTCGTCATGTATCTCTCGTCATGTCTCTCTCGTAATGGCTTTCTCGTAATGTCTCTCTCGTTTTTGCTCTCTCGTCATGTCTCTCTCGTAATGGCTATCTCGTCATGGCTCTCGTAATGGCTCTCGTCATGTCTCTCTCGTAATGGCTTTCTCGTAATGTCTCTCTCGTTTTGGCTCTCTTGTCATGTATCTCTCGTCATGTATCTCTCGTCATGTCTCTCTCGTCATATCTCTCTCGTTTTGGCTCTCTCGTCATGTCTCTCTCGTAATGGCTATCTCGTCATGGCTCTCGTAATGGCTCTCGTCATATCTCTCTCGTTTTGGCTCTCTCGTCATGTCTCTCTCGTAATGGCTATCTCGTCATGGCTCTCGTAATGGCTCTCGTCATGTCTCTCTCGTAATGGCTTTCTCGTAATGTCTCTCTCGTTTTGGCTCTCTCGTCATGTATCTCTCGTCATGTCTCTCTCGTCATGTATCTCTCGTCATGTATCTCTCGTCATGTCTCTCTCGTCATGGCTCTCGTAATGGCTCTCTCGTCATATCTCTCTCGTTTTGGCTCTCTCGTCATGTGTCTCTCGTAATGGCTATCTCGTCGTGGCTCTCGTAATGGCTCTCGTCATGGCTCTCTCGTCATGTATCTCTCGTCATGTCTCTCTCGTCATGTCTTTCTCGTAATGTCTCTCGTCATGTCTCTCTCGTAATGGCTTTCTCGTAATGTCTCTCTCGTTTTGGCTCTCTCGTCATGTATCTCTCGTCATGTCTCTCTCGTCATGTCTTTCTCGTAATGTCTCTCTCGTAATGGCTCTCGTAATGGCAATCTCGTCATGGCTCTCGTCATGTCTCTCTCGTCATGTCTTTCTCGTCATGTCTCTCTCGTCATGGCTCTCGTCATGTCTCTCTCGTAATGGCTTTCTCGTAATGTCTCTTTCGTTTTGGCTCTCTCGTCATGTATCTCTCGTCATGTCTCTCTCGTCATGGCTTTCTCGTAATGTCTCTCTCGTTTTGGCTCTCTCGTCATGTATCTCTCGTCATGTCTCTCTCGTCATGGCTTTCTCGTAATGGCTTTCTCGTAATGTATCTCTCGTCATGTATCTCTCGTCATGTCTCTCTCGTCATGGCTTTCTCGTAATGGCTTTCTCGTAATGTATCTCTCGTCATGTATCTCTCGTCATGTCTCTCTCGTCATGTCTTTCTCGTAATGTCTCTCTCGTAATGGCTTTCTCGTAATGTCTCTCTCGTTTTGGCTCTCTCGTCATGTATCTCTCGTCATGTATCTCTCGTCATGTCTCTCTCGTCATGGCTCTCGTAATGGCTCTCTCGTCATATCTCTCTCGTTTTGGCTCTCTCGTCATGTCTCTCTCGTAATGGCCTTCTCGTCATGGCTCTCGTAATGGCTCTCGTCATGGCTCTCTCGTCATGTATCTCTCGTCATGTCTCTCTCGTCATGTCTTTCTCGTAATGTCTCTCTCGTAATGGCTTTCTCGTAATGTCTCTCTCGTAATGGCTATCTCGTCATGGCGCTCGTAATGGCTCTCGTCATGTCTCTCTCGTAATGGCTTTCTCGTAATGTCTCTCTCGTTTTGGCTCTCTCGTCATGTATCTCTCGTCATGTCTCTCTCGTCATGTCTTTCTCGTAATGTCTCTCTCGTAATGGCTTTCTCGTAATGTCTCTCTCGTTTTGGCTCTCTCGTCATTTCTCTCTCGTCATGGCTCTCGTAATGGCTCTCTCGTCATGTTTCTCTCGTCATGGCTCTCGTCATGTCTCTCTCGTAATGGCTTTCTCGTAATGTCTCTCTCGTTTTGGCTCTCTCGTCATGTATCTCTCGTCATGTCTCTCTCGTAATGGCTATCTCGTCATGGCTCTCGTAATGGCTCTCGTCATGTCTCTCTCGTAATGGCTTTCTCGTAATGTCTCTCTCGTTTTGGCTCTCTCGTCATGTATCTCTCGTCATGTCTCTCTCGTCATGGCTTTCTCGTAATGTCTCTCTCGTTTTGGCTCTCTCGTCATGTATCTCTCGTCATGTCTCTCTCGTCATGTCTTTCTCGTCATGTCTCTCTCGTAATGGCTCTCGTCATGTCTCTCTCGTAATGGCTTTCTCGTAATGTCTCTCTCGTTTTGGCTCTCTCGTCATGTATCTCTCGTCATTGTCTCTCTCGTCACGTCTTTCTCGTAATGTCTCTCTCGTAATGGCTTTCTCGTAATGTCTCTCTCGTAATGGCTATCTCGTCATGGCTCTCGTAATGGCTATCTCGTCATGGCTCTCGTCATGTCTCTCTCGTCATGTCTTTCTCGTCATGTCTCTCTCGTCATGGCTCTCGTCATGTCTCTCTCGTAAATGCTTTCTCGTAATGTCTCTCTCGTTTTGGCTCTCTCGTCATGTATCTCTCGTCATGTCTCTCTCGTCATGTATCTCTCGTCATGTATCTCTCGTCATGTCTCTCTCGTCATGGCTCTCGTAATGGCTCTCTCGTCATATCTCTCTCGTTTTGGCTCTCTCGTCATGTGTCTCTCGTAATGGCTATCTCGTCGTGGCTCTCGTAATGGCTCTCGTCATGGCTCTCTCGTCATGTATCTCTCGTCATGTCTCTCTCGTCATGTCTTTCTCGTAATGTCTCTCGTCATGTCTCTCTCGTAATGGCTTTCTCGTAATGTCTCTCTCGTTTTGGCTCTCTCGTCATGTATCTCTCGTCATGTCTCTCTCGTCATGTCTCTCTCGTAATGGCTATCTCGTCATGGCTCTCGTAATGGCTCTCGTCATGTCTCTCTCGTAATGGCTTTCTCGTAATGTCTCTCTCGTTTTGGCTCTCTTGTCATGTATCTCTCGTCATGTATCTCTCGTCATGTCTCTCTCGTCATATCTCTCTCGTTTTGGCTCTCTCGTCATGTCTCTCTCGTAATGGCTATCTCGTCATGGCTCTCGTAATGGCTCTCGTCATATCTCTCTCGTTTTGGCTCTCTCGTCATGTCTCTCTCGTAATGGCTATCTCGTCATGGCTCTCGTAATGGCTCTCGTCATGTCTCTCTCGTAATGGCTTTCTCGTAATGTCTCTCTCGTTTTGGCTCTCTCGTCATGTATCTCTCGTCATGTCTCTCTCGTCATGTATCTCTCGTCATGTATCTCTCGTCATGTCTCTCTCGTCATGGCTCTCGTAATGGCTCTCTCGTCATATCTCTCTCGTTTTGGCTCTCTCGTCATGTGTCTCTCGTAATGGCTATCTCGTCGTGGCTCTCGTAATGGCTCTCGTCATGGCTCTCTCGTCATGTATCTCTCGTCATGTCTCTCTCGTCATGTCTTTCTCGTAATGTCTCTCGTCATGTCTCTCTCGTAATGGCTTTCTCGTAATGTCTCTCTCGTAATGGCTATCTCGTCATGGCTCTCGTAATGGCTATCTCGTCATGGCTCTCGTAATGGCAATCTCGTCATGGCTTTCTCGTCATGTCTCTCTCGTCATGGCTCTCGTCATGTCTCTCTCGTAATGGCTTTCTCGTAATGTCTCTTTCGTTTTGGCTCTCTCGTCATGTATCTCTCGTCATGTCTCTCTCGTCATGGCTTTCTCGTAATGGCTTTCTCGTAATGTATCTCTCGTCATGTATCTCTCGTAATGGCTCTCTCGTCATGTCTTTCTCGTAATGTCTCTCTCGTAATGGCTTTCTCGTAATGTCTCTCTCGTTTTGGCTCTCTCGTCATGTATCTCTCGTCATGTATCTCTCGTCATGTCTCTCTCGTCATGGCTCTCGTAATGGCTCTCTCGTCATATCTCTCTCGTTTTGGCTCTCTCGTCATGTCTCTCTCGTAATGGCTATCTCGTCATGGCTCTCGTAATGGCTCTCGTCATGGCTCTCTCGTCATGTATCTCTCGTCATGTCTCTCTCGTCATGTCTTTCTCGTAATGTCTCTCTCGTAATGGCTTTCTCGTAATGTCTCTCTCGTAATGGCTATCTCGTCATGGCTCTAGTAATGGCTCTCGTCATGTCTCTCTCGTAATGGCTTTCTCGTAATGTTTCTCTCGTTTTGGCTCTCTCGTCATGTATCTCTCGTCATGTCTCTCTCGTCATGTCTTTCTCGTAATGTCTCTCTCGTAATGGCTTTCTCGTAATGTCTCTCTCGTTTTGGCTCTCTCGTCATGTCTCTCTCTTCATGGCTCTCGTAATGGCTCTCTCGTCATATCTCTCTCGTTTTGGCTCTCTCGTCATGTCTCTCTCGTCATGGCTCTCGTCATGTCTCTCTCGTAATGTCTTTCTCGTCATGTCTCTCTCGTCATGGCTCTCGTCATGTCTCTCTCGTAATGGCTTTCTCGTAATGTCTCTCTCGTTTTGGCTCTCTCGTCATGTATTTCTCGTCATGTCTCTCTCGTAATTGCTAGCTCGTAATGTCTCTCTCGTAATGGCTCTCTCGTCATGTTTCTCTCGTCATGGCTCTCGTCATGTCTCTCTCGTAATGGCTTTCTCGTAATGTATCTCTCGTCATGTATCTCTCGTCATGTCTCTCTCGTAATGGCTTTCTCGTAATGTCTCTCTCGTTTTTGCTCTCTCGTCATGTCTCTCTCGTAATGGCTATCTCGTCATGGCTCTCGTAATGGCTCTCGTCATGTCTCTCTCGTAATGGCTTTCTCGTAATGTCTCTCTCGTTTTGGCTCTCTTGTCATGTATCTCTCGTCATGTATCTCTCGTCATGTCTCTCTCGTCATATCTCTCTCGTTTTGGCTCTCTCGTCATGTCTCTCTCGTAATGGCTATCTCGTCATGGCTCTCGTAATGGCTCTCGTCATATCTCTCTCGTTTTGGCTCTCTCGTCATGTCTCTCTCGTAATGGCTATCTCGTCATGGCTCTCGTAATGGCTCTCGTCATGTCTCTCTCGTAATGGCTTTCTCGTAATGTCTCTCTCGTTTTGGCTCTCTCGTCATGTATCTCTCGTCATGTCTCTCTCGTCATGGCTCTCGTAATGTCTCTCTCGTAATGGCTATCTCGTCATGGCTCTCGTACGTAATGGCAATCTCGTCATGGCTCTCGTCATGTCTCTCTCGTCATGTCTTTCTCGTCATGTCTCTCTCGTCATGGCTCTCGTCATGTCTCTCTCGTAATGGCTTTCTCGTAATGTCTCTTTCGTTTTGGCTCTCTCGTCATGTATCTCTCGTCATGTCTCTCTCGTCATGGCTTTCTCGTAATGTCTCTCTCGTTTTGGCTCTCTCGTCATGTATCTCTCGTCATGTCTCTCTCGTCATGGCTTTCTCGTAATGGCTTTCTCGTAATGTATCTCTCGTCATGTATCTCTCGTCATGTCTCTCTCGTCATGTCTTTCTCGTAATGTCTCTCTCGTAATGGCTTTCTCGTAATGTCTCTCTCGTTTTGGCTCTCTCGTCATGTATCTCTCGTCATGTATCTCTCGTCATGTATCTCTCGTCATGTATCTCTCGTCATGTCTCTCTCGTCATGGCTCTCGTAATGGCTCTCTCGTCATATCTCTCTCGTTTTGGCTCTCTCGTCATGTGTCTCTCGTAATGGCTCTCGTCATGGCTCTCTCGTCATGTATCTCTCGTCATGTCTCTCTCGTCATGTATCTCTCGTCATGTCTCTCTCGTCATGTCTTTCTCGTCATGTCTCTCTCGTAATGGCTCTCGTCATGTCTCTCTCGTAATGGCTTTCTCGTAATGTCTCTCTCGTTTTGGCTCTCTCGTCATGTATCTCTCGTCATGTCTCTCTCGTCATGTCTTTCTCGTAATGTCTCTCTCGTAATGGCTCTCTCGTAATGTCTCTCTCGTAATGGCTATCTCGTCATGGCTCTCGTAATGGCTATCTCGTCATGGCTCTCGTCATGTCTCTCTCGTCATGTCTTTCTCGTCATGTCTCTCTCGTCATGGCTCTCGTCATGTCTCTCTCGTAATGGCTTTCTCGTAATGTCTCTCTCGTTTTGGCTCTCTCGTCATGTATCTCTCGTCATGTCTCTCTCGTAATTGCTATCTCGTCATGGCTCTCGTAATGGCTCTCGTCATGTCTCTCTCGTAATGGCTTTCTCGTAATGTCTCTCTCGTTTTGGCTCTCTCGTCATGTATCTCTCGTCATGTCTCTCTCGTCATGGCTTTCTCGTAATGTCTCTCTCGTAATAACTCTCTCGTCATGTTTCTCTCGTCATGGCTCTCGTCATGTCTCTCTCGTCATGTCTCTCGTAATGGCTCTCTCGTCATATCTCTCTCGTTTTGGCTCTCTCGTCATGTCTCTCTCGTCATGTCTTTCTCGTAATGTCTCTCTCGTAATGGCTATCTCGTCATGGCTCTCGTCATGTCTCTCTCGTAATGGCTTTCTCGTAATGTCTCTCTCGTTTTGGCTCTCTCGTCATGTATCTCTCGTCATGTCTCTCTCGTCATGGCTTTCTCGTAATGTCTCTCTCGTAATAACTCTCTCGTCATGGCTCTCGTAATGGCTCTCGTCATGTCTCTCTCGTAATGGCTTTCTCGTAATGTCTCTCTCGTTTTGGCTCTCTCGTCATGTATCTCTCGTCATGTCTCTCTCGTCATGTCTTTCTCGTAATGTCTCTCTCGTAATGGCTATCTCGTCATGGCTCTCGTAATGGCAATCTCGTCATGGCTCTCGTCATGTCTCTCTCGTCATGTCTTTCTCGTCATGTCTCTCTCGTCATGGCTCTCGTCATGTCTCTCTCGTAATGGCTTTCTCGTAATGTCTCTTTCGTTTTGGCTCTCTCGTCATGTATTTCTCGTCATGTCTCTCTCGTAATGGCTTTCTCGTAATGTCTCTCTCGTTTTGGCTCTCTCGTCATGTATCTCTCGTCATGTCTCTCTCGTCATGTCTTTCTCGTAATGTCTCTCTCGTAATGGCTTTCTCGTAATGTCTCTCTCGTTTTGGCTCTCTCGTCATGTCTCTCTCGTCATGGCTCTCGTAATGGCTCTCTCGTCATATCTCTCTCGTTTTGGCTCTCTCGTCATGTCTCTCTCGTCATGGCTCTCGTAATGTCTCTCTCGTAATGGCTATCTCGTCATGGCTCTCGTAATGGCAATCTCGTCATGGCTCTCGTCATGTCTCTCTCGTCATGTCTTTCTCGTCATGTCTCTCTCGTCATGGCTCTCGTCATGTCTCTCTCGTAATGGCTTTCTCGTAATGTCTCTTTCGTTTTGGCTCTCTCGTCATGTATCTCTCGTCATGTCTCTCTCGTCATGGCTTTCTCGTAATGTCTCTCTCGTTTTGGCTCTCTCGTCATGTATCTCTCGTCATGTCTCTCTCGTCATGGCTTTCTCGTAATGGCTTTCTCGTAATGTATCTCTCGTCATGTATCTCTCGTCATGTCTCTCTCGTCATGTCTTTCTCGTAATGTCTCTCTCCTAATGGCTTTCTCGTAATGTCTCTCTCGTTTTGGCTCTCTCGTCATGTATCTCTCGTCATGTATCTCTCGTCATGTATCTCTCGTCATGTCTCTCTCGTCATGGCTCTCGTAATGGCTCTCTCGTCATATCTCTCTCGTTTTGGCTCTCTCGTCATGTGTCTCTCGTAATGGCTCTCGTCATGGCTCTCTCGTCATGTATCTCTCGTCATGTCTCTCTCGTCATGTATCTCTCGTCATGTCTCTCTCGTCATGTCTTTCTCGTCATGTCTCTCTCGTAATGGCTCTCGTCATGTCTCTCTCGTAATGGCTTTCTCGTAATGTCTCTCTCGTTTTGGCTCTCTCGTCATGTATCTTTCGTCATGTCTCTCTCGTCACGTCTTTCTCGTAATGTCTCTCTCGTAATGGCTTTCTCGTAATGTCTCTCTCGTAATGGCTATCTCGTCATGGCTCTCGTAATGGCTATCTCGTCATGGCTCTCGTCATGTCTCTCTCGTCATGTCTTTCTCGTCATGTCTCTCTCGTCATGGCTCTCGTCATGTCTCTCTCGTAATGGCTTTCTCGTAATGTCTCTCTCGTTTTGGCTCTCTCGTCATGTATCTCTCGTCATGTATCTCTCGTCATGTCTCTCTCGTCATGTATCTCTCGTCATGTCTCTCTCGTCATGTCTTTCTCGTCATGTCTCTCTCGTAATGGCTCTCGTCATGTCTCTCTCGTAATGGCTTTCTCGTAATGTCTCTCTCGTTTTGGCTCTCTCGTCATGTATCTTTCGTCATGTCTCTCTCGTCACGTCTTTCTCGTAATGTCTCTCTCGTAATGGCTTTCTCGTAATGTCTCTCTCGTAATGGCTATCTCGTCATGGCTCTCGTAATGGCTATCTCGTCATGGCTCTCGTCATGTCTCTCTCGTCATGTCTTTCTCGTCATGTCTCTCTCGTCATGGCTCTCGTCATGTCTCTCTCGTAATGGCTTTCTCGTAATGTCTCTCTCGTTTTGGCTCTCTCGTCATGTATCTCTCGTCATGTCTCTCTCGTCATGGCTTTCTCGTAATGTCTCTCTCGTAATAGCTCTCTTGTCATGTTTCTCTCGTCATGGCTCTCGTCATGTCTCTCTCGTCATGGCTCTTGTAATGGCTCTCTCGTCATATCTCTCTCGTTTTGGCTCTCTCGTCATGTCTCTCTCGTAATAGCTATCTCGTCATGGCTTTCGTAATGGCTCTCGTCATGTCTCTCTCGTAATGGCTTTCTCGTAATGTCTCTCTCGTTTTGGCTCTCTCGTCATGTATCTCTCGTCATGTCTCTCTCGTCATGTCTTTCTCGTAATGTCTCTCTCGTAATGGCTATCTCGTCATGGCTCTCGTAATGGCAATCTCGTCATGGCTCTCGTCATGTCTCTCTCGTCATGTCTTTCTCGTCATGTCTCTCTCGTCATGGCTCTCGTCATGTCTCTCTCGTAATGGCTTTCTCGTAATGTCTCTTTCGTTTTGGCTCTCTCGTCATGTATTTCTCGTCATGTCTCTCTCGTAATGGCTTTCTCGTAATGTCTCTCTCGTTTTGGCTCTCTCGTCATGTATCTCTCGTCATGTCTCTCTCGTCATGTCTTTCTCGTAATGTCTCTCTCGTAATGGCTTTCTCGTAATGTCTCTCACGTTTTGGCTCTCTCGTCATGTCTCTCTCGTCATGGCTCTCGTAATGGCTCTCTCGTCATGTTTCTCTCGTCATGGCTCTCGTCATGTCTCTCTCGTAATGGCTTTCTCGTAATGTCTCTCTCGTTTTGGCTCTCTCGTCATGTATCTCTCGTCATGTCTCTCTCATAATGGCTATCTCGTCATGGCTCTCGTAATGGCTCTCGTCATGTCTCTCTCGTAATGGCTTTCTCGTAATGTCTCTCTCGTTTTGGCTCTCTCGTCATGTATCTCTCGTCATGTCTCTCTCGTCATGGCTTTCTCGTAATGTCTCTCTCGTTTTGGCTCTCTCGTCATGTATCTCTCGTCATGTCTCTCTCGTCATGTCTTTCTCGTCATGTCTCTCTCGTAATGGCTCTCGTCATGTCTCTCTCGTAATGGCTTTCTCGTAATGTCTCTCTCGTTTTGGCTCTCTCGTCATGTATCTCTCGTCATGTCTCTCTCGTCACGTCTTTCTCGTAATGTCTCTCTCGTAATGGCTTTCTCGTAATGTCTCTCTCGTAATGGCTATCTCGTCATGGCTCTCGTCATGTCTCTCTCGTAATGGCTTTCTCGTAATGTCTCTCTCGTTTTGGCTCTCTCGTCATGTATCTCTCGTCATGTCTCTCTCGTCATGGCTTTCTCGTAATGTCTCTCTCGTAATAACTCTCTCGTCATGGCTCTCGTAATGGCTCTCGTCATGTCTCTCTCGTAATGGCTTTCTCGTAATGTCTCTCTCGTTTTGGCTCTCTCGTCATGTATCTCTCGTCATGTCTCTCTCGTCATGTCTTTCTCGTAATGTCTCTCTCGTAATGGCTATCTCGTCATGGCTCTCGTAATGGCAATCTCGTCATGGCTCTCGTCATGTCTCTCTCGTCATGTCTTTCTCGTCATGTCTCTCTCGTCATGGCTCTCGTCATGTCTCTCTCGTAATGGCTTTCTCGTAATGTCTCTTTCGTTTTGGCTCTCTCGTCATGTATTTCTCGTCATGTCTCTCTCGTAATGGCTTTCTCGTAATGTCTCTCTCGTATTGGCTCTCTCGTCATGTATCTCTCGTCATGTCTCTCTCGTAATGGCTATCTCGTCATGGCTCTCGTAATGGCTCTCGTCATGTCTCTCTCGTAATGGCTTTCTCGTAATGTCTCTCTCGTTTTGGCTCTCTCGTCATGTATCTCTCGTCATGTCTCTCTCGTCATGGCTTTCTCGTAATGTCTCTCTCGTTTTGGCTCTCTCGTCATGTATCTCTCGTCATGTCTCTCTCGTCATGTCTTTCTCGTCATGTCTCTCTCGTAATGGCTCTCGTCATGTCTCTCTCGTAATGGCTTTCTCGTAATGTCTCTCTCGTTTTGGCTCTCTCGTCATGTATCTCTCGTCATGTCTCTCTCGTCACGTCTTTCTCGTAATGTCTCTCTCGTAATGGCTTTCTCGTAATGTCTCTCTCGTAATGGCTATCTCGTCATGGCTCTCGTCATGTCTCTCTCGTAATGGCTTTCTCGTAATGTCTCTCTCGTTTTGGCTCTCTCGTCATGTATCTCTCGTCATGTCTCTCTCGTCATGGCTTTCTCGTAATGTCTCTCTCGTAATAACTCTCTCGTCATGGCTCTCGTAATGGCTCTCGTCATGTCTCTCTCGTAATGGCTTTCTCGTAATGTCTCTCTCGTTTTGGCTCTCTCGTCATGTATCTCTCGTCATGTCTCTCTCGTCATGTCTTTCTCGTAATGTCTCTCTCGTAATGGCTATCTCGTCATGGCTCTCGTAATGGCAATCTCGTCATGGCTCTCGTCATGTCTCTCTCGTCATGTCTTTCTCGTCATGTCTCTCTCGTCATGGCTCTCGTCATGTCTCTCTCGTAATGGCTTTCTCGTAATGTCTCTTTCGTTTTGGCTCTCTCGTCATGTATTTCTCGTCATGTCTCTCTCGTAATGGCTTTCTCGTAATGTCTCTCTCGTTTTGGCTCTCTCGTCATGTATCTCTCGTCATGTCTCTCTCGTCATGTCTTTCTCGTAATGTCTCTCTCGTAATGGCTTTCTCGTAATGTCTCTCTCGTTTTGGCTCTCTCGTCATGTCTCTCTCGTCATGGCTCTCGTAATGGCTCTCTCGTCATATCTCTCTCGTTTTGGCTCTCTCGTCATGTCTCTCTCGTCATGGCTCTCGTAATGTCTCTCTCGTAATGGCTATCTCGTCATGGCTCTCGTAATGGCAATCTCGTCATGGCTCTCGTCATGTCTCTCTCGTCATGTCTTTCTCGTCATGTCTCTCTCGTCATGGCTCTCGTCATGTCTCTCTCGTAATGGCTTTCTCGTAATGTCTCTTTCGTTTTGGCTCTCTCGTCATGTATCTCTCGTCATGTCTCTCTCGTCATGGCTTTCTCGTAATGTCTCTCTCGTTTTGGCTCTCTCGTCATGTATCTCTCGTCATGTCTCTCTCGTCATGGCTTTCTCGTAATGGCTTTCTCGTAATGTATCTCTCGTCATGTATCTCTCGTCATGTCTCTCTCGTCATGTCTTTCTCGTAATGTCTCTCTCCTAATGGCTTTCTCGTAATGTCTCTCTCGTTTTGGCTCTCTCGTCATGTATCTCTCGTCATGTATCTCTCGTCATGTATCTCTCGTCATGTCTCTCTCGTCATGGCTCTCGTAATGGCTCTCTCGTCATATCTCTCTCGTTTTGGCTCTCTCGTCATGTGTCTCTCGTAATGGCTCTCGTCATGGCTCTCTCGTCATGTATCTCTCGTCATGTCTCTCTCGTCATGTATCTCTCGTCATGTCTCTCTCGTCATGTCTGTCTCGTCATGTCTCTCTCGTAATGGCTCTCGTCATGTCTCTCTCGTAATGGCTTTCTCGTAATGTCTCTCTCGTTTTGGCTCTCTCGTCATGTATCTTTCGTCATGTCTCTCTCGTCACGTCTTTCTCGTAATGTCTCTCTCGTAATGGCTTTCTCGTAATGTCTCTCTCGTAATGGCTATCTCGTCATGGCTCTCGTAATGGCTATCTCGTCATGGCTCTCGTCATGTCTCTCTCGTCATGTCTTTCTCGTCATGTCTCTCTCGTCATGGCTCTCGTCATGTCTCTCTCGTAATGGCTTTCTCGTAATGTCTCTCTCGTTTTGGCTCTCTCGTCATGTATCTCTCGTCATGTATCTCTCGTCATGTCTCTCTCGTCATGTATCTCTCGTCATGTCTCTCTCGTCATGTCTTTCTCGTCATGTCTCTCTCGTAATGGCTCTCGTCATGTCTCTCTCGTAATGGCTTTCTCGTAATGTCTCTCTCGTTTTGGCTCTCTCGTCATGTATCTTTCGTCATGTCTCTCTCGTCACGTCTTTCTCGTAATGTCTCTCTCGTAATGGCTTTCTCGTAATGTCTCTCTCGTAATGGCTATCTCGTCATGGCTCTCGTAATGGCTATCTCGTCATGGCTCTCGTCATGTCTCTCTCGTCATGTCTTTCTCGTCATGTCTCTCTCGTCATGGCTCTCGTCATGTCTCTCTCGTAATGGCTTTCTCGTAATGTCTCTCTCGTTTTGGCTCTCTCGTCATGTATCTCTCGTCATGTCTCTCTCGTCATGGCTTTCTCGTAATGTCTCTCTCGTAATAGCTCTCTTGTCATGTTTCTCTCGTCATGGCTCTCGTCATGTCTCTCTCGTCATGGCTCTTGTAATGGCTCTCTCGTCATATCTCTCTCGTTTTGGCTCTCTCGTCATGTCTCTCTCGTAATAGCTATCTCGTCATGGCTTTCGTAATGGCTCTCGTCATGTCTCTCTCGTAATGGCTTTCTCGTAATGTCTCTCTCGTTTTGGCTCTCTCGTCATGTATCTCTCGTCATGTCTCTCTCGTCATGTCTTTCTCGTAATGTCTCTCTCGTAATGGCTATCTCGTCATGGCTCTCGTAATGGCTTTCTCGTAATGTCTCTCTCGTTTTGGCTCTCTCGTCATGTATCTCTCGTCATGTATCTCTCGTCATGTCTCTCTCGTCATGTATCTCTCGTCATGTCTCTCTCGTCATGTCTTTCTCGTCATGTCTCTCTCGTAATGGCTCTCGTCATGTCTCTCTCGTAATGGCTTTCTCGTAATGTCTCTCTCGTTTTGGCTCTCTCGTCATGTATCTCTCGTCATGTCTCTCTCGTCATGTCTTTCTCGTAATGTCTCTCTCGTAATGGCTATCTCGTCATGGCTCTCGTAATGGCAATCTCGTCATGGCTCTCGTCATGTCTCTCTCGTCATGTCTTTCTCGTCATGTCTCTCTCGTCATGGCTCTCGTCATGTCTCTCTCGTAATGGCTTTCTCGTAATGTCTCTTTCGTTTTGGCTCTCTCGTCATGTATTTCTCGTCATGTCTCTCTCGTAATGGCTTTCTCGTAATGTCTCTCTCGTTTTGGCTCTCTCGTCATGTATCTCTCGTCATGTCTCTCTCGTCATGTCTTTCTCGTAATGTCTCTCTCGTAATGGCTTTCTCGTAATGTCTCTCACGTTTTGGCTCTCTCGTCATGTCTCTCTCGTCATGGCTCTCGTAATGGCTCTCTCGTCATGTTTCTCTCGTCATGGCTCTCGTCATGTCTCTCTCGTAATGGCTTTCTCGTAATGTCTCTCTCGTTTTGGCTCTCTCGTCATGTATCTCTCGTCATGTCTCTCTCATAATGGCTATCTCGTCATGGCTCTCGTAATGGCTCTCGTCATGTCTCTCTCGTAATGGCTTTCTCGTAATGTCTCTCTCGTTTTGGCTCTCTCGTCATGTATCTCTCGTCATGTCTCTCTCGTCATGGCTTTCTCGTAATGTCTCTCTCGTTTTGGCTCTCTCGTCATGTATCTCTCGTCATGTCTCTCTCGTCATGTCTTTCTCGTCATGTCTCTCTCGTAATGGCTCTCGTCATGTCTCTCTCGTAATGGCTTTCTCGTAATGTCTCTCTCGTTTTGGCTCTCTCGTCATGTATCTCTCGTCATGTCTCTCTCGTCACGTCTTTCTCGTAATGTCTCTCTCGTAATGGCTTTCTCGTAATGTCTCTCTCGTAATGGCTATCTCGTCATGGCTCTCGTCATGTCTCTCTCGTAATGGCTTTCTCGTAATGTCTCTCTCGTTTTGGCTCTCTCGTCATGTATCTCTCGTCATGTCTCTCTCGTCATGGCTTTCTCGTAATGTCTCTCTCGTAATAACTCTCTCGTCATGGCTCTCGTAATGGCTCTCGTCATGTCTCTCTCGTAATGGCTTTCTCGTAATGTCTCTCTCGTTTTGGCTCTCTCGTCATGTATCTCTCGTCATGTCTCTCTCGTCATGTCTTTCTCGTAATGTCTCTCTCGTAATGGCTATCTCGTCATGGCTCTCGTAATGGCAATCTCGTCATGGCTCTCGTCATGTCTCTCTCGTCATGTCTTTCTCGTCATGTCTCTCTCGTCATGGCTCTCGTCATGTCTCTCTCGTAATGGCTTTCTCGTAATGTCTCTTTCGTTTTGGCTCTCTCGTCATGTATTTCTCGTCATGTCTCTCTCGTAATGGCTTTCTCGTAATGTCTCTCTCGTATTGGCTCTCTCGTCATGTATCTCTCGTCATGTCTCTCTCGTAATGGCTATCTCGTCATGGCTCTCGTAATGGCTCTCGTCATGTCTCTCTCGTAATGGCTTTCTCGTAATGTCTCTCTCGTTTTGGCTCTCTCGTCATGTATCTCTCGTCATGTCTCTCTCGTCATGGCTTTCTCGTAATGTCTCTCTCGTTTTGGCTCTCTCGTCATGTATCTCTCGTCATGTCTCTCTCGTCATGTCTTTCTCGTCATGTCTCTCTCGTAATGGCTCTCGTCATGTCTCTCTCGTAATGGCTTTCTCGTAATGTCTCTCTCGTTTTGGCTCTCTCGTCATGTATCTCTCGTCATGTCTCTCTCGTCACGTCTTTCTCGTAATGTCTCTCTCGTAATGGCTTTCTCGTAATGTCTCTCTCGTAATGGCTATCTCGTCATGGCTCTCGTCATGTCTCTCTCGTAATGGCTTTCTCGTAATGTCTCTCTCGTTTTGGCTCTCTCGTCATGTATCTCTCGTCATGTCTCTCTCGTCATGGCTTTCTCGTAATGTCTCTCTCGTAATAACTCTCTCGTCATGGCTCTCGTAATGGCTCTCGTCATGTCTCTCTCGTAATGGCTTTCTCGTAATGTCTCTCTCGTTTTGGCTCTCTCGTCATGTATCTCTCGTCATGTCTCTCTCGTCATGTCTTTCTCGTAATGTCTCTCTCGTAATGGCTATCTCGTCATGGCTCTCGTAATGGCAATCTCGTCATGGCTCTCGTCATGTCTCTCTCGTCATGTCTTTCTCGTCATGTCTCTCTCGTCATGGCTCTCGTCATGTCTCTCTCGTAATGGCTTTCTCGTAATGTCTCTTTCGTTTTGGCTCTCTCGTCATGTATTTCTCGTCATGTCTCTCTCGTAATGGCTTTCTCGTAATGTCTCTCTCGTTTTGGCTCTCTCGTCATGTATCTCTCGTCATGTCTCTCTCGTCATGTCTTTCTCGTAATGTCTCTCTCGTAATGGCTTTCTCGTAATGTCTCTCTCGTTTTGGCTCTCTCGTCATGTCTCTCTCGTCATGGCTCTCGTAATGGCTCTCTCGTCATATCTCTCTCGTTTTGGCTCTCTCGTCATGTCTCTCTCGTCATGGCTCTCGTAATGTCTCTCTCGTAATGGCTATCTCGTCATGGCTCTCGTAATGGCAATCTCGTCATGGCTCTCGTCATGTCTCTCTCGTCATGTCTTTCTCGTCATGTCTCTCTCGTCATGGCTCTCGTCATGTCTCTCTCGTAATGGCTTTCTCGTAATGTCTCTTTCGTTTTGGCTCTCTCGTCATGTATCTCTCGTCATGTCTCTCTCGTCATGGCTTTCTCGTAATGTCTCTCTCGTTTTGGCTCTCTCGTCATGTATCTCTCGTCATGTCTCTCTCGTCATGGCTTTCTCGTAATGGCTTTCTCGTAATGTATCTCTCGTCATGTATCTCTCGTCATGTCTCTCTCGTCATGTCTTTCTCGTAATGTCTCTCTCCTAATGGCTTTCTCGTAATGTCTCTCTCGTTTTGGCTCTCTCGTCATGTATCTCTCGTCATGTATCTCTCGTCATGTATCTCTCGTCATGTCTCTCTCGTCATGGCTCTCGTAATGGCTCTCTCGTCATATCTCTCTCGTTTTGGCTCTCTCGTCATGTGTCTCTCGTAATGGCTCTCGTCATGGCTCTCTCGTCATGTATCTCTCGTCATGTCTCTCTCGTCATGTATCTCTCGTCATGTCTCTCTCGTCATGTCTGTCTCGTCATGTCTCTCTCGTAATGGCTCTCGTCATGTCTCTCTCGTAATGGCTTTCTCGTAATGTCTCTCTCGTTTTGGCTCTCTCGTCATGTATCTTTCGTCATGTCTCTCTCGTCACGTCTTTCTCGTAATGTCTCTCTCGTAATGGCTTTCTCGTAATGTCTCTCTCGTAATGGCTATCTCGTCATGGCTCTCGTAATGGCTATCTCGTCATGGCTCTCGTCATGTCTCTCTCGTCATGTCTTTCTCGTCATGTCTCTCTCGTCATGGCTCTCGTCATGTCTCTCTCGTAATGGCTTTCTCGTAATGTCTCTCTCGTTTTGGCTCTCTCGTCATGTATCTCTCGTCATGTATCTCTCGTCATGTCTCTCTCGTCATGTATCTCTCGTCATGTCTCTCTCGTCATGTCTTTCTCGTCATGTCTCTCTCGTAATGGCTCTCGTCATGTCTCTCTCGTAATGGCTTTCTCGTAATGTCTCTCTCGTTTTGGCTCTCTCGTCATGTATCTTTCGTCATGTCTCTCTCGTCACGTCTTTCTCGTAATGTCTCTCTCGTAATGGCTTTCTCGTAATGTCTCTCTCGTAATGGCTATCTCGTCATGGCTCTCGTAATGGCTATCTCGTCATGGCTCTCGTCATGTCTCTCTCGTCATGTCTTTCTCGTCATGTCTCTCTCGTCATGGCTCTCGTCATGTCTCTCTCGTAATGGCTTTCTCGTAATGTCTCTCTCGTTTTGGCTCTCTCGTCATGTATCTCTCGTCATGTCTCTCTCGTCATGGCTTTCTCGTAATGTCTCTCTCGTAATAGCTCTCTTGTCATGTTTCTCTCGTCATGGCTCTCGTCATGTCTCTCTCGTCATGGCTCTTGTAATGGCTCTCTCGTCATATCTCTCTCGTTTTGGCTCTCTCGTCATGTCTCTCTCGTAATAGCTATCTCGTCATGGCTTTCGTAATGGCTCTCGTCATGTCTCTCTCGTAATGGCTTTCTCGTAATGTCTCTCTCGTTTTGGCTCTCTCGTCATGTATCTCTCGTCATGTCTCTCTCGTCATGTCTTTCTCGTAATGTCTCTCTCGTAATGGCTATCTCGTCATGGCTCTCGTAATGGCAATCTCGTCATGGCTCTCGTCATGTCTCTCTCGTCATGTCTTTCTCGTCATGTCTCTCTCGTCATGGCTCTCGTCATGTCTCTCTCGTAATGGCTTTCTCGTAATGTCTCTTTCGTTTTGGCTCTCTCGTCATGTATTTCTCGTCATGTCTCTCTCGTAATGGCTTTCTCGTAATGTCTCTCTCGTTTTGGCTCTCTCGTCATGTATCTCTCGTCATGTCTCTCTCGTCATGTCTTTCTCGTAATGTCTCTCTCGTAATGGCTTTCTCGTAATGTCTCTCACGTTTTGGCTCTCTCGTCATGTCTCTCTCGTCATGGCTCTCGTAATGGCTCTCTCGTCATGTTTCTCTCGTCATGGCTCTCGTCATGTCTCTCTCGTAATGGCTTTCTCGTAATGTCTCTCTCGTTTTGGCTCTCTCGTCATGTATCTCTCGTCATGTCTCTCTCGTAATGGCTATCTCGTCATGGCTCTCGTAATGGCTCTCGTCATGTCTCTCTCGTAATGGCTTTCTCGTAATGTCTCTCTCGTTTTGGCTCTCTCGTCATGTATCTCTCGTCATGTCTCTCTCGTCATGGCTTTCTCGTAATGTCTCTCTCGTTTTGGCTCTCTCGTCATGTATCTCTCGTCATGTCTCTCTCGTCATGTCTTTCTCGTCATGTCTCTCTCGTAATGGCTCTCGTCATGTCTCTCTCGTAATGGCTTTCTCGTAATGTCTCTCTCGTTTTGGCTCTCTCGTCATGTATCTCTCGTCATGTCTCTCTCGTCACGTCTTTCTCGTAATGTCTCTCTCGTAATGGCTTTCTCGTAATGTCTCTCTCGTAATGGCTATCTCGTCATGGCTCTCGTAATGGCTATCTCGTCATGGCTCTCGTCATGTCTCTCTCGTCATGTCTTTCTCGTCATGTCTCTCTCGTCATGGCTCTCGTCATGTCTCTCTCGTAATGGCTTTCTCGTAATGTCTCTCTCGTTTTGGCTCTATCGTCATGTATCTCTCGTCATGTCTCTCTCGTAATTGCTATCTCGTCATGGCTCTCGTAATGGCTCTCGTCATGTCTCTCTCGTAATGGCTTTCTCGTAATGTCTCTCTCGTTTTGGCTCTCTCGTCATGTATTTCTCGTCATGTCTCTCTCGTCATGGCTTTCTCGTAATGTCTCTCTCGTAATAGCTCTCTCGTCATGTTTCTCTCGTCATGGCTCTCGTCATGTCTCTCTCGTCCTGGCTCTCGTAATGGCTCTCTCGTCATATCTCTCTCGTTTTGGCTCTCTCGTCATGTCTCTCTCGTAATGGCTATCTCGTCATGGCTCTCGTAATGGCTCTCGTCATGTCTCTCTCGTAATGGCTTTCTCGTAATGTCTCTCTCGTTTTGGCTCTCTCGTCATGTATCTCTCGTCATGTCTCTCTCGTCATGTCTTTCTCGTAATGTCTCTCTCGTAATGGCTATCTCGTCATGGCTCTCGTAATGGCAATCTCGTCATGGCTCTCGTCATGTCTCTCTCGTCATGTCTTTCTCGTCATGTCTCTCTCGTCATGGCTCTCGTCATGTCTCTCTCGTAATGGCTTTCTCGTAATGTCTCTTTCGTTTTGGCTCTCTCGTCATGTATCTCTCGTCATGTCTCTCTCGTAATGGCTTTCTCGTAATGTCTCTCTCGTAATGGCTCTCTCGTCATGTTTCTCTCGTCATGGCTCTCGTAATGGCTTTCTCGTAATGTATCTCTCGTCATGTATCTCTCGTCATGTCTCTCTCGTCATGTATCTCTCGTCATGTCTCTCTCGTAATGGCTTTCTCGTAATGTCTCTCTCGTTTTTGCTCTGTCGGCATGTCTCTCTCGTAATGGCTATCTCGTCATGGCTCTCGTAATGGCTCTCGTCATGTCTCTCTCGTAATGGCTTTCTCGTAATGTCTCTCTCATTTTGGCTCTCTTGTCATGTATCTCTCGTCATGTATCTCTCGTCATATCTCTCTCGTCATGTCTCTCTCGTAATGGCTATCTCGTCATGGCTCTCGTAATGGCTTTCTCGTAATGTCTCTCTCGTTTTGGCTCTCTCGTCATGTATCTCTCGTCATGTCTCTCTCGTCATGTATCTCTCGTCATGTATCCCTCGTCATGTCTCTCTTGTCATGTCTTTCTCGTAATGTCTCTCTCGTAATGGCTTTCTCGTAATGTCTCTCTCGTTGTTGCTCTCTCGTCATGTCTCTCTCGTCATGGCTCTCGTAATGGCTCTCTCGTCATATCTCTCTCGTTTTGGCTCTCTCGTCATGTCTCTCTCGTCATGGCTTTTCGTCATGTCTCTCTCGTAATGTCTTTCTCGTCATGTCTCTCTCTCTCTCACCATCATCTCTCTCTTTCTCGCTCAACATCTTCTCTCTCTCTCTTACCATCATCTCTCTCACCATCATCTCTCTCTCTCTCTCACCACCATCTCTCTCTTTCTCGCTCAACATCTTCTCTCTCTCTCTTACCATTATCTCTCTCACCATAATCTCTCTCTTTCTCGCTCAACATCTTCTCTCTCTCACCATCATCTCTATCTCTCACCATCTTCTCTCTCTCACCATCATCTCTATCTCTCACCATCTTCTCTCTCTCTCTACCATCTTCTCTATCTCTCACCATCTTCTCTCTCTCTCTACCATCTTCTCTATCTCTCACCATCTTCTCTCTCTCTCTCTCTCACCATCATCTCTCTCTTTCTCGCTCAACATCTTCTCTCTCTCTTTTACCATCATCTCTCTCTTTCTCGCTCAACATCTTCTCTCTCTCACCATCATCTCTATCTCTCACCATCTTCTCTCTCTCTCTACCATCTTCTCTATCTCTCACCATCTTCTCTCTCTCTCTCTCTCACCATCATCTCTCTCTTTCTCGCTCAACATCTTCTCTCTCTCTTTTACCATCATCTCTCTCTTTCTCGCTCAACATCTTCTCTCTCTCTCTTACCATCATCTCTCTCACCATCATCTCTCTCTTTCTCGCTCAACATCATCTCTCTCACCATCATCTCTCTCTTTCTCGCTCAACATCTTCTCTCTCTCACCATCATCTCTATCTCTCACCATCTTCTCTCTCTCTCTACCATCTTCTCTATCTCTCACCATCTTCTCTCTCTCTCTTTCTCTCACCATCATCTCTCTCTTTCTCGCTCAACATCTTCTCTCTCTCTCTTACCATCATCTCTCTCACCATCATCTCTCTCTTTCTCGCTCAACATCTTCTCTCTCTCTCTCTTACCATTATCTCTCTCTTTCTCGCTCAACATCTTCTCTCTCTCACCATCATTATTCTCTATCTCTCACCATCTTCTCTCTCTCTCTACCATCTTCTCTATCTCTCACCATCTTTTCTCTCTCTCTCTCTTTCTCGCTCAACATCTTCTCTCTCTCTCTTACCATCATCTCTCTCTTTGTCGCTCAACATCTTCTCTCTCTCTCTCTTACCATCATCTCTCTCACCATCATCTCTCTCTTTCTCGCTCAACATCATCTCTCTCACCATTCTCTCTCTTTCTCGCTCAACATCTTCTCTCTCTCACCATCATCTCTATCTCTTACCATCTTCTCTCTTTCTCTACCATCTTCTCTATCTCTCACTATCTTCTCTCTCGATCTCTCTCACCATCATCTTACCCTTTAACACTCACGCAGTATCTTGCTACTACATGGACATATAAAACAAAAGTCCATAAGTATTTTCAAAGAATATATATTCATGTATTATTTGTCCTCCCCCAGCTTAATTTCTTAATTTCTCTTCCTATTTCTCTCTTTGAATTGCCCCTCGATCTCTCCATCTCCATTTTCCCTCTCATGCACTCTCACCAAATTTCTATTCTCCCCCGTTTTGACAGTATCATTCCGTCTTCTTCTATCAACATTATCAGACACTGACAAATACACGCTTCTACATTTCCCAGCTGTCCCTCGCAAGAATATAACCATACCAGCATTCATTATGCATGTACAAAGAGACACCATATTCACAATCTAAATACATACAAGCTAGCTGACATACATGTAATGTTTTGTTAATATGGGTATTGCACCTTTAACTTTCTTTAGATCATACACAGACATGATAATCAAATCAATATAAACATCAATAAAATAGGTTCATCTAGCTATAAAATTGGAATGGAGTACTACAATACATGTACAACTCTGTCCACAATTTGAATATGAAACACTAAATAGTTTTTTCTTTGTTGCTTTTATAGGCCTAGCTACTATCTGACTATGTACAAGTAAAATATTTAAACACAATACTTTGCAACATCTTTGTAACAGTTCACCAAAAAAGAAAAAGGAAGATATACTGGTACATGTAATTGGCAGATCAAGGGAACATGCCATTCCCCTGGTTTTTCTGTGTTCTCTGGCTAGCAAAACCATAATTTGTTATTTGGACACAGTTTTGTAAGCATGCCCCGTCCCAGCTCCCATGCCCCAAAAGGTTTTTACCTTTCTCTTCTCATCTTTTTTTCTTTCTTTGCAAAGAATATTTGACTCAGAAAAATACACTCCTCGACAACAAATGCAAGGACCCTTAAGTTTTCTTTTTTAAATTAAACCTTGCAAGATATTTCTTCTTGGAGTTAATTATGCCCCCCATAAATACCCCCCCCCCCCCCCTCCGGTCAAAATACAATATAACCTTTTGACACCTGGGGGCGTTTCACAAAGCCCATTTTTCAATGACAAATAACAAAAATCAGTGATAAATCTGCTGATAACCAATCAGAAGCAAGGATTTCAGTAGCTTATAACACAAATTGTCATTTGTCACTGATGACAAGTTTTGTGAAACGCCCCCCTGTGCTCCATCTAATCAGAGAATCATGAATGGCACCTGATTTAATACATACATTGACATGTTAACCTGTTGACTACCGAGTTATCTTCTTCCCATAGACTTAACACAGGGACCACCAGGTTCCAGTAAGCAATGGGTTAAAGTTTGGTTTCCAGAATGTGCAGGGGTGATAGTGAGCACTAAAAAAAAATAGGTTTTTTGTTTTCCCCTTAACCACGCCCCCCTTGAGTAAAAAAAAAAGAAGAGGATTCGTGGGGAAAAAATGGCATCTAACAACCTTCCCCCCTTTCGAGCAAGAAAATTGGGAAAAAAATAGGGCAAAATAGGGAAGAATAGAGAAAATAAGGGGGGAATCGGGAAAATCAGGATAAAATAGGGAAGGAAAAAAAAAAAGAAAAAAAAAAAAATCTGGATTTTTTTTTTTTGTTAAATCGGGAAGAAGAATAAAAATCGAGAAAAAATCTGGAAAAATAAAAAAAAATCGGGAAACCGATTTAAATCGGGTTTTTATCAGGCCTGAATGTGTCGCTTATATATCCCTCTACACATCACACATAGTGGTGCACTTATTATCAGATTTCACTGTCTGACAGCTGTGCAATCACTATTTCGTTTTGCAAAAGAAAACAATATAAAGAAAATAAGAAGACAAGAAATATACATATATACAATATTTCAATGAATAGATATACATTCTTTTTCAATGAAATTGTAATTTTCAGAAATATATCAGATTGAATTATGTACACAAATATATATATGTATATATTATTTAGGTTGACATTAATTATAATAATTTTACATTAAAATATTTACAAATGAGCAAATGAATGAAAGTAAGTTGTCCTTTTGCAACCTAGGTTTAAAATAGGTATCTGACAGGATTTATTCTTTCGAATTAGTGTGCTGATAACACTTATCAGAGCTCAGTCCTAGCAATTGCATGAATTATCTTATCATTTCTTTAAGAGATAAAAATATTATTACAATTATCATTAATACTGTTATTATTATTTTCATATTAGTCTTATTATCATTACGATTGCCTTTATATTTTTGTGGTTGTACTTGATAATTTACATCATTGTTAGTTTTGTTAAAACACACCTACTTCAAGATAAAATCAAAAGAGAAATGATACAGGATGTATCTCTAAAGAAAAATGGATGATTATAGTGCCACAAAAAAAAAATCCACTTTGATTTTTACTCTGCTATTCCATATGATAAAAGTGGGGTTATTGGCTACTCCAAAATCTACAACCAATTAAAGGGATAGTTGAGTTCTGTTTTCAGACCGCAAATGCCTTCAAAGTGCATGGTTATTGCATACCTGCCAACCTGAGACAAGAGAAATTAGGAGTAAATTTTTCTGGATGGACTACGAGGTCGCGAACCACCGAAGGATTGGGGTAGTAGCCGGTAGATTGGGGGGGGGGGGGGGGGGGGGGGGTACACAGGACTTTAGGGTCTATTTTTTTTTCTCTCCATTTTAATGGTGCAAATGGGCCTTTTCCTTCAACCTTTTCGCCCCACACATAAACAATTTTTGTATTCTTTCTTATACTTCTGATTATGAACAGCACGAGTCTTACCCAATTTTGTCCTTCAAAAATGGAGAAATCAACGAAGAAGAAGAATATAGTAGTAGTAATCCAAAATAAATCTGAGGAAGTCTGGTAAATAACAAGCTTCCACGATCGCAGTCATCGCACAAGCATTGAAGAAAACACGCCAATGTATACAGTGTTTATGCACGGTGTATCAACTGCACATGTAATATAAATACACGTGGGCTATACGCATGCAGTTACTATGCAACAACGCTGCATGTAGTGTATGTATTAGTACAACGTCCGCACACACTTTATCGATATAGCTTGCGCACGTGCTTCCATGTACTAGTACATGCAGTACATGGATAATGACTGCGGAACTAACGATCACGTTCGGGCTGCGCTGTGTATATCTTCTATGAGCGCGGATGTCGGCGTGATCTGGTTATCAGTGCTGTGTTATGCTTTAGTCTTATGCAACAGTCGTTTGTTTAAAAAAAAAAAAAAAAAAATAAAAAAAATAAAATAAAAAAAAATCGGAGTTTTGAGGCATGCAATCGGAATTCGGAGTGGGTATGAAAAAAGCGGAGTAACTCCGCCTAAATCGGAGTGGTTGGCAGGTATGTTATTGCCCTTATTTTTATCTATGGCATTTCTAGTGCCCTTTTTGGACCTAAAATTGCTATTATTTTGTGTAGCGCCCTCTGCAACATAACTCAACTATCCCTTTAATGTGCTTAACAAATTGATTTCATCATTACAATGGTGACCATATACTACATGATCCATAGCCATATAATGAAAACATCCCTAAACAAGATCATTGAATGTACATGTGACAAAAGGACAGGTTAGAAAGTATTTGGAATGATGGAAGGAGGTAAATTAGAGGAATAGTCACAAACCTGCCTTTGTATATTTGTTGATTTACTTCTGTAGTCCTGTCTGACTAGGAATACAAAACACCATAGACACTATACAGTAGGCTTATGGTTGCACCATGTGGGATCCAATGGGGAGTCCTGAAAACGACTTTGGTAGTCCTAGGACTGGTACGTGTACTCCCATTGGACCCCCCCCCCCCCTCTCTCACATGGTGCAACATTAAGCCTACTATACTTAGAAACAATTAACATCTAACCTTAGACACTATAATAAGGATGTCGGTTTTTATAAATGCCTATGTATATTGCAGAAGTGGGGAAGACGGGGGGCACGAAGGTCACAAATCTACAGAATTTAGATTTTGAACATTCATTGTTGAAGAAAAATAGTTACTTACATTGTAAAGTTAAGTTATATTTAAGACTTTTTTTTCTTGAACAATGGTGAGAACAAACAGTGGCATGAACGGCCTGCATGTGTGTGTAATTGGATTTTTATAGACGTGTATCAATCAAATATGATTATTTACGTCCGGGGACAGACTTTTCTAGTTCATTCCAACTTATGTTGCTCTTAGTCTAAGATGTATCAGTAAAATTTAATTTCTAGGTAGAATTTCCTGTCCACCCAATAGGAGGATAGTTATACATGTGATTTATTTACACATATCCATGTATATATATATAAATAACTATAGTATAATACATGCATTTATTTAGCACAGCTACTTCACAAATATACTTTAATGCACACCAAACAAAGTGTTGTATTATTATGAAGAGACAATACTTTTTTCAAGCAAAATTTCTTGCTATCTTTTACAATTTCCATCACCTTGGTTGAAAATGACAAACACTTATGAATAACTTGCCAAAGACCATTAGTCTGTGGCAGCTTCTATTCTTTACCCTGTGATCCACAGTTCTACACCATGTCTATAACACCTGGGCCCCTATTTCACAAAACTTGTCATCAGTGACAAATGACAGTTTTTGTTATAAGCTAGTGCAATCCTTGCTTCTGATTGGTCATCAGCAGATTTGTCACTGATTTTTGTCACTTGTCATAGAAAAAAGGCTTTGTGAAACGGGTCCCTGGGCCCCCATTTCACAAAACTTGTCATCAGTGACAAATGACAGTTTTTGTTATATAAGCTAGTGAAATCCTTGCATCTGATTACTTATCAGCAGATTTGTCACTGATTTTTGTCATTTGGGTGGTATTCTCGTAAGTGGACAAACTTTAGTCCATGGTTTAATCCATAGACTAAGTATGGAATGCCAAGTGTCCATATTAATACTTTTTTGAATAATTTGATTACCGGTATGTCCCTAAATTACCATGATAACATAATGATATCACAGTTATGTTGTTGTTTATTAATTATGTTATTACATTTTATTTTAATTTAGTAACAGATTAAATTATCCAAAAACATATTCATATGGACGATTGGCATTCCATACTTAGTCGGTGGATTAGACAATGGACTAAAGTTAGCCCGCTTTCGAGAATACCACTCTTTGTGATTAAGTTCCTGATTTCAATAGACACAGAGCTCAGGGAATGTCATCTCATACGTTGGTACTGAGTGGAAGACTGCTGGAGTGGAGGGATCAGCTCGGACTGGACTACCCGCTGGAGACAGTGGTGTCCTAAAAGAGAAAATCAGCAATCAAAGCTTATCAGGCATTGAAAATAGTAAGCCCAAACTAAAAAAGTTGAATATATGGAGGAAAACAAAATCAAATAAGCATAGAGTGTGTGTCACACATATTTCATGGGGTACTTTGTTGAAGACACATTTTACCCCTCGCCCCCCATCCCTTGACGTTTATTTCCAAGTATTATATTCTATTATTTTCTTCTTATTTTTCCTTCAAAATTCCTTTTACATATCATGAGAAGGGTACATACACATATATACTAAGCAATTTTCACATGACATGCCACTTAAAAATGAACTTTCAAAAAGATTAAAGCAGGATGTATGTGCTGCAGACATCTCCATGTTTTTCTTTTTCTTTTCCTTTCATTCCTTTTTCAGAAGACTGTTTTGATCTGGTACAAATTCATATTTTACAAGTAAAATGATTTAAAGATAAAGTTGAGTTCTGGTCATGCGATTGCATTGTGAAAGAAACGGTGTGGAATCGATCATAAAAGGTTGATCATCTAGCATATAAGTATTTGTGTGTATTGCAAGGTTCTGGAATCATCAAAATGATAAGAAATTTGGCCAAGTCTTGGTAAAGTTACAAGCACTGTACAGAGAAGGATGTATATGGGACTACACAAACACATGGCGTTAAAATCTGTCCCGATTTTTTTGATGTTACATGCCATATTTCGAACGTGAAGGCATTTGAAGAGCCATGCTTTTCAGGGAACATGTTTTATCTGATGTTCTTCCACCCTTGCATAATAACAATGATAACGGTAACAAATTATTTTTCACCTCTTCCCAGAACTCAACCTTCTCTTTAAATGAGTAAAAAGTAAATGTTCTTACTTCACCACTGTGTCTAGAATGTCGTTCAATTTCTTGTACCACTTTTCACTCTGTAATGGAAGAAAAAAACTTACGACTAAGACTCAATTTATGACAGGAGAAAGGTATAACAGAGAAAAACTTACGACTAAGATTCATTTATGACAGGAGAAAGGTATAACAGAGAAAAACTTACGACTAAGACTCAATTTATGACAGGAGAAAGGTATAACAGAGAAAAACTTACGACTAAGACTCAATTTATGACAGGAGAAAGATATAATATGAAGTTCTCAATGATATATCAACTTCTTGTAAAAAATGTAAAAGACATTTTTCATAATCATTCAAAGAATTGTTAGTGGTACTGTACATAAAAGATTGAAACAGACGATATCAGTGTTTATGGAACTACTTGTAAACACCATTGTAAACTCAATCTACAATGGGATTGATATTTTGAATACATTTCTATTCATTCATATATCCATGAGGGCAAAGGTGCTGGAAGTGGGGGAGGGGGCCCCCCCCAAAAAAAAAAAAAAAAAAAAATCAGCAGTAAAGGATTAAAAATGGTTTGTATTTTTTTATCCAAAGAGAAGAAAACAAATAATAAAAGTTGAATTGAATCACATAAAAATCATGTACCATTCAAAGAGAAGGAAAATAAACAGGAATTAAATTTCCTAAACATTCCACATGCCCCTATATTCATCAATGGAGGATTTTATAATAGCGATACGCGCATGCCATGGAAATATTGTAAAAGGATGGAAAAGCATGTGTTGTTTATTATAGAGGTGAAAAGACATGAGCCCCTGAACACTGGCGTACTGATGGGAGGGGGGCTATGGAGGGGGGGGGGGCAGTTGCCTCCGAAATAAAATTCAAACATGGTTTATATCTAATTTTATTCCAGTGATTTACAAAGTTGCTGAAATGACATTTTTTTAAATTATACCTTTTATGCATTTGATGGAAAAAAACAAATTCCCAGGTGATATATACTCGTCCACGACGCCATCCTTACCCTTTGTTCAGCAGTAGCTGCTAGTTGATCAAGAGAGGAGTTCTGGAACATGCTGAGAATAGCAAGTCTCTTCTCTCTCTCCTCTTCCCCTGTACATCCATCTACGACCGTCATTGGTGTCAGCACCTTCTTCAAGGATTCAAAGGTCACAAGCTCCTGGGGGTGTTTCTGAAGTCAATGGGGAAAAAAATACTTTTATTTTTCAAACTTGCTTGCATGAAAATAACACTCTTTTTTTGTTTTGCATTGAACTCTATGCAATTTTGGGGGGCTCTTTTATGACTTTGGGGGCTCTTTTGGGCATTTCGGGGGCTACTTCGCCCTGAGCCCCCGTGTATTTTTTCCCTGGAAGTCATAGCATGAAAAAAAGTGGAATAGTAAAATCATATCATTGATCACCCATTAACCAATTTTACTCATATGGTGGTTTCATCTTGTGAAAATGTGTAATACTGACTTTATTGGACAAGCCTGTACCTTTTAATGCATTTTAAACAGAGACGTGGCACAATAGAAGTGTTGTGAATCATCATCATCACTACCACCATCATCACTACTATTATCATTATCACCATCATCATCACCATCACCATTACCACCATCATCACTCCCATCATCACCATCATCATCACCATCAACATCATCATCATCATCATCCTCATCATCATCATCATCATCACTATCATCATCATCATCATCATCATCATCATCATCATCAACATCATCATCACCATCATCATCATCACCATCATCATCATCATCATCATCACTATCATCATCATCATCATCATTATCATCGTCATCATCATCATCATCATCATTATCATCTTCATCATCATCATCATCCTCATCATTATCATCATATTTCTCTTTCTCATTCTCTCATTCTTGTTCTCCTATCACTGAGTAACAATATTTATTTTTTTCAATCTCTAAATTCAGGAGAAGCTAGCTGGATAGTTACCCTGATTCCTGTTGGTGAGGACTGAGCAGACTCTAGCTCGATGTGTACAGAACCTACATCAGCACCGCTCCGAGGACGATACTCAACTACAAGAAAACAAAATAGATTCAAGTCAATTGCATCACTCCTCCGAAAATACTCAAGTGTTGTCGATTTCAACAGATTAGCTCTCGATAGCGCCTTTCCGGTTTCAGTATTACTCCAGCTACAACAAGCAAGACACCATATGTGAAATAAAGGGTTCTGGCTTTTTTGTGTGCTGAAGGTTAAAAACTGTAAATGCTAGACAAGAGATTATGGTTTATGAATAAAAGTAAGTGTTTTATAAACATGTTTTATAATTGATGATTCATCAATAAACAGAGTGTTCAGACAAGAGATTATGCACCTTATAAAAAGAAAAAAGATATTAAATAATTTAATATGTACAAATGATTTCATTCTTGATACTGCAGGTCTTAAAGGAGTGTTCAGAAGAGATTTCTTATCTGAGGATTCATCATAAAGGGGAGTTTAGACAGAAGATTACATACCTGAAGGTTCATGTATGAAGGGAGAGTTTAGACAGAAGATTACATACCTGAAGGTTCATGTATGAAGGGAGTGTTCAGACGAGAGACATCATGTCCACTGCTCCTTAGACCATCACTGATAGCATCTTTCTGGAATAGAAGACTGGATGCCAGCGGCTGAGACGGAACTTTCCTGTGAGAGAAGGATATAATACCTGAAGTTTCTCTTCTCTAAACATGTCAAATAAATAAATGTTGTACTACTATTTGTTATGAAATAAGTCATCTTTAGCATAATTTAAGTTAGATTAAGTTAATTTATTCAATTATCTGTAACAAACTGTAATTTTGTAACGTAACATAGCGTAACATACTGTAATTTTGTACTGAATAATATTGTGTAATCGTGGTGCTGTCGTCCCGGCTTTTATTTCGTGTAAGGACATTGCTTCACTTAATGGCTGCTGGGACAACAGCACCACAGCGCCTAGAAACAATATATTAGGGGCGTTATAACTGTGATCTATTATTATTATGTATGGTGTCCTTCAATATAATATTGGCAAAGACTGTGTCAAATTCTCTGACAAGGCCTGCATGAGATACATGTAAAGACTAATCCTGAACTAATAATACTACTACTACTACTAATGATGAAGAAGAATTTATACAGCGCATTTTTCATATACATGTAAAGGTGATGTTTTAACATTGACTTTGGCTCAGTGCTTGTGGACTCAACTATAACAATGATAATGATAATAGTGGAGTCTTGTATAGCGCTCATGTCAAGCACATTGCCACTCCTGACGCTCCATTATTAATACCTTGGTTTTAGCACGGCTGCCGTTACAGCACTCAAGCATTTCAAGGAACAAATTCCTGCCAGGTACCCATTTACATCACCTGGGTGGAGTGTGGCAATTGTAGATTAATGTCTTGCCAAAGGACATTAGTGCTGCAACAGGGATTCGAACACCTCTACGATACTGTTTGTAATACTACATCTACTGCTGCTACTAGATGTACTTCAGCAGTTGCTCAACACATTAACAGTATTTCCTCAACAAACTCTGAACAACTGCTGCCACATTTGTACAATCATCACAGCTGCTGCTGCTGATATATTACAGCAACACATGAACATTATACTTCATCTTACAAAATGAGGGTGAAAAGAGAGTCTCTAAGACTAATGTATGCTGCTGCTGCTGCTACAACTACTACTACTACTGCAACTACTACTTCTGCCGCTGCTGTTGTAACTCCTACAAGAAGATTGAGATCATGTCTTACCTCTGATTATTGTCCACATTGAATGGAGGTAGAAGGTAAGGAGCTGTCTTCTGTCTCGTATCAATCACCTGAATCAAAATATAAACAGCAGCACATTAACGTTATAATTCATCTTACAAAATGAGGGTGAAAAGAGACTAGTGTATGCCGATGCTCAATATATGTCATACATTAAAATCCTGAGTTTCCCTATTTCTAGCCTTCTCTTTCTCTCTCTCTCTCCCCCAGTCATCTCCCTTAAAATATTTAGTATACAAATATACACTGTCTTGAGAGGTTCTGGTTAAAACTATGCACAAGAGGTGACTCCAATAGTACTATTTGCTGAGGGGCGCAGCCCGAAGCAAATGGTACTTCTGAAGTCACCAAGGCCCATAGTTTAAACCAGTACCTCGAATAGAAGGCATGGTATATTTGTTTTACATCCTGCATCAAAAATTAATTTTTATAAAAAATAAAAAATAAAACATTTTGGGAAGAAAAACAAATTTAGAAACACGCAGGCCAGACAAAAAATGTCAATTTTGATCTAAAAAGATTTTAAATATTTTGTTTTCATTAAATTAAGATTTGAAGAAAAAAATAAATTCAATTAAAAAAAAAAAAAATCACATTTTTTTTTCAATTCCCAAATAGTACTCCCAAATAGTACTCTCATATAGTAATTTCTAAAAATAGTTCAAATATTTCTGGTCATGTGACGAGCTCTCAACCAATCAAAAGCCAACAAATTTTTGATGCAGGATATAATAGTACTTATGTTTTAGCTAATGTATCAGAGGCTAACATCATTGATAGTAGCTAAGAATCAGAGTAGTTTAGAATCAGACCAGTTTTAATCAAAGTACATTTTTAATCAAATACTGATTTTTTTTTTTTCATTCAAAATGTTTTAACAAGATGCAGTCGATAAATCTGAATATCGGTCAAGTAAAAGTATCAATTTAAATCTATCTATTTTTTTTCTCAAAAGAATGCAAACTTTATGAACTTCAAACAAGTCTGGGATGGATTAATTTATTTTGTCAAATTAATTATCCTTGATATTCTATTACCATGATGGAGGAATTTCCAAATCGAATTATTTGTTTTACATATATATATATCATGAGAAAGTATTGAGTTCTGCTTGGAGTTCAATTTGGTTTATGTATTTGTGCATACCCTTATTATTGATATACTATTTTTGCAACTATAAGTTATAGGGGGGGGGTGCAATCTACAAGCCATGCTTTTCAGCAGTCCCCTCCATGACCAACCTGTTTTATATGCCTGTTGTACACTGTGGACCAATTCCAAATATATTGTTAACTTTCATTGTTTTACTATGTACAATGCAAACCCACATACTTTATTTATTTTGTTGGAAATGGAAATAAATGAAATGCACAAGAAATAATGATTCTCTACTAAACAAGAGGAAAGAACCTGTCAATCCAACCACATAAACGTTTGCATCCTACCTGAAACCATTTAATACCTGGGTGGAGAGTGGCAAAGGTAGAATAATGTCTTGGCAAATGACATCACTGCTACAGTAGGACTCCGAGAAGGCGAGAACCATACACATTTGAGTGATGTTTCCATTAAACCATAACACATATTATTATTAATATTATTATCATTATTACAGTCGTCAGACTGTAAATCACAGGGTTCACAGTTCGAGTCCCGCCGCGGCACTAATGTCCTTTGGCAAGACATTAATCTACGCTTGCCACTCTCCACCCAGGTGTTAAATGGGTACCGGTAGAAAGACATTCCTAAAATGCTGTGAGCGTCAAAATCGGCAGCCTAGCATAACCGGGTAATGGTGGAGCGCCTTGAGGACCTTGCAAGGTCGATATGTGCGCTTTATAAGAATCCAATATTATTATTATTATTACTCAATAAAACAGGATATAAACTCTTCGGATATTTCAGCCTACAACAGAGATAGAAGTAGAATTATAGGAAGTGACTGAACTTACCGACCATACATGTTGTCCAAGCGCTGGTATAGCTGTGAGTTGACTGATAAGATTTAGGTATCTGGCAACTAGAGCATGGACTGCACATCGATGAATGGGACTGAGCTTACAATCATTATCACATACCATGTCCTGTAAACAAGAAACAAGGTAAATTATTATGATCTTAGTGACATTGTAGACAAGAAACATGGTAAATTATTCTGATCTTGGTGACATTGAAGACAAGAAACATGGTAAATTATTATGATCTTAGTGAAATTGTAGACAAGAAACATGGTAAATTATTCTGATCTTAGTGATATTGTAGACAAGAAACATGATAAATTATTCTGATCTTAGTGACATTGTAGACAAGAAACATGGTAAATTATTCTGATCTTAGAGACATTGTAGACAAGAAACATGGTAAATTATTCTGATCTTAGAGACATTGTAGACAAGAAACATGGTAAATTATTCTGATCTTAGAGACATTGTAGACAAGAAACATTGTCAATTATTCTGATCTTAGAGACATTGTAGACAAGAAACATGGTAAATTATTCTGATCTTGGTGACATTGTAGACAAGAAACAAGGTAAATTATTGTTATCTGAGTGACATTGTAGGCAAGAAACATGGTAAATTATTCTGATCTTGGTGACATTGTAGACAAGAAACATGGTCAATTATTCTGATCTTAGTGACATTGTAGACAAGAAAAATGGTAAATTATTCTGATCTTGGTGACATTGTAGACAAGAAAAATGGTAAATTATTCTGATCTTAGTGACATTGTAGACAAGAAACATGGTAAATTATTCTGATCTTAGTGACATTGTAGACAAGAAACATGGTAAATTATTCTGATCTTGGTGAAATTGTAGACAAGAAACATGGTAAATTAATCTGATCTTGGTGACATTGTAGACAAGAAACATGGTAAATTATTCTGATCTTGGTGACATTGTAGACAAGAAACATGGTAAATTAATCTGATCTTGGTGACATTGTAGGCAAGAAACATGGTAAATTAATCTGATCTTGGTGACATTGTAGACAAGAAACATGGTAAATTATTCTGATCTTGGTGACATTGTAGACAAGAAACATGGTAAATTATTCTGATCTTAGTGACATTGTAGACAAGAAACATGGTAAATTATTCTGATCTTGGTGACATTGTAGACAAGAAACATGGTAAATTATTCTGATCTTGGTGACATTGTAGACAAGAAACATGGTAAATTAATCTGATCTTGGTGACATTGTAGACAAGAAACATTGTCAATTATTCTGATCTTAGTGACATTGTAGACAAGAAAAATGGTAAATTATTCTGATCTTGGTGAAATTGTAGACAAGAAACATGGTAAATTAATCTGATCTTGGTGACATTGTAGGCAAGAAACATGGTAAATTATTCTGATCTTAGAGACATTGTAGACAAGAAACATGGTAAATTATTCTGATCTTAGTGACATTGTAGACAAGAAACATTGTCAATTATTCTGATCTTAGTGACATTGTAGACAAGAAACATGGTAAATTATTCTGATCTTGGTGAAATTGTAGACAAGAAACATGGTAAATTAATCTGATCTTGGTGACATTGTAGACAAGAAACATGGTAAATTAATCTGATCTTGGTGACTTTGTAGACAAGAAACATGATAAATTATTCTGATCTTAGAGACATTGTAGACAAGAAACATTGTCAATTATTCTGATCTTAGAGACATTGTAGACAAGAAACATGGTAAATTATTCTGATCTTGGTGACATTGTAGACAAGAAACAAGGTAAATTATTGTTATCTGAGTGACATTGTAGGCAAGAAACATGGTAAATTATTCTGATCTTGGTGACATTGTAGACAAGAAACATGGTCAATTATTCTGATCTTAGTGACATTGTAGACAAGAAAAATGGTAAATTATTCTGATCTTGGTGACATTGTAGACAAGAAAAATGGTAAATTATTCTGATCTTAGTGACATTGTAGACAAGAAACATGGTAAATTATTCTGATCTTAGTGACATTGTAGACAAGAAACATGGTAAATTATTCTGATCTTGGTGAAATTGTAGACAAGAAACATGGTAAATTAATCTGATCTTGGTGACATTGTAGACAAGAAACATGGTAAATTATTCTGATCTTGGTGACATTGTAGACAAGAAACATGGTAAATTAATCTGATCTTGGTGACATTGTAGGCAAGAAACATGGTAAATTAATCTGATCTTGGTGACATTGTAGACAAGAAACATGGTAAATTATTCTGATCTTGGTGACATTGTAGACAAGAAACATGGTAAATTATTCTGATCTTAGTGACATTGTAGACAAGAAACATGGTAAATTATTCTGATCTTGGTGACATTGTAGACAAGAAACATGGTAAATTATTCTGATCTTGGTGACATTGTAGACAAGAAACATGGTAAATTAATCTGATCTTGGTGACATTGTAGACAAGAAACATTGTCAATTATTCTGATCTTAGTGACATTGTAGACAAGAAAAATGGTAAATTATTCTGATCTTGGTGAAATTGTAGACAAGAAACATGGTAAATTAATCTGATCTTGGTGACATTGTAGGCAAGAAACATGGTAAATTATTCTGATCTTAGAGACATTGTAGACAAGAAACATGGTAAATTATTCTGATCTTAGTGACATTGTAGACAAGAAACATTGTCAATTATTCTGATCTTAGTGACATTGTAGACAAGAAACATGGTAAATTATTCTGATCTTGGTGAAATTGTAGACAAGAAACATGGTAAATTAATCTGATCTTGGTGACATTGTAGACAAGAAACATGGTAAATTAATCTGATCTTGGTGACTTTGTAGACAAGAAACATGATAAATTATTCTGATCTTAGTGACTTTGTTGACAAGAAACATGGTAAATTATTCTGGTGTTAGTAACATTGTAGACAAGAAAGATGGTAAATTATGTTGATCTCAGTGACATTGTAGACAAGAAACATGGTAAATTATCGTCTTCTTTGTGCATGGCTGATCGTCAATGAAACGGAGTTAAGTCTTTTGTCAACTCTGTTCGTTGCTACGGCTGGCAGCCGGTGAAAACGAACTCATTTGACCAAATTATGGAAATGCAAGCATTACTTTTAAACAAACAGAACTTTGTTATTCCTGGCTCATTTTTCCTGATTGAGGTGTCATATGAAAGGGCAGAAATTGAACTTTCTAGAAATGTGATTTTCTCTTTGAAATTCAGATACCGCCCGCCAAATGATTTTTTGTTTCCTCTCTTCAAATTGATTTTAATGACTCATGCGTGAGATATAAATCATATTAGTTGCATCAAATGAAAGAGGAGGATCTTAGCTTTACAAATATGTGTCATTTATTTATTATAATTGTGATTAAGTTATGATAAAACATCGATGTTTCTCGGTTTCGTTTTTTCTGGGACGCACTGTATATATAAAGGTTGGAGAATGTATGAAGATCCATACCTGTAATGCTAAAGAAACCTTGACTAGATCAACAAGAATATCATCTGTTCCAAACTCGACACAGAGCAGCGCCAGTGTGGTGAAGATAGCGACATAGTTCTCACACTTGTTAGCTCTGCATCGTAGATTCTCATAGATATGCCACTGGATGTCTGCTCCATTCTAGACCAAAATAATAAGAGTTTTTAAAATCTTTTGTTAATAATAATAATAATAATCCATTTTTTTGTATAGCGCTCAATACACCGATCCAACGATGTGCCTAAGTGCTTTACATCATTTTTATAAACAATGTGTGATAGGCATTTATAAATATATGAAAATGCATCAAGTATTAACGGTATAACAAAGTTCTGGTATGGGGTCAGGAATTTGGTTCACACGAACATATTGGAAGCATATGCGATTTTACAATGTTCAATGATCGTTGTCGCGGTTGAATTCGAGTCTAAAGTTATGAAATTGTAAATAATAAACTCTTTATGTTGTATAGCTTCCTCTCAAGACTGATATTACTTTACCTTTAAAACAATGTTTCTCGTCTACAATCGACCGATTAGCTATTCCCGTGTGGAAGCTATATATCAGAACTGCATATTCTGAGATTTTCATGGTAGCAGCTACCATGGAATGGCCGTAGGCGTTATTTGAAATACCGGTATTTGAAATTTACCTGGAGCACCGGTAAATTTTTTATTATTCAATTTCTCGAAAGCAGACGTATTTTAGGTGCTAAATTTTCTAGTGCTTATAATACATCCAGAGGGGCATCCAAATATATCAAATTGTAAAGAATTACTATCAATCCAATTTTCGAAATTTCCCAAAACTTTGCATGAATGAATATCTCATATTCATTTCATGACTGGGTTAATTTTGTTTGGGTCTTTTGTTTGTTTACCTTTCTAAGGAATGATATATCTTGTCTAGATGGTTTCTCTACTCTCAGATTGAGCTCAGAGATGTTTCTAGGAATGGCAATGTTTCTCCTCAGTTTGTTTGTGTTGTCATGACGATCAATCAATGTTTGAAGAATCTCTTGCACAGTGTAGCGGATGTCTGTGGATAAAGTTCAAAGTCAAATCTTATAGTTGCGAAACAATATTACAGTCAATATAATTACAGGATGAAACAAATACATTTGTATGCATGACTTTACAGAAATGCCAGAAATGTTAGCTGGAATGTCAAATCAAGGCTAAACGTGATTTTGCAAATGTTGATACAAATGATTGAAACACTGCTTATTTTTTGCGTTATATTTGTTTCATATTCAACTCTGATTCAACTGCTGATATTTCTATTTACATTGAGTTAAACAAAATCGAAGAAATCAGACAACTTTTTGAGGTGGTGCAAAAACTAAAGATACCAGTATACTTGAACAACTGTATGCTTATGCTGCACAAGAATAAAAACACTGGTGCAGTACCTGTACATATATATATATATATATATATGTACATGATGATAAATAATTAAGTTACATTATGTAGGTACATGAAAGAATGGACGATAAAATATTCTAACTTTTATATCATCCTGACGGTCACTACTAATAATGCATCAACAATAAAAGTACCATTTAATTGAAAGGTGTTGTTAGATATTTCTTTTTAAAATTGATCTCATGCAATCCAAATGACAGAGCGACTCGAAAACTACTTTTCAAATTATTCCCATTTAAAGATTTGTTTATCTTCAAACTGCTTTCCATCCCGAAAATTGGTTTAAAACTTAAAAGACTAATAGAAATGTTATAGTAGAACACGTCCACAATTTTTTTTATCGGAAATAAGTCAGTTTTATAAAAGTTTGAGGTGATTTAGTGCTAAGGCCCTTCTGCTTAACGCTTCATTTTTTTACCTGAAATTCGAGCTAACGCCCTCCTGCTAGCCAGGCGACGACAAATCTATAAATCTTTGTTCAAGTTATCAGAATGATAAGCCAAGGCTCTGACATAATTCATCTCATAGACAAGTACAGCTAGTCAAACCTGCCTATAGCGACCACCCAAGGGGAAACAAATAGTGGTCTTTGTAGACAGGTGGTCACTTAACCTGGGGGGTGTTTCATAACGCTGTTCATAAAGTTACGCATGACTTAACAAACGACTTGTATATGAAGAGCCAGATGGGATGCTCAATCATTATTAACTGCATCAACTAAAGTTGAACTGTGCAGATGTAGATTAACATTTGTATTATAACAATTTTTTTTTAATGCAAAGTATATTTTTTTGCCATACCTGTAATTTAATTGAAGTTATTGGAAATATAGTCACACTTTGTTAAAACATCAGGAAAAACTTTGGCCATCCTATCTGGCACTTCATATTCAAGTCGTTCGTAAAGTCATGCGTAACTTTACGAACAGCTTTATGAAACACCCCCGGGTTTGATGACAAAAGCATTTGTGTTAGTAATTGCCTATGCCCTCACAGTGACCATATTGTTGGAATACTCCCCAGGGAGTGGAGATGGTGCACATTGTGCATGAATGAAACCGATGACCGGGTAATAATATTTTGTAAAGCGCTTAGAGACGATATACCGTATTAAAGCCCATCTGTACTAGTGAACAGGAGGGATTAGACCACCCTGTAAGGTCACTGACAAGTGGTTATGTCATCAAATCAGCTCTCAATTAATATAAGAAAAAGAGGATCATGGGGGACCAATGGTCACCGTTTAGGCATTGTTTGCTATATAGAGGGCGCTAGTAGCTACAAGTAGTGCAGTGAGGCTTTAAGCATCATTTTTAAAAGCGCACACTTGCTAATCTAAGCACATGTATATTCTAACCTGGATCAGGAACGACGGACATGTTGAGCAACGGCTGCATGAAGGATGCTGGGAAGGTAGACGCCATGGAAACTGTCACATACTTTCTACCCACCTACAGCGAGTACAGAATTAAAGATAAAGTGGAGTTCAGGGACCTGTTTCACAAAGATCTTTAATAAGTTGAACTTATCTCTAAGTTGGACTTATGGATATAATGTTGTATGTTAGATGTATTTTGTACTTAATCGGAAAGAACTTCTATGCACGAAGCAATGCGGAATGAAAAAAAGGTAATATGAGTTATCAAAACAACTGATCATCTTCACCATTATATGCTTATCGTATCAACGTTTGCCAATTTGTGAAAGAATCACCCCCCTTGCTTTACATCATAAAAATAATGAAAATGTAATAAATTCTTACATAAACTCATGTATATTACAAATGGTAAGTTGTTTCAATGACTCTCTCACTAATACCACCTATAGCCATTAAAGGGATCCGGTAACTTTGTCTCAGATTCTGAAACAAAATTCTGGATTTAGCTCATGCTGCAATTATAATTATAAAACTTTAGGTCAGCCAGGAACCCCATGACTTTTCCAAGCCGATCGCATGTCTGATTATCAAGATATTTATGATTGGAATTACAAATTTTGAAAACCGTTTGCCAAACGGTTTTCATAACACTACAGTCTATTGGGGAAAACGAGTATGGTAAAACTGGTCACTCAAAGATTTTTACTTTTTTGAGGCACTTCTTGATCATTTTGAAGCGCAATTTTTTTAGGGCTTCAATATTACACCATATCACGGACACTGATAACACGTATTTGTTAAACGATCCCTTTAAAAGGGGAAGAGATCAGAATCTAGTTTCATACCTCCAACAAACTTTTCAGTAGAATGCTCTGCAATAAGAGATCTCCCTCGCTGTAATTCAATCACAAAACCAAACAAACATTGTAATGAAAAACTCTGAAAACATAAATATGACGAAATATATCCTTCCTACTGAAATACAGTACATGTATCTAATCATTCACAAAACACAATTGTTAACATTTACAACGGTATACATGTAGGTACCACATACCTGCCAACATTTGAAAATGAGAATTAGGAATTTTTAGCATGGTATGCATTCAAAAATAGGAAATCGCACTTGCAGCGGCAGTGTAACTGGCAATACGCGGTAAATCTGTACCAAAAAGCGAATACAAATTTGCTGCTTGGTCATGCAGCCATTCAACAAACACAACACGTGATCTCTCAAACCGTGGCACATGATAAAACAAGCTTAATTTAGCTTTAGCACCCTAAAAAAATATCAAAAAATATATATATATTTTAAGAAATTATTAAAAAAACATAAAAAAAGGAGAAAAACAAATCTTTGAAAAATCAGAATATTCCAAATTTTTAGGTCCTAAAGATTCAGCAAATCAGAATATTCTGGATTATTCGGAAGGGTTGGCAGGTATGGTACCATTTAAATTATCAATGCAACCTATTATAGACTATCTGCAATTGAAGAAGAATGCCTCAAGTAGGGCAAAAACAAGGAACCCTTGGATTCCATTTCTGAGACGCTGGAGCCCCTGAGCGATACCATTTGGATTCAATCATTTGACAAGATAATAAATAGATTCAAAATTTGCACACCCTCCCAAATTATATAAAAACATGACCTTATTTTCAATTTCACCACTTTACATTCTTTGTTATCATTAGGCTCTGTTATCATTATGCCCTGTTATCATTAGACCCTGTTATCATTATGCCATGTTATCATTAGGCCCTGTTATCATTATGCCATGTTATCATTAGGCCCTGTTATAATTAGACCCTGTTATCATTATGCCATGTTATCATTAGGCCCTGTTATTATTATGCCCTGTTTATCATTAGACCCTGTTATCATTATGCCATGTTATCATTATGCCCTCTTATCATTATGCCTTGTTATCATTATGCCCTGTTATCATTATGTTATCATTATGCCCTCTTATCATTATGCCCTGTTATCACTATGCCCTGTAATCATTAGCTCCTGGAAACGAACAAGAAGAAAACATGTATATATATGAAAAAAGACAACTTTATGAACACATGGTCTGTATGCAGGTACAAGTTGCTGTAGTATATTTCAATGAGAGAGCTACATGTCCAATGTACATGTCCAGGGGGGTGTTTCACAAAGACTAAGATCGACATTAAGTTGGACTTAACTACATGTATGGCAGGCCATTCATGCCACTACATGTCTCTAACCATTGGTCTCTCAATTATGATCTTTAGATATTTTTCCTTCAATTATGAACTATCAAAAAAATGTAAATTCTGTAGATTTGTGACCATGATTTGTACGTCCCTTGAGAAACCAATGCAAGGATTGGTTAGAGCAACTAATGGCATGAACGGCCTGCAATAGTTAAGTCCAACTTAAAAATAAAGTTGAGTTCTGGTCATGCGATTGCATTGTGAAAGAAACCTTGTGGAATTGATCAGAAAATGCTGATCATCTAGCATATAAGTATTGGTGTGTACTGCAAGCATCAAAATGATATGAAATTTGGCCCAGTCTTGGTAAAGTTACAAGCACTGTACACAAAAAGCTGTACATGGGACTACTTGAACATGTGGCATAAAAACCTGTCACAATTTTTGTGATGTTACATGCCATATGTAGAATATTAAGGCATTTGAAGAGTAATGCTTTTCAGATAACATTTTTTATCTGATCTTCTTCCATCCTAGCTTGCATACCTAATACAATGATAACGCTCACAAATTATTTGTCACCTCTTCCTAGAACTCAGCTTTTCTATAGGTTCCTGCACATTTCACAGTTTGTACTTTTGTCTGGGTTTCCTTTAAATGATATTAGTTGTCAAACAAATGTGATGATTACCTTGTCAATTAATATAATCATTTTTTTTAATATGAAACAATATGTCTTTTATGTATATTTTGTTATCTGTATTATTTCTGCATGTGAAATGTGAAATTAATAAACTCAAACTCAAACTCAACTCAAGCTTCTCTTTAAAGTTGATCTTAGTCTCTGTGAAACACTCCCCAGACAGATCCCAGACAGATTTATTATGACTCACCCTTTGGAGTAGATGGCTGAGTCCCTACCGAGATGTTCTTGACTACCGGTAGGTCGGGGGAGTGGTATCTTACCCATGATAAACATCATGATCTCAATCTTCTGATAGTCTGGTAAGATACTCGCAAATGCACCTGTAACGATGAGGATGATAATCAATGTCATCTTGGATGAGTGTGGCAAATAAAGATCAGTGTGCTAAATATATTACTCATTGCTGATATAGTATTGAAAATAATATCGCTAGTGACATTTGTTTGTCTCTCAATGTATGGTCAACAAGGGATCAAAAGATCACGACCATACATTGTGAGACAAACGAATGTCACTAGCAATACTATTTTTGAAAGATCAGTGTATTGCAAAAGGACATTGGTGCTGGGGCAGGGGCTTGAACCCCATTCCTTGTGATCCACAGTCCAGTGGCTCACTCCTTAGAGTAGACCATCACATCTCTTCAATTAAAGAAATAGTAATGATCTCTATAAGAAGCGTGAATTGGTTTATTTCTGAAATGAAAATAAGAGAGAAGTTTTATTTTGCAAACTGATTTATTCACAATTGACACAACACTAAATATCGCAATCTGTAGTGGTTTCTTGCTGTGAGAATGGCTGTCCTGTACAATTCTCGAAAGTTTCATGTTTCCAAAGTTCTAGGGGGGGGGGGGGTGTTTCACAAAGATCCTAAGTCAAACTTAACTCTAAGTTGGACTTAAATATTATGGAGAGCCAATTGTAGCCTTGAAATAAAATATATTCAAAGCAAAAATTGAAGTATTTTAGACTATTCATAAATTCCACATCAAGAACATAAAATTTCCCATGATAATGGAAATTATGAATAATTTGAATCAACATTTAATGCCTTTTAAAATAACTTTAAAAAAATATTTTCAAAGATGCTAACGGTTTTCCATAATTGTTTCCAACTTAGAGATAAGTTCAACTTAGAATCTTTATGGAACACCCCCCTGGTTTCATTACCTATCGTATCGATGATAGCTTCTTCAAAGAGAGCCTCTTCCCTCTCATCCACGTCTTGTGTGACCTGTCTGTTTGGTTTGGGTGAGGGGGTATGACCTCCACCAGATAATCTCTTCTCAACCGATGACCTTAAATGTCGTAGGAGGGTGTTGAAGACTTCCAACACAGATGTCCCTGTCATTAAAACAACAAGTTTGCTTGATTAAATATTCAATTCTCAATTTTAATCTGGACCCTGTTGCACAAAACTTACCATAGATAGTAACTTTGCCATCAATGGTAAGTACCATGGTAACCTTGATTTTGAATGGCTGTTGAGCCCTGTTATCATGGTAGTTGCCATTGATGGCAAAGTTACCATCAATGGTAATTTTTATGCAACGGGCCTGGTACTTTATTAAAAACAAAAACGTCTCAACGTGAATTGAATCATAAACGCACTACAAGCATCATACAAAATTCAAAATGAGAATTTTCATGAATCATAATTATTAAAGAAAATTCATTGAAAAAAACAGCCTTACAAAAAGGTAGAATAAATGACTGAATGATTAGAAATAAATTTGTTTTTTAATTGAAACAGCCTGATCCTGATCATATGAGACTATCAATATTACAAAAGTGAGAAATAAACAAGTCACTATGACTTAGATGTTGCTTGTAAGTATTGGCTTGCATGGTAATGTAGATGTACAGTACATGTAGGCTTGCGGATGCACCATGTGAGAGAGGGAAGATTGAGGAGTCCTGAAAAGGACTCTCGGTAATCTTTCTTGAGGGTGTGTAGTCCTGAAAACGACTGTTGGTGTAGTCTTGAAAAAGACTGTTGGTTATCTTTCTTAATAGTTTATAGTTCTAAGGAGAACTATTATATATCACTATGACATTTCAAAGATTTTATTTGAAAGGAAATCCAGCTTGAACTAAAAGGAGGGATGTAGGACTTACCGACCGCTCCGTCCGCTGCTATGGCAACCGTTTGTTTGAGAACCTCAACGATGCTACGTTTGATCCGAGGAGAGTTATTCATATTCTCATCCAGGTGAAGAAGAAGATAATGAGGTGCAACGTACAGATACTGGGACTGAAAGGGATCAAATATACACAGAGTTTGGATAACATCTTATGTGGAGTTCCTCAAGGGAAATTGGGTATAATTAAATGTATTCATCCCATCTTTTTTTGCTCATTTCTCAGGTATGTTCCTACTCTCATCCAAATGAACTAGAAGATGATGAGGTATTACATATAAAAACTGGGATTGAGAGGGGTGGGATACACACAACTTGTACATGCTATATTATACACAGGCAAGATAATGGAGTATGTTGAAAGAAACTGGAATTTTAAATATCTTTAAAAATATGATAAAACACTGAGAGCCGAAAGCGAGGCGTACAAAGGGGGTCCAGGGGGCAGTGATCAATGTTGATCAATGTGATTGATCATGATGTCTCTCAAAACTGTGAAGGCTTCATCAATAAAGGCCGGGGGAAAGCCAATGAGATTTCATTAATCAAGATTTTTTTTTTTTTTTTTTTTGGCCCACAAATATTTTGGCCTTAAAAAAAAAAAATTGGATAACCGCAGAAACGTGGGAGATTCTCATGCCTGTATACAACAGGATTGTGGTGTTTGATTGCAGCTTATCTGGAGTTCTGGGGCCCGTTTCATAAAACTTGTTATCTATAACAAATGCTAAATTTCTATGACAAATTTGTTCTCAGCCAATCAGATGCCATGATTTCAGTAGCTTATAACAGTAGCTTGTAACTTGATATTGATATCAAGTTTTATGAAACAGGGCCCTAGTTTAACGGACTGCACTGTGAGAGAACTTTCGGTTACATAAATTCCATTTGTTTAATCTTTCTTTGCTCATCACTCAGCGATTATTTTGAGGAGAGTTCATTATATTCAACATATATACCCATACAGGTACTATTAGTTAATACATCTGTAATACATACAATCTGTACAGTTAATATTTCTATTAGAAGGGACAGATCATTTTCAAACTTCCTAGCATGATATCTAGCATAACTTACCTGCATTGAATACATGATGACCTTGAAAACCTTGACAGCAAAGTCAGTCGGAAGCCAGATCTCATGAAGGTCTAGATGTCTAAATAAGAGATCAAGTCCAAAATAACATTTTAAAGTTTAAATATTGATTTAACTGTAAATTATATAATATTAGGGAGGTGCACAGTAATCACAGGTAAATAAAGTTAAGTTCCAATACCTGAAATGATTCCATATTTTGCCATATGGAAGGCTTAACATCACATGTGTTGATGTAACTATGCACAGGATCCTTCAGAATCAAATTCAGGAGGACTTTGAATTTATTGAATATCATATCATATCTCTATATTGTCAAGATCTCGTTGTAGACTAGGAGAAAGGTTTGCAGTGTCTATTACTCACCTAAGCACTGGTTTGAGTACAGAATGGATGTTATTATAAGCGGCGCTACACATGACATTCCTCAGGCAAGTCTCAGCGAGGGCAGCGGGTCTCTCCTCTACGTTGTCTGATACTGGAGACTCATGGCTACAAAGTCAAGCATATCAATGTGGCTATGAAATGGTTTATAGTACACACTTGTGAAGCTCATGCATGGAGAAAGAGGATAATAATGACTGCTGATGGCTAAGAAAGCAGGTATAAACTAGTAGGTAGGAAACCAGGGAGGGGGGGGGGGGGGACGGGGTTGGGGGAGGCGGGGCTACAGCTTCAAGCCCTATCAAAGGGACATGAAAGTTAGGCTTAATACCCTATCAAAGGGCAATAAGTTGGTTTATAACCCCAGTTACTAGGCCACTGCTCAAACAATGTGCCATTCATTTAACTGCAGCAAGAGCCAAGAATCCCCCACCTCCCATTTCACATTATACCACATCATAAGTGTGTGTGTTGGGTTTCAATCAGATCGTCACCATCCAAAAGACATGACTAAGTTTCAAACCTGCGTCCTCGGTTTAATCCGTTTGTAACTTCCACTGTTAGCTGGATTACAGGCGTACGCCACAACGCCTACTTAAGGGACCCTTCTCCAGCTTGATCCTAATCTCTCTTTTAACCATACTTCTACTGCAGGGTTATACTGTAGGGTTATACATGTACCTACAAGTATGAGATTTAGTTTATAGCCTTTATCATGGATCTGACTTTCATGACAAGCATTACAAAAGAACTTCCTTTGTTTTGATATTTTTCAGTATTAATTGTAGGCACTTGGTTTCAAACTAATATGCTATAATTGTTAACTACATGCAATCTTTTGTTGTAGAAATACCGCTCTGACATAAAATACAGGGGAAATTTTGTCTTTTATTTTTTGTCTTTAGAGAAACCAACAATATTTTGACAAAAATCTGAATAGTATTTCAAGGTTCCTGCTTGATTCAAGAACAGATAACTGACCCTCCATGAAAGATTTAGACGTAGTTGGTTTAGAACACAATAAGCTTACTACCTTTGGTCTTTAGTCGTTTCTTGGCATGCAACTCCCTTGTACCGTCTCTGAACCGATTTTGATCAAACAAAGATGATTTTGTCATTTAAATATTATGCTCTTTCAAATTTGACACTCAGTTTTTCATTATCTCACAAAAAAATTATTTTGTGTAGCGCCCTCTGCAACAGAACTCAACTATCCCTTTAAAGGTTCCTGCCTGATTCAAGAACAGATAACCGAGCCTCCGTGAAAGATTTAGACGTAGTTGTTTTAGAACACAATAAGCTTTACTACCTTTGGTCTTTAGTCGTTTCTTGGCATGCAACTCCCTTGTACCTTTCAAAGCCTTCCTGCATGTTGAATAGAAGTGAAGGAACGATCTTCTCCATATGCTGTTTCTCCCAGATCTTCACCTGGAGTTCGTCGCTAACGGTCTTCCGTATCACTCCTTGGATTCCCTTCAGTCCAGCGATTCGAATTCTGAGAAAAGAGAGAGAAATCTCCAAGTGTATATCTACTTGAGGTACATTCAAAGTGTGCAAATCAACAACAACAAACTTCTATGTTAGTAGTAACAAGTTGTCATATTGTATTCAAAATACTAGCGTTAAATATTACTTCTTTAAAGAGATTTTGCAAGTTTTAATACACTCTCCAGTAAAACTAGAAATGTCGCAATCTATTTGCCGCGCAATCAATGCAAATTCAAGGAATTCCTTCCTACCGGTCCCCATTTACTTCACCTGGGTGGAGTGTGGCAAATGTAGATCAATGTCTTGCCAAAGGACGTTAGTGCCGCGGTGGGATTCGAACCGCAGACCTTGAGATCGACAGTCCGGCGACGTATCCACTCGTCCACGACATCTCTATACATTTTAAAGTTGTTAGTTAAATTTGTTTGGAGCGTATTATACATGTACATGAACATGGGATAAAACTCATCTGTGGGAGTCACCTGTTCGTTCCACTGGTCAGCAGAGGCCAAGAAAGAGTTAAGGGACTGGTTGTTGTTTTTTTGTTGCTCACCCTTCTTCTTTTAAATTGTTTTCCCATAGATGCCCTTTTTCTATAGAAGGGGTCCCTTGCCCCCAAGCCTCCTTCTAATCTAACATTGATTGCTGATTAGTAAGATAAATGATATAGGTTTGAACTGTGAGTCAGATACTCATAACCCCACGCCCTCGGTAGCACCCTATTAATTTGTACTATTTGAGTTTGTTTATTTATAGCTTGTATATATGAGCTCATATTTTGTGAATTATTACACATGCAATGAACATGAAACAGACTTGAGTATAATAAAATAAAGATGTAAGATTTAACAATCAAGACTGTTAGTTAGTTAGTTACCATACATACAGTATGATAAGACCATGACTCACTTTCTGCGTACACTCATATTCTCATTGTTATTATAACACATGGAACTGAATTTTGAGATGAAGAAATCATATCGTCGATGGTAGGATGGCGTATCCTCCTCAATGTTGGCAAACTTCACAAACTACAAGAGAAAAATGAGACCAACACAACATTTTCAACATTTAGCAGATTTAAAAACTGGCAAAGATCAGAGCGAGAAATTTTAAGCCGACATGGTAAATGAACCAATATTAAAGCAGTAAAAAAGGACAAGTAATCGCAATCTCTTGTCAGTTTCCTGTCAACCCCAATATCAACTAGTAACCTATATTTAATTCTTTGTGGGCACAAAAAGTTAGTGACACATTGCATTATAATTTGACTGCTAATACATGTCATTATTGTAGCAAGAAATCGATGAGTACATTCTCATAAACATTTTAATGTTTAATCCAGTTCACAAGCATACAAGTACATCAATAAAGATCTATGTTCACAACCCTTAAGGCCACTTTGAATTCTAAGAAGAAAAACAATCTTTTTTTTTAAACTCCTAAATAATAAACTATCACACTCACATCAGTTCAGACTGCCTATGGCAGTAAAAGAATTCATAAGGCTATAAAATGAAAAACATGAATAAATCCATTAAAAAGTTGCTGAAGGTATATTAATATACTTACAGACTGGGTCCCATACACCTGAAGCTCAATGTTGTTGGATTCCAGGAGTTTGTGGACCATTTTCAAGAAACTTTCCACAAATAGATTGAGAGTCTGTGCATGACAAGCCAACAAGAGCTGGTCTAAAGCCTGCATGGAAATCAACACATACCTGAAAAGAGAGGGGTAAAAACATCAAACTTTGAGAAACTGCATGTTGCGATGTCCTCACAAGGCGATAACACGGCAAGAAATAAACAATAAATACAAAAAAGAGAGATTAAGACTCTGTGATTGACATGTCAACACCACCCGGTCCAAAGCCTGCATGGAAATTTGGAAATAAACACATACCGTACCTAAAAGAGAGGGGAAAACCCCACACGGACGATAAAAATAGTTGATACAAAACACATTTGGGGGGAGTAGGAAAACGGGTCAAGAATGAAAAGGAATAGCAGTGGTTACTATAAGACAGAATATATGCCATGAAAACGTTGGGAAAAAACTTAGAGATTGGTGTATAGGATGTTCGCAAAAGGAGAGTGAGATAAGAGAAGAAATACTTTCTCCATCACTTTAAATGAAAGTTTTATCTTGAAGGATAAGATGTGCTAACTGCACTGTTTATTCTTGTTTATTCTTTTCTTACATTATTCAGGGTTTGTCATAATACAAATAGAATTGATTCTATCCCTTGTATAAAATAGAAGACAATGTTTCCAAACATATCATTTTTTTCTTCAAACTGCATTTCATGGGGAGAGACATAGGTCGTCATGACACTAAATAAAAAATCATTGATTTGCAGACTATTCACGTACAAGTCAAGTACTAAACTGCAAGCTACCGGTATCCATACCAATTTTTGGACATACGCTTCGATTCATGGTCATTCTCTTACACTAATTGAATTTCAAATATCGGTATTCAGAAATCTAAATCTATAAAAGGCAAGAGCAAACATCAACAAAGCGAATTTTGTATCACAGATAATAATAATCTGGATTTATAGAGATAATATAACCCAGTTTAACATGTTTCTTACCCAATGCGTTGTCTGTATACATCCCTGTCTAACCTCTGTGCTAGATAGCTTCCAATGCGATCAAGCTTCTCATTATGAGATACAGCATAGAACGTCAGCTTCTCCATGTTACTACGCACTAAACCCTCCTGCAAAGAAAATGAAACCAGGGGGGTGTTTCATAAAGCTGTTCGTAAAGTGACACATGACTTTACGAACGACTAGTATATGAAGTGCCAGATAGGATGCCCAAAGTTTTTCCTAATGTTTCCAATAACCTCAATTAAATTATGGCAAACAATATACTTTACATTAAAAATGTTTGTTATAATAAGAATTTTAATCTACATCTGCACAGTTCACCTTGAGTTGATGCAGTTAATAATGATTGAGCATCCCATTTGGCTTTTCATATGAAAGTCATTCGTAAAGTCATGCATAACTTTACGAACAGCTTTATGAGACACCCCCCAGTCTGAATAAGCATGTTATATCACACTAAACCACCCTGCAAATAAAATACAGTGGTCTGAATTTCCACACTAATCCCTTATATTAATCATGATAATCAAGTCAATGTCTTGGCTTTCAACATGTATATTTTTAGCTTTGACCCTACCAGTACATTTATAGATAAGTAACGATTGCATCATTTTATGCTCCAATAGTCCTGACTGAATGCTGTTATATGTACATATCTTATAAAATATATTCATGATTATATTTCAGTTTCCATCAATTGTTTTTTAAGGGCTATTTCAAGTTTGCAGATTTGCTGATTTATAAGTTCTAGAGATTCCTGCAAGGGTTGTTTTCTAATTTCTATGACTTCATTCTCCAATTATCCATGAAGGGATCGAAACACCAGTAAAACTTGATGGCATGCTAGCTATTATGGGTCTCAATTTGAAGCAAATTGAATATACTGACCCTTAACCTTTGACCTTGAACTTTGACCTTGAACTTACCTCAGCTGTGTCAGGATAGATGTTGTCCACCAGTCTCTTGTAGCGGGGCTTGCATGCCGCAAAACAGTTACAGCAACCTGCATAAAAAAAATAGTATGGGAATGCTAGTCAAACCTAGTATATACATTGAACGTTTGAGGAAAGATCATACACACACAGCAGACCATTACATTGATTAGCAAATCAAAATTATTTGATTCAGAAAGATTGTATGTAATAAAAGGGAGGGGAATTGATGAAGGATATTAATTTATAACAGCATGATTGAAATTGTAAATGGCATCAACATTTTAAAGGTAATACAAAGTTTTGGGAAATTTTGAAAATTGGGTGGATAGTGATTCTTTACAATTTTGATATATTTGGATGCCCCTGTGGATGTATTATAAGCACTAAAAAAATTTGAATATAACAATTTACCGGTGCTCCCGGTAAATTTTGATAAATTTAAAATAGCACCTACGGCCCTAGAATGGTAGCTGCGACCATGAAAATCTCAGAATATGTAGTTGTGATGTATAATTTCCAAACGGGAATAGCTAATCGGTCGATTTTAGTCAAGAAACATTGTTTTATAGCTTAATTAATATCTTGACCTTGAGAGGGAGCTATACAACATAAAGAGTTTATTATTTACAATTTCATAACTTTAGACTCGGTTTCAACAGCGACATCGGTTTCAATCACTGACAGAATCGCATATGCTTTCAATGTGTTCATTTGAACCAAATTCATGACCCCATGGCCCATACCAAAACTTTGTATTACCTTAAGATTAAATAAAAGAGGAATGTGAGTGTACTCGCAGAATAAAACTCATAAAGAAGCATTTGATGCGATGATGAGCAAGAACAAATGTTATGTAAGGTTCATACATGTAATGTTCATAAGGTTCATATTTATTGTCCATTTAACAATGGAAATTCATCGTGTTACATGGTATTGCGATAACAAATATTTAACATAGTACACTCATACAAATATCAATAAAATAATTTTTGAGTTGACAGTAAACAGAAAAAGGCAATGAAATATAAAGACCAGTTATGGTCATGCGATTGCATTGTGAAAGAAACATTGTGGAATCGATCAGAAAAGGTTGATCATCTAGCATATAAGTATTGGTGTGTACTGCAAGGTTCTGGAATCATCAAAATTTGGCCCAGTCTTGGTAAAGTTACAAGCACTGTACACAAAAAGATGTATATGGGACTACCCCCACACGTGTGTTATATCTATCTAGTCCAGATAGATATAAAAATTTACCAAATGTATCATATACATACATGTAGTAGGCGGTTTCCCGGCAAAATTTGTATCATCACGTATAAAGTCCAAACATATTCTTTCACATGATTGGTAAAGAGCTTCCATTTCATTTTTTGATATGGAGGCGTTTCCAAAACTGGTCTTTACCTTTAAGCCCACATGGTAAATAAACTAATATTAAAGCAGTAACAAAGGACCAGTAATCACAATCTCTTGTCAGTTTCCTGTCAACTCCAACATCAACTAGTAACCTATATTTAATTCTTTGTGGGCACAAAAAGTAAGTGACACATTGCATTATAATTTGACTGATAGTACATTTCATCAAAGTAGCAGGAAATCGATGAGTACATTCTCATAAACATTTTGATGTTTAATCCGGATCACAAGCATACCTGTACAAACTAATTTCACTGTACTAGCTTATAGGAGGGATTAGAAATTTGGCCCAGTCTTGGTAAAGTTACAAGAACTGTACACAGAAAGATGGGACTACGCGACACGTGCATGACACGTGCGTCATATCTATATCATATGTGTATAGAAAAGGCCAAGAACGAAACAAATAATAGAAAAAAGGCATTAGTTAAGTTATGGAGAATAACCAGTGCTGTGGATTTTTGAAAGTTTTATGGCAATAAGAAAACGAAATGGCGAGACAAAGTAATAGAAAAGTACAGCACTGAAGGTTTCCCAAATTATTAAACATGTAGGCACTGGATTGCATTTAGAGCACTAAATTTGTTTTGTTAGGCCCTTATAACTCAATATTGAGTAACCCGTCGTTCGCCCGCATTATGATTTTTCGCCCGCGTTTGCGATTGAAAATCTGAAAATTTGCTGGAGTGCTTTACATGCTCTAGTCAAAACTTTGAGTCCCTGACTATTCTGAGCTGAATTAGATCATGTAGTCATCTAACAAAATGTAGACCTAAGTAAATTAAATCTTGCTGACATTACTTTTGCCGGTATTCCCTTGAAGTCGACACAAGATAGACTACTTCAGTCGGCGCTAGTGTACTTATGTATCCATTTTAGACCAGTAACTCCGGCGTGGAGATACCCTACTAAGACATACAAAAAAATAAACTTAATCTTCATCAATTGTTCAAATAATGGTCATGATATAAAGTTGTTATATTTCTTACCCCTTTTGTGTCAATTTTGTTATCTTTTTTGGCGTATTTTTCCTAAAGACGAAGACATTATAATATACAGTTTCTCACAGGTTTCACGGCAAACCGCTGCACAATTACAATACAACTGCAAACCCTTACGACGAAGGGGTGTGGGCCCCTCGAGCGTGTGTGAAGTTTACGATCGCTAACTTCACGCACGCAGGCCTGCCCGCACACCTTCGTCAGTATACGTGATTGTGCAGCGGTTTGCTGAGCTGTGGGACCTGTGAGAAAGTGTATATTATATTTATCATGTCTTCGTTTTTACTTTTACTTTTTTAGCCAATTTTATTTAAGAAAATTACTCCGAAAAAGATGAGAAAATTGACACGAAAGGGGCAAGAAACATAACAAATTTTAAATCATGACCATTATTTGAACAAGTGATGAAGATTTAGTTGATTTTTTATATGTTTTAGTAGGGTAGACTTCTGAACTAGCGCCCCCTTCAGTCTTAAAACAACTTGATTTATTACAACATTAATCTCAATATGTGGGGCAGGGAAATTAAAAGAATCTCCCAAAACGGAATGACAAACCATTATATTGGCACTCGTTTATATAATCTGAATATAATTTTACGTTAAAATGAAGACATTTAACACATAATAACACTGTTTAATATTACCCGGCATCTTGACAGCAAAATTTAATGAAAACGCCCTTTTTTCACATGAAATCCGCCCTTTCTTTAGCACAAGAAATCAATATTCGATCAGATCTACGGTATCCTTGAAAAGACTCCCTTTTTGTCATTGATCTCCTCCATTCTCCTCTCCCCTCGCCTCCTCTCCACTCCTAGCTCCTGCATATATAGATGAGTTCTAATAATTAAACTGATATATCAGAAAGATTACTGAAACAAGCAAGATAATACTCTAAAATAACCTCATGTGTTCCATTATTATCTAAAGCTAGAAATACTTCATTACTAAACTTATTACAGAAATTATGAGAAACGGAAGTATTTTCTTACATTTTAATTTAATGTGAGTGCATGCTTTCTTGACATGCCTAAATGTTTTGTTTGTATTGACCACGATCGAGCTCCTGCTGTTTAAATAAATGATGTTCCGAGTGATGACTGAGCTTTAAAGGTAGTAGGCCTGTAGCTCTTAATCAGAAAGGAAACCATCGTTGTAAAATAACAAAGGGCGCATTAAGAATAAAACAGCTAGGGAGTATTTTAGGCACATCGGCCTTAAGTTTTAACGTTTCTATCCAACATATTTGCTGACGATGTTCTCATCTCGACATTAAAGGCTATGAGTCCCCCAAAATAATTTGCTTTTAACAGATGCAGAAAAAACAAGAGAAACAGAGCAAAACAAATCTGAGTAAAATCGGATAACTAATAAAGACGTTATGAATTTAGTTTAAAGTATATGAAAAACTATGAAACTAAAGAAACTACAGAAATTGCGAAGTTGGTTATCAGTTTGTGAAGTCATTGCTTCACTATTTATCAATTGCTTTATATATTTTTATCCCATTAATTTCCCATTTTAAAATTGAAAGATAACACTAGTGGATAGTGAGACAATGACGTCATAGAGTGAGTTGCCAATTTGTCTTGTGATTTTCAAAGTTTTTCATGTCATTAAAAATTCATAACTTTCGCAATAGTTATCCGGTCTTTGCTCAAACTTTTTTTGATTGGTTTGTCTGATTTTTCTGCTTCTATTGAAAGTAACTTATTTTTGGAGTGAATTTGCTGAAAGCTCCGAGATGATTTGATTAAAATAAATGAATGCCAGTTGAGGACGGAGAAGACATAATTATGTGGGATATAAGCGTGATATATTTAGGTCAGGAGGTTAACATATTTGATCCGGATTTGATAAACTGAGTAGAATTCTTGGATATTGCTGTGATTAAGCATTTTTCACCAGATAATTCCACTGTCTGTATGAAATGATATGAAGAAGGAATTCCAGGGGGAAAAGATTAAACAATTTCGGGGCTACTTTTTCAAGCTTGCTTGCATGAAAATAACACTCTTTAATTTGTTTTGCATTGAACTCAATGAATTTTTGGAGGGGGGCTCTTTTATGACTTTCGGGGGGCTTTTTTTGCAATTCGAGGGCAAATTTGCCCAGAGCCCCAGTGCATTTTTCCCCTGAGGAATTCGATGATTGGCAGATCATCGATCATCATCGATCACCATCATTTGTATTATTATCATTGTTGTTGTTATTATATAATTTGATTTGATTTGATATATATATATTCACCACTCATGGGTTGGATTCATTGCCTTGTCATGCAGCTTACATTTTAAAGGGGTCTATGCCAAACAATATAACCAATGCCAATGTTTAAAGAGTCAAACAAGAAAAATAATAAAACAATATAGTGAAATAAAACAAATGATAACATTATTATTATTGTTATTATTATTATCATTATTATTATCATTATTATTATTATCATTATCAAACATCATCATTATTATTATATTATCATCATTTATGCAGCGCACATAGCGCGAGTGCGCTACTTGGTAAGATGAAGTGGAATCCCCGATGAAAAGCGCTCCAGCAAAGCATAGAGAGTCAATGCTTATGCGTATTGACCTATAGCAATGACTTATTTGTTAATAGGCAGTATTTAAATACATGAATAGTCAATACACTCAAATCACAGTAATGCACACAATTATAACGATGTGGTTGATCGGCAAATTTGATAGTGGACTCACAATTTGAATTTTTAAATTATTCTTTCTAACATCAGAAAGTTACACAAATTATATTTTACTGTTATTTAAGTGTCATAAATTGTTACTAAAGTACCGATTTTGAGTGAAATTAGTTGAGTTGTTTACAGTGGTGTTTGAAATGTTGAAAATCAATAGCACAGCTTTTAACACACAGCCAGGATAGTAATGCACCTATATGTGCGATGAGTGCAAGTGCAGTGCATGCAAACTATTACTAAGTAGTACACAAGAAGGGAGTGAGTCCGCGCCCGCCGCACCGCACCTGTACCTACGATGGGGCGCCTTGTTATTATTGTGTATGATAGCAATGACGAGCTTACAAGAGAGGACTGTTCATGGGATTTAATGTAACTCCTGTAATCTGATCTGAGGAGGCATAGTTGTATCCGATATTTGATGTGCTCCCTTTGATATATTTCCTTTGTCTTTCATTGTGCGGATAGAAGTAAGATTGTGTTAACTAATTGGAAACGCGCGAAACCCCATTCAGGATGACGTAGCGTATGGAAACAAGGTTCGTAACATAACAGTCCCGTGTACTTGCATTTGTGTTGCAGTTTAGTGCTTTGCATGATAAACAAAAATAAAAAAGATTGTTGAAATAGATCTACTTACTGTTTGTCCAAAATCATACTGTTACTTATTAGTGTTTTACTAATTACTGAGACTATAATAAATTAGTTCTGTAATTTCTAGCCAATTCACACCTCATAATCATGTAAAAAACTAAAGAAATCGTCGCTGATTTTCCGGCACTTGTTCAGAAGCCTGTCCAAAATTTGACCCCTAACTCCGGCGTGGAGATACCCTACCAAAACATACCAAAAATGAAGTAAATATTCATTAAATGTCCAAATATAGATCATGTGTTAAAAGTTGTTATGTTAATTACCTGTTTCGTGTCAATTTTCTTGTTATTTTTGGAGTATTTTTCGGAAAAACATTGATATTATCTAGTCGATTTTTCACAGGTTTCACGGCAAACCGCTGCACAATATAAGTGCATACCGATGTTGGGTTGCGGGCGGGCGCGCGCCTGTGTGAAGTTATCTACCGTAATGTCTCAGATCCTCATTACGGTATTTCATATTTTCAAAGGCATACCGTGCTAAAAATTCCTAATTCTGATTTTCAAATGTTGGCAGACTTATGGACTAGAGCTAATCCACAAAAGTAAGACAAGATTATATCTTTGACAACTATCACCTTGTTTATTTATATTCAGCTACAGGTTAAAACCAAGAGTTGTAGCCATCCTATACCAAGTGTAACTTTTACTGCTACATTTTGAGCTACTTGGCTGTCATCATGCTGTATGTATTTCTCGTCAACACGGGTGAAATGCTGACATTAGATATGGCTCTTACAATGGAGAGGTAGGTTTTATTCTTTAGTCTATCATTGTCATACTCATCGACATCATCTTCAATATCATCATCACTATCATCAATATCATTTTCAACATTATCATCTTTGTCAATCATACTCATCGTCATCTTCAATATCATCTTCATCATCATTGTCATACTCAATATCATCTTCATCATCATTGTCATACTCATCAACATCATCATCACTATCATCAATATAATTTTCAACATTATCATCATTATCAACATCATCATTATTGTCATCCTCTTTACCATCATAATCTCTATCAACATCATTAACAATAACATCATCATCAATATCATCTACATCATCATTGTCAAACACATTAGCATTAAGAAATATCATCATCATCATCATCATACTCATCAACATCATCATCACTATCATCAATATTATTTTTAACATTATCATCATTATCAACATCATCATCATTATCAACATCATCATTATTGTCATCCTCTATACCATCATCATCACTCAACAACATCATCATCACTCAACAACATCATCATCACTCAACAACATCATCATCATTGTCATACTTGTCGATATCATCATCGATATCAACAATATCACTTTCAACAATACCATTATTTAACATTATCATCTTTGTCGTTCTCAATACCATCATCATCACCACCACCGCCGCCATGACCACATCATCATGCCCAAAACCATCTAAAAATGAATTGATTTAGAAATATGAACGTTTTTGTATGATTATATTCAATGAAATTTGCCATATTTCAACATGATTTAGAATGTATGACTTGATTTCATTACAAAAGCACACAAACATTACAACATAATGTATGACCAACGATTTTTAATTTTTACAAAACATACCCATCGATCTTGCTACCTTTTATTTTGAAATCCTTGTGTCCGTGAGCTAAATGATGTAAAATAGCATTTGTGGTATAATTATCATCAAAACTAGTCTTAAGACACATTTATTCAAAATTGCGTTCTATGATTAATTAACTCTGTTCACTTTGATGTGTATGCCATATATGTATTGTAATTTGTAGGTTTATTTGCACTGTTTTAGTTTTTTTTTAAATGTTATTGTTTTTCAGTCTATTTTGTGTGTTATAGCGCTTAGAGACTTCTGTGGTAAGCACTTAATAAGTAACGTTTTTTATTATTATTATTATTGTTAATGAAGTTGACCATATTTTAGTATAATGTTAATTAACAGGAATGCTTGTGATTGATGCCATAAAAAGAGTGGAATCATTACAAATATACGTGGATGTACATGTGACCAGTATTGTGTGACCAGGGGGGTGTTTCATAAAGCCGCATGACTTTACAAACGACTTTTGTCTAATCCAAGATCAATAAATAACAAATTGGATGAGCTTGAAATCATCGTGAGAGATCATGTTGTTGATATAGTAGCTTTAACGGAGACATGGGAAGTAAAAGACTCACCTCTTGAGCTGTTAAACCTAGATGGGTTTGCCACCTTCTCCAGGCCTCGTGAAAAACGACAAGGAGGTGGAGTAGCTTTGTTTGCTAAGCACATATTTCATCCTCGTTTATTGACTGATATCTCTGTACCAGATGATATTGAAGTAATATGGGTTATCTTAAGACCCCCACATTTACTGAGGAAAATCTCTTGTATTATTCTGTGTGTACTCTATTTTCCTCCAAGAAGTTCTAATGGGGCGGACTATGTTGACCATGTAATTTCGACAATTGATTTTTTACTTGTAAAATATCCTGATAACCGTACTTGGTGATTTTAATGATCTAAGTTTTCAAGAAATTTTAAGAGATGATAGTTTTAGACAAGTAGTCAACAAACCAACTAGGGGATGTAATATACTTGATAAGATTTTTACAAACTTTTCCGAATTTTATGCAAATATTTCAATTCTTCCTCCAATCGGTAGAAGCGATCACAATTGTATTATTTGGCATTCAATTACTGGTTCAAAAAATACTACTAATAAAAAGACCAGGATTGTTCGTCCTTTGAAGGACAGTGGATTACGATTATTTGGTCAATGGTTGACTGCACAAACTTGGGAAGAAGTATTTTTAGATACCTCTGATTTATCATTAACGTGTAATAGGTTAATTGACACCATTAAATGTCACCTTAATCTATACTTACCTTCGCGTGAAGTGAAAGTGAGTAGTACTGACAAACCTTGGGTAACTCCATTTATCAAATCACTTATTCGTGACCGACAAAAAGCTTTTAAAAAAGGAAACGATACTCTTTGGAGGCATTTAAGAAAAAAGTTGCTCAAGCTATTTCTGTTGCAAAAAAAAATTATTATAATACTCGTATTAAAAAGGAAAAGTTGAATAATCCTTCAGCCTGGTATAGACATATAAAGATACTTACAAATGGTAACCAGGACCATATTCCGATAATTATTCCTGGTATTGATGTTCAAAGTACGCAGTATCCTAAACAAGCAGCTAATGCAATTAATGACTTTTTTGTGTCTATTGCTTCTGATCTTTCTCCTTTAAACAGGAAATCATTACCAGCCTTTTTACCTTCTCAGTGTGAAAGTCCAGAGATTAGTTGTTGGGCAGTTTATTGTAAACTGCGTAAAATGCAGCTACATGTACATAAAGCATCTGTTAGAGACGATCTTCCTATTCGCATAATTAGAGAATTCGCATGTGAATTGAGTGTACCTGTTACTAGGATCCTTAATATATCTTTTAGACAAGGAGTTGTCCCTTCACAGTGGAGATCCGCTCAAGTAACTCCTATTCCAAAATCGCACCCACCTTGTATCAATAATCTGCGTCCTATAGCTTTGACCTCACATTTTTCTAAGTTAGCTGAATCTTTTATGGCTCAATGGTTATTGAAAGATATTGAGAAACTCATTGATATACATCAGTTCGGTAACAGACCAGGGTTATCTACTACACATTATCTTGTTGGCCTTTTACATCATCTTTATAAACATGCAGAAAACAACAGGTCTATATCAACTATTGTATGTACAGATTTTAAAAAGGCTTTTGATCGCTTGGATCACAACATTCTAATTGACAAAATGGTTAATATGCACATAAGACCTTGGATAATAAGTTGGATCATAAGTTTTTTAGAATGTCGTAAACAAAGTACATTATATGATGGAACTCTGTCTGATATTAATCCTGCTCCTCCTGAAGTTCTTTCCATTAATGACTCTACTCTATGCAATGTACAAACTCTCAAAATTCTTGGAGTAATTATACAATCTGATTTAAAATGGAATTTACATGTTAATGATTTAGTCAAAAGGTGCAATAGAAAACTGTACATGTTGAGGAAACTTAAGAAATTCAATTTACCGTTTAAAGATTTAGTAACAATATACATAGGTTATATACACTGTACGACCAATTTTAGAATATTGTGCTCCAGTGTTCCATAGCAGTCTTACAGTAGAACAAAATAATAATCTTGAAAAAATACAACGTAGAGTATGTAAGATTATTTTAGGGCCTAGTTACATTACCTATTCTAATGCATGTCAAGTATGCAATTTACCAACTCTTGAGGAGAGGAGACTAGCACTTTGTAGAAAATTCGCAAAATCCCTTTCAAATCACTCTATTTGTCAGACCTGGTTACCTAAGAAAAAAAACACTAATATCACTCTTCGCCGTATCCCCATTTATCAACAATTTCAATTCAAAACAAAAAGATTTAAAAATAGCCCACTGTCATTTTTAGTTGACATACTCAATAAAAGTTGGAAAAAAAAAAAAAAAAAACAACCTTGTTTTATTTTTTACTTTTATCATTATTGCAGGTATACTAAGTGCTTGTCTCCTCCCCCAAGCAGGCTGTTTAAAATGTACCTATTTTAATCTTTTTACCATGCTTGTATTGACTTTTATAGGACATTTGTAAACAATTACAGCTTATTTCTGGAAACTTGTGCAATGTGTTTATGGATTTTAGTTACAGAATCTAAGTCTTATTTTTTATATTGCTAGTTTTTTACATGTATATATTTAAAAGTGTTATCCATTGTGCCGAACATGTAAACATGAATATTCCAGCCTAGGCTGTCCTTCATGTAAAATTGTATTTGTATGAACCATGTTTCTGCTAATAAAAACCATTTTTGAATTGAATTGAAAATTGAATTATATATTAAAAGCCAAATGGGATGCTCAATCATTTTTTCACTGCATCAACTAAAGTTGAACTGTGCAGATGTAGATTAACATTCTTATTATAACAAACATTGTTTATACAAAGTATATTTTTAGCCATAATTTAATTGAGGTTATTGGAAATATAGTCACACTTTGTGAAAACATCAGGAAAAACTTTGGGCATCCTATCTGGCTCTTCATATTCACGTCCTTTGTAAAGTCATGCGTAACTATGCGAACAGCTTTATGAAACACCCCCCAGTATTATATTTCATATTTTCAAAGCCATCAATCTGATTACCTTTGACATGCTAGTGTCCAGCAGCTTCATGATGCCTTGTCAGAGGAGTACCAGATCCCGCATGAGAAGCAGGTGTTATTGATCAGTGGAGGGCAGAGTTTAGATCCTCAGATGAGGGTCTGTAGCTACAGTGCTGGCACGGTAAGTGTACCAATACCCCCCCCCCCCCCCCCCTAAACAGAAAAGGGTTCCATGTTGCTATACTATATACACCAGTTTACGGTTACAACAGTGCGCAACCCATGCAAATATGATGTGAGCGCACAGCGCAGGCAGTGACGCTACAATACATGCGCATCTGAAAACAATGATGACATGCCTGCGCTGTATCATATTTGCATGGGCACTATCTTAATTACGCGTAAACCATTGACCTCTAGAGGTCAATGGTTTGTTACTCGTAAATTAAAATGGGGCCCATAACCGTAAACTGGTGTATTCAAGGTATGAGTCCAACTAATACTTCTATAAAGAGATATACTGTAGCAAGTTTAAATACACCTTCAAAACATAAAAGCGACTTGTGTGTGTACGAGTTTATCCACCCGTATATCCTTACATAGTGAAATGCCAACACGGAACAAAAGTGGGACTTAGATTCAGTGCTACATGTAGGTGTTTGATGTTACTCTTTCTTTTCTTTATATTCCTGGTAGGAGGTCATTCCCTAAGTGTTTTAAAGTGCCTTACGATGGAAGCTTAGCTAAAACAGGGATATTATTTATCGTTAGCAATTTGTATTCCCAGGAAAAAGAGCTTCACTTACTTTGAGCCCTATTGTTATTATCATGTTTTCCAACTGTTTTTCTCTCTTCTTCCTTCTCCTCCATCTTCTCTTCTGCTTCCTCCTCCTCCACCTCCTTCTTCTATTTCTTATTCCTCTTCTCTTCCTCATTCTTTACCTAATCTTTCTCCTCCTTTCCTTTTTTTCCTTTTCCTTCTTTTCATCCTCTTCCTTCTCCTCCTTCTCTTTCTCCTTCTCTTCCACTTTCTCCTCCATCTCCTTCTTCTATTTCTTATTCCTCTTCTCTTCCTCATTCTTTACCTCATCTTTCTCCTCCTTCTCCTTTCCTTCTTTTCCTTTATTTTCTTTTCCTTCTTTTCATCCTCTTCCTTCTCCTTCTCTTTCTCTTTATCTTGTTCCTTCTCCTCCACTCCTTCTCCTCCTCCTCTGCCTCCTCCACCTCCACCTCATTCTTCTTCGTCCTCTCTCTCTCTCCCTGCAGGATACCAATCCTATCTTCCTGTTCAGTAAAGGAACCATAGAGTCTGCTAATCCACCTGTCACTACCAGTGTATCTCAGGCCAGGGAAGACAACCTCAAACTCCAAGTAGAGGGACTCAAGAACCTACCTCCTAGCTACAGTGCTGTAGTGGCACGCACTCAGCTAGCACTGGTAAGGAGGTTGCCATTATTTAAAGGGATCGTTTAACAATGTTAAATCTGAGATGCACGGCCCTATGCATTATCAGTGTCTGTGATATGATGTTATATTGAAGCCCTCAAAAAATTGCGCTTCAAAATGATCAAGTAGTGCCTCAAAAAAAGTAAAAATCTTTGAGTGACCAGTTTTACCATACTTGTTTTCCCCAATAGACTGTAGTGTTATGAAAACTGTTGGCAAACGGTTTTCAAAATTTGTAATTCCAATCATAAATATCTTGATAATCAGACAGGCGATCGGCTTGTAAACGTCATGGGGTTCTTGACTGACCTAAAGGTTTATAATTATCATTGCAGCATGAGCTAAATCCAGAATTTTGTTTCAGAATCTGAGACAAAGTATTGTATATTGCATGTCATGTCATGTTTTGTCTTGTCCTGTCATGTCTTGTTGTCCTGTTATGAATTGTTTTGTCATGTCTTGTCTTATCTCATTATGTCAGTTTCCTGTCCTTTGTGTCATGTTTTGTAATTCTGTTCTTTTTGTATAATTCGATTATTTAAACACTTTAAAAGGGTTTATGAAAATATGTTATTATATTATATCTATTTTACTCTGATTATTAAGACAATTAAAAATGATTTATGAAAATACTGTCCATATTATATTTATTATTGGGAACCTACAAAAACAAGCTATGCTTTCCAGAGGTTCCTGTTTCATTTCATAATTTTGACCTTACTTTGTCAACTATGTTCTTTATTGTGCAAACAATTGTTATATGAAATGAAATAAAATTGATCAATCCATCAATCAATCAACCAATCAACCAATCAATCAAGAGGGGTGGATGCAGAGAATCTCCTTTCCTGGAATATATGTTTGGCATCTGATTTTGTACAGAAGGAAGCTTGACGAATGCCTCTGTCTTTCTCTTTGAATCAAAGTGGCTGAAAAGCTATGACTCGTTCCTACTTGTGTGTAGGCCTCGCCTTGTTTAAAGGGATCCGGTAACTTTGTCTCAGATTCTGAAACAAAATTCTGGATTTAGCTCATGATGCAATGATAATTATAAACCTTTAGGTCAGTCAGGAACCCCATGACTTTTACAAGCCGATCGCTTGTCTGATTATCAAGATATTTATGATTTGAATTACAAATTTTGAAAACCATTCGCCTGACGGTTTTCATAACACTACAGTCTATTGGGGAAAAAGAGTATGGTAAAACCGGTCACTCAAAGATTTTTACTTTTTTGAGGCACTTCTTGATCATTTTGAAGCGCAATTTTTTTAGGGCTTTAATATTACACCATATCACAGACACTGATAACGCGTAGGGCCGTGTATCTCAGATTTAACATTGTTAAACGATCCCTTTAATGAAATGTAAATTTCTAGATGCAGGCCAAAAGTTGTAGGAAATTTTAAGGATTTGTTCTTGAATGATGCAGAGTACAAAGTCGTATCCATACATAAAGCTGTAAACCACTTCACAAAAATCGCCATGGTAAAATTATTTAAAAAAAATATGTTAAGTGAATGACAAGATGAGATGAAGAAATGTAGCTGTATGCAGCAAAGCCCGCACCAAAACAAAAAAGTGTTAATATATAAAAATGTGAGGCACATTACTGTGTTATTTAATTTTGCCATGGTGGTTTATCATATTTTGTCAGTGAGAGTTAATGGTTTAATTGTATGCATGTCTTTTCTATAAAGTATGTTCTCTGATTCATAGTACAGCCAAAGGTCAAAGGTTTTCACACAGCTATGCTCATGAGTGTATTTTTAGGTCAGTTGGAGAGCTTATCTTCGAAGGATGAAATACTTTGAAATTCAGAACTTTGTATTGATTACCTCTGAGTGACATTAATACAGGAAGTTATGATAACACATTGATCTCACTGACCTTGTTCAAAGGTTGCTCTATTCATCAAACTGCACTATTCAGCTTTACATTGTTTAGTTTGTATTATGTTCATATGTATGTAATGTATGTATCATGTATAAACACAAGGTGCTAAAAAAAATTCTGTGAAGTTTTAACCAATCTTTATTCAAGAAAAGGATAATGTAAGAATTCTTGATAGATATTCTGTGTGAATTCGGTATATAAGAGATATATTGACTGCTGTAATATGCAAAGCCTAGCTGTTTCTATACTGGCTCTCGGAGACGTTGCATCGATCCTGCCATGACTAGTGGAAAAAATACATGGGGGCCTGGGGCGAATTGGCCCCCGAAATGCCCAAAAGAACCCTAAAAAATTTGCATAGAGTTCAATGCAAAACAAATTAAAGAGTGTTATTTTCATGCGAGCAAGCTTGAAAAGTAGCCCCCGAAATTGTTAAAGTATTTTTTCCCTGGCCATGACCCCTCGGCGCGCCTCAGGGTCATGGCAGGATGCAACATCCCCTTGAGCCTATAAAAACAGCTACTAGGCCTCTCATAGCAGTCAATATATCTATACTGTGTGCTGGATGAACACTAACATAGGCCCAAAATTTGCTTTTTGGTAGTTGAGGGATATAGTATCAATAAATACTAAGATTGTTTTTATGTAAATGATGTCAACCCAATATTTCAGCCATATAGATAGTGGCTAATAAGCCAGACATTCTCCTCTATTGCACCTCAGACACCTAGTCAGGTCAAGATATGGTTTGACCCCAAAAAAATTGCAACAAAAGGTTTTTCAACGGTTTCTAGTAGTATTCGACCTCAGAAATAACATACTAAAAGTCGACCAAAATCGAAGGTTCAGAAAGCTGTTATTTTCAAGATGGCGTCCAAGATGGCCGCCGATACCTAGAAATGGCCATAAATCACTTATTATCCATCCTAGAGACATAATTTTAGTGTCTATCCCATGGTTTTGGGGGTCAGAGAATCCATTGAGACAAGTAAGAATGGTTTGTAATGGTCTAGGAAACCCCCAAATCCAAGATGGCGTCCAAAATGGCCGCCATAACATAAAAATGGTCATAAGTCACTTATTATCCATCCGAGAGACATAATTGGGGTGTCTATGCTATGGTTTTCGGGGTCATAGAATCCATTAGGATAAGTTAGAACGTTAAGCAGTGGTTCAGGTAACCACGAAATCCAATATGGCGTCCAAAGGGCCACAAAACCACTACTATTTCTCAATAGAGGGCGCACTTTATAAACAGGAAATGAACTTATAATGTTTCTCTCACCCTTATGGTGTCATCGACCCCACTCCCCCCCCCCCCCAGCAAGAGGGTCAATTCAATTTTTGACAGGTCATTGTCAACACTGAGAGAGTGACCGAGGGAGGGGGGAGTGACAAAGACAAAGTAACAACTTAATACTAATATCTAGACACACATTTATAATACCTACCATACAATTAAAAATGTTTAAAACCTCGTGTTGTTCATGTCGTCTTATACTATAGCGCATACACATGCAGATCTTCATGTTCCTTCATTTTGATGAGGAATGTACTTTAGTAAGGAAAAATCATCTTCTGCTTCACTATCAAGTGACTCGTTATATAGATTGCGGCATTCATCAAGTTGGCAAGGTCTACACACACACTGTTACATGGTAGTCCGTAACATATGCGGGTACAGCAAGGTGTGCCACAAGCAGTACAGGAGTTGCAATGAATCAACTTATCAAGAAGATTACTCGGTACAGTCTCCGTATTCAACATTATTGTCCCCTAATTTCCAGCCCCAGTATGTGACGTCCATGTCTTATAATTCACTCTCCATCCACGCCATGACTTGGTAGTATGTTCTGAGGGAGTGGAATTTGGCGGAGGCTGGCGTAGGAGGGAGTCGCACTGGCAATTTTCTTGACAAGCAAGTTGTATCGTAATGATGCAACTGAGTCATTTCAGCTACAGCAGCAACCAAACATGAAAGACATTGCTTTGATACCAAGTTCCTCAATTAGTTCCTGTGGCTGACTTAATTGGAAGAAGAAATGTACTAGCACTGGATTCTTATGTGGGGCTGTATTTCACAAGCTTCTGGAAGACTGCTCTCTTTCCGATTCCGAATATCCTGGAAGTCGAATCGCAACCAGTGTAGGCATGTCGAAAAAGTAGTTGTGAGCATAGATCTTTACCCAGGTCCACTTTCAACGAACTGATTAATGTTATACCCCTTCGGAGCCTTGCATTGCTCCATTGTAAGAGTGGAAGTATAGTTCTCTGCTATCTTCATCCGCGTAATGCAAGCGTAACACCAATAGGTCAGTGCCTTCTCAAATCAGAGTAGTAGACTGACGACGAAAATAATTCACTGCAGCTTTAGCAATATGTACATCTGCATCTGCATCTGCAGGGAAAAAGCTGTCAGAGGCAACGAGAGCAACAGCTGACAGAGAAGGATGGCGTAAACTTGTGATGGCCACAGCAGCGCAGCTAGCGCCACCTGACTGAAGAATAAGAAATCTGCATCCCCGGATACATTGCTGACGGTGCAATTACCCTTCCTCAGTTCCTCACTAATGAGATTCATGAGTCCCTGCTTAATGCAGTCTTTTGATAAAAACTTATCCTTCTTGCCTGAGAATACTGTGTCTACATTGAATCTGACAACTGGATGGGCATTCTGCCTACCTCGCTGGTGTGTATTATCATTAATTGACGGCCCTCCACCATAGCCGTCAAAAACTACATTTGCAGAACCATATAGTGGGGGGGGGGGGAGGGGGGTTGTGAAATCAGGATATGATCGTGCTATTCTGCCAAAGCTGTCTCCTGTCTTCCATGGTATCCGATGCACCAAGAAACCACTATCAAGGACATACTGGTCTGTTTTCTTTCACGGCTTCACCCGACACTTTACTTGCATGATCGGTTGTAACATGAGCTAGCTGAGGCTTCTTAGCCTTCCGAATGACATTCCTAGCCTCGAAAAGTGCAGGTAGGAACGGACCGAGCTCAAAGCTCATCACCTCTGCTACCTCAAGTTCCCCCTTTTTTAACTACCAGGAACTGTTGAAACAGCAAAGCAAAGCAGCAATTATGGTTTGCAGGTACAATTTGTACTTTCAAAATCTCTCCCAGAGTCGTAGCTTTGGCTTTCCTTTTGAACGAGATTATTAAAACAGCATATTGGAAGGCTGCTGAGCTGAATAGCCCACTGAAAGGGATTGACTTGCAATTAGGTTGCTTCCAGACCTTCATGATTTTGCTGGAATCAATCGGTACCCTGACGAAAGGAACTGGACTTCGCATAATCCTTGGAACAGATAGCAGGGAACTATAATTCCACTCTTACAATCGACAGCCAAGGCTCCGAAGGTGTAGAACTGTTAGCAGTTGAAATTGGACCTGGGTACGGGATCTGTGCTCACAACTACTTTTTCTGGATGCCTACACTTCCAGAAGCTTGGGAAATGCAACCTCACTTTGGAATCCTGTGCTAGTACTTTCCTTCTACCAAGTCAGCCAAAGTAACTACTTAGAGGAACTTGGTATCAAAGCAATGTCTGTCATGTTTGGTGGCCGCTGTAATGACTCAGTTGCAACATTACGATACAACTTGTTCGTCAAGAAAATTGCCAATGCAACTCCCTCCTACGTCAGCCTCCACCAAATGCACTCCCTCAAAACATACTACCAAGCCCAGATTGGGGGGGGGGGGGATTAGATTATAAACCCCTACCTATTTATAGGGGTCATTTTTCTCGAAGATAAGCCCACTTTTCACAATTTTCACAATTTTCACAATGCAAACACACGAAAATTTTGTAAACACGGACCCATGTTTTGGGATATTTTTGATAAAAATGGGACCCATGTTTAGGGATTCATTAGAGCGGCACACGCATGTATGTCTTAATATGTGAGTACCCCCCCCCCCCCCCCCCTTTCTCGGGCTACCAAGTCATGGCATGGATGAAGAGTGAGAGGACATGGACGTCACAGACTGGGGCTGGAAATTAGAGGACAATCATCTGGTTCCACTAATGTCAAATACGGAGGCTGCACCTATAGTAATCTTCCTAAGTTGATTCATTGCGACTTCTGTATTGCTTGTAGCACACCTTGCTATACCTGCATATGTTACGGACTACCATGTAACAGTGTGTTTGTGGACCTTGCCAACTTGATGTATGCCACAACAATCCATATAACGAGTCACCTGATAGTGAAGCAGAAGATGATTTTTCCTTACTAAAGTACATTCCTCATCAAAATGAAGGAACATGCAGCTAGATCTGCATGTGTATTCGCTATAAGATGACATGAACAACACGAGGTTTTAAACATTTTTAATTGTATGGTAGGTATTATGAATGTGTGTCTAGATTATTATTATGTTGTAACTTTGTCTTTGTCACCCCCCCCCCCCCCCCCTCGGCCATGGCCACTCCCTCAGTGTTGACAATGACCTGTCAATAGTTGAATTGACCCCTTTTCTGGAGGGTCGGTGACACCATAAGGGTGAGAGAGAAACATTATAAGTTCATTTCCTCTTTATTAAGGGTGCCCTCTATTGAGAAATCTTAGTGGTTTTGGGGCCTTTGGACGCCATATTGGATTTTGTGGTTTCCTGAACCACTGCTTAACATTCTAACTTATCCTAATGGATTCTATGACCCCGGAAACCATAGCATAGACACCCTAATTATGTCTTTCGGATAGATAATAAGTCACTTATGGCCATTTTTATGTTATGGCGGCCATTTTGGACGCCATCTTGGATTTGGGGGTTTCCTAGACCATCACAAACCATTCTTACTTGTCTCAATGGATTCTCTGACCCCCGAAACCATGGGATAGACACCAAAATTATGTCTCTAGGATGGATAATAAGTGATTTATGGCCATTTCTAGGTATCGGCGGCCATCTTGGACGCCATCTTGAAAATAACGGCTTTCTGAACCTTCAATTTTGGTCGACTTTTAGTATGTTATTCCTGAGGTCGAATACTACTAAAAACCGTTGAAAAACCTTTTGTTGCAATTTTTTTGGGGTTGGGGTGTTTTTTACCGTATATTGACCTGACTAACCTCATAGTTTAGTCTTTCATATGATAAAAGTTGAAATCAGTTCGGACTTGCTCTTTAATTGTGACATTTCATTGAGGCGCGATAGCTCAGTCGATAGAGCAGTGGTCTTGTAATCCGGTGACCCGGGTTTGAAACCAAAGTGATGCGCGAGTGCCCTTTGGTAAGGCATTAATCCTCATTACCAGGTCCCTCAGAGAGGACCTTAAGCCGTCGGCCGTCTGGTTGATTACTTACAAGCATTTATGCTTTCTTAGCAGTCAGGTAAAATAACCACCACCACATTTTAACGAGCAATCAAACATGTGTGATATTTTTTTCTATTGTTAACAGCAATTCCATGAGGTGGCGAAGGAGAAGTTGAGGCTTTGTGAAGGTTTAATACACAATCAACATCTACAGCAACAGGGCTGGATGGCAGTTATAGCCAACTTGGATGACATTACTAGGTAAAACATCTATATATCTTTATGTTTGTTTGTTTGTTAATTAATGGAATTAGTTTTTTTTTATATTTATTCATTTATTTATTTATTTACTTCTTTATTTAGTCATTTATTTATTTATTTATTTAGTCATTTATTTATTTATTTATTTATTTATTTATTTATTCATTTATGTATTTAGTTATTTATTCTTTCATTCATTCCTTTATTTGTTTATTTATCTATTCATTTATTGTTTCTTTCTTTTTCTATCTATCTATCTTTCTTTCTTTCTATCTTCCTATCCTATCCATCCATCCATATATCTATCTATCTATCTATCTATCTATCTATCTATCTGTCTGTCTGTCTGTCTGTCTGTCTGTCTGTCTATCTATCTATCTATCTATCTATCTATCCATCTATCTGTCTATCTGTCTATCTATCTATTCATCTAGTATCTATTTAGCAGTTTAGTGCTATATATTTAGTCTTGTTTAGGTGGTAGCCTTTGTCACGGATAATGGTATGTCGCCAGATGGCCACCAAACATCCGAAAATGTCAGGTGAAGTTAGATCTAAAGTTAGCATTCTTTTACATGTGAGATTTTATTTTCTTTCACCTGTATCCTAGTCTTGCTAGCAGGTACAAAATCCATATTGTAATATTAATTCAGTCATTTGTTTCTGCTATGATAAAGGGTTGTAAAGACCAAACCATTGAATTTCACACACAAGATTTAAAAAACAACAACTAACAAATGACAGTAATCATGATAGTATCAACCATCATTGGTCAATGTTTTACATGAGAAAGATTTTAAGGTTCTTATGGAAGATTAGCGTTTATGCGTGAGACAAGGGGTATGCAGGGAGTCCATGTTGTTTATTTGATCAATTTTTTTCAATTCAATTCAAGATTTTATTTTGAAAAACATAGAGTACAATGATGCACATGCTGCAGCTAAAAATGCTGAAATGTATGTGTTTACAATGATCGAGGATACATATAAATAGGAAAGAATATCCATTCACAAAACATATCTAAATTATCGTACAATGAAACCATGACAGATAAAGTAATGGTCTGGTTAAAAAGACAACTGTTCAAATATACAAATAAAAAAGATTGGGTTTATAACGAAAAAACTTAAAACAACCAGCGATTATTTAGAAGATCAATTAAATATGGTATTGCACTTTGTGAGAGGTTCTGCATTGATATTGACTATACTTGTGTTTATTTCGTAATGACATGCCAACAATTTTTCGTTCAGGAATCCAGTCTTTGCATTGTGGGTTATTAATTAGAGATTCAGCAAAAACAATACATAATTGTTCTTGTTTCACCACCAGTGCCTTTCAACAGAGAGCACAGGTGTTCCAGCAGAACATGACAGACTTCCTATCCGACAGACCAAACTTCCTTCAACGTCTAGAAGAGTTTGGAGACATCATTGAGATCCTTGAGAAGACACCCCTTCTGCCTTGTCTCAGAGAGGGGGTTAGAGAGGGGGTCAGAGAGGGGGAGGAGTCTCCATCTGATGTGATGGACAGTACCCAGGAGAGAGAGGTCTCACTCATGATGTGGATTAGTAGACAGGTAAAGCTTTATAGCTACAGGTTTTTTTCTTTTAACGATGAAGTTGAGTTCTGGTCGTGTGATTGCATTGTGAAAGAAACGGTGTGGAATCGATCAGAAAAGGTTGATCATCTAGCACATATTAGTATTTGCGTGTATTGCAAGATTCTGAAATCATCAAAATGATAAGAAATTTAGCCAAGTCTTGGTAAAGTTACAAGCACTGTACACAGAAAGATGTATATGGGACTACACAAACACGTGGAGTAAAAATCCGTCCCGATTTTTACGATGTTACAAACATGCCATATTTAGAATATGAAGGCCTTTGAAGAGCCATGATTTTCAGGGAACATGGCTTATCTGATGTTCTTCCACATTTGCATAATAATAATGATAACGCTCACAAATTATTTTTCACCCCTTTCCAGAACTCAACCTTCTCTTTAAGGATGGGGGGGGGGGGGGGTGTTCAGACATATTTTATGAATAATATGCATCAAACAGGACTAAACTCCATGAGTTTTTTCATTAATGATATTCTCAACATTGCATTTGAAAGATTCATGGAATGTTAGAAATGCAAACTTTTTCAAATTACTGTTTGAAATTAGCTGTCTAGATACACAATAGCCGTGTTCACACGATGGCAATTTTGGTCTGCATAAAGGTCGTGTTTAGAGCTAGTCGACATAAGTATGGTAAGGTGACTAAGGTCAGCGTAAATGTCGCGTAGTGACCGTCCGAACGATAGTAACCACGCCAACCTTTACGCCAACTGATTTATTCCTTGATTTTTCCAGGAGTAAGAGGATAACGGGTAGCGTAAGTTGACCGTGTGGATGCTCTCACTTGGCACTCAGAGTTTCTGTGACCTTTCACAGGGGTTGTATGACCTAACATTTAAAACTTCCAGGGTCAAACCTTCAGTGTTTACCACATGCGAGTTTTTCGATGCCTTTAGAGTGATTTTGTGAATGGTTCAGGAATATGTTTGTTTACAATCGAAAATGAAAATTAGATTTTGCGCGGTTTAGATGCAGAAGCTGGGTTTAGGTCGACTAATGTGGGTGCCATCACTTCAGGAAGTTATGCTGATTAAGACCGGGTCGGCTTAAGGTTGTGTTAAATTAATTGTGTCTTTATTATTATTATCTTTTGCTTGTGTAGGATCAGCGCAGCACTCTTCAGCAGATGGCTGGACAGTGCAGTAAAGTCCTGGATCAGTTCAATCAACCAGTCCTAGACAGTCTGGCCACTGAGATCAAAGGATGCTTAGGTAAATATGGCTTCTAGAATTTCTTTGACTATGAAAAGGAGATAGGGTGGTATTCCGGTTAGGGTGGTATTCCGGTAGCGCGTACTAAGTTAGTCCACACTTTTATGGAGTGCCTGTTGCCAACTCATTTACCCTGTACAGATTATTTTAATCCTTCAATGAAAAGTGTCCAAAAAATTAGTTTTGCAATGAAATGGGAAGAAAAAGATAATGAGTATGAACTGAATTTCAACAAAGTCTTTGGTAGATAATCTTTGTCATGAATATTGAAGGAGGAAGATGAAACCTAGCATTCCATAGAAGTGTGAACTAAAATTCTTGTTTAGTCTGGACTTAGTCGCGGCTTAACTTATGAGAATACCACCCATTGTGTTTAGCTGGAGAAAAGAGCATAATGAAAGACACAATTAATTTGGCAATATACATGTACCTGTGTAGCGGTTTTCTTAACACTGCATGTTAACTTATGAGATTGTGAGAATTAGAGATAAGTTCAACTTAGAATCTTTGTGAAACACCCCCCTGGTCTATTGCTCTAAAGCATTCTTCACTGAGTGCATAATACCAAGGAGCTTTAAGAGCTGGAGTCCAACTGACAACAAATTATTTCAAGCAGCTGCCATTTTATAAGGTTGCACAATAGTATCTACAGGTGTGCTGTTACCTTTGATTTCCGAGGTTTGATCCCGCCAATATCATTGGAAAGCTTGAGTTATGATTTTTTTTTTTCGTAAAGAAATATCTTAAATATTTTACTTTTTATTTGAACTAACATGGGAAAAATCAAACAGATGATAAAATATGAATACAAAAGCCTAATTGTGTCAAGAAATTTGCTTACAGTGTATAATATCAGTTTTAATTTGTGAAAAATAGTAACATTTTACAATCCTAAAACCTACAATTTGACACTTTTCTGATTACTTCTGGCACATGAAAATAAAAAGTGAATTTGTTCATGTACAGTTCTTTATGATGATATATGTCAGATTTAATGCCCACACATGCCCAGTCAAGTAATTTTGATTAATATTTCAGGAAATTTTGCTCCATTTCCTTTGCCTGTCATTGTTGTATCCTCCCTGTATAGAGGCTGTAAGCAACCCAGGAATGAAGGAAATCAAAGGTCTGGGAGAGAGACTATTTGGTCTGGAGCAGCTCTTACTACAAGCTCGTAAACTTCTCAATGAACAAGCCGAAATGGCTCAGGTGAGTATTCAGAGAGAGACGGAGATTCCTGAATTCTCTCAGAAGAGTCTGATAGGCTTGTTACTGTAGAAAAAAATTGTGTATTTACTTGTAGATTCAGCAGTAGTTGTGCTTTGTTTGCAGTCATACTCCAGTTACATCAGGCTTAGAATTCATGGGGTTAAAGATGTGATTGCATTGTGAAAGAAACGTTGTGGAATCGATCCAAAAGGTTGATCATCTAGCATATAAATATTGGTGTGTACTGCAAGGTTCTGGAATCATCAAAATGATAAGAAATTTAGCCCTGTCTTGGTAAAGTTACAAGCACTGTACACAGAAAGATGTATATGGGACTACGCGACACGTGCGTGATATCTATCCGTTCCAAATAATAATTTGCCAAATATATCAATTAGTAGGCAGTTTCTCTGCAGAATTTTTATCATCACTTATTCGTCAAAACATATTCTTTCACATGATTGGTAATAAGAGCTTCCATTTGATATTTTGAGAGGCGGGCGTTTCCAAAACTTGTCTTTACCTTTAAATTAAGTATTTGTGAAGAATAAATGGGTGGATGAATCTTTTTCATATGTTAAATCCTACTATCATTTTATGCAATTGAATTGAATTGAATTCGCATTTATTTCATTCTCAATTAAAAATTACATTGATACAAAAGATACAAAATTATTCATGAACAAATTTAGAAATGAAATGGGAAACTACATAAATATCGTCCTTAGGCCTTGTACAAGCATAGTTCCCAAAGCATTCATAGCATAATGTAAAGCAAAGATAAACAAAACCAAAGATTAAAAAAAGAAAATGAAATTATGCAATGAAGAATGATTATATCATCAGGAATCATGTAGCATTAAGCAAATGATTAGTACCAAATCAGGGGGGTGTTTCATAAAGCTGTGCCAGATAGGATGCCCAATTTTTTTCCTGATATTTCCAATAACGTCAATTAAATTATGGCAAAAAATATACTTTGCATCAAAAATGTTTGTTATAATAAGAATGTTAATCTACATCTGCACAGTTCAACTTTAGTTGATGCAGTTAATAATGATTGAGCATCCCCTTCAGCTTTTCATATACAAGTCGTTCGTAAAGTCATGCGTACCTTTACGAACAGCTTCATGAAACACCCCCTGGACAAATGATTAGAGAATACATATTGTAATTGTGATTGTTTCTTGTTTGTTTGCTGCTCAGGGACTTGTTCAGAACCAGACTCGAGCTAGTAACGTGAAGGATCCCTCTGTATTACCAGACCTGTGCTTGAGTCACCAGCAGCAGCTAACAGTCATGTACAAGAAGCATTTACAACTTACAGATATGAGCAGGAGATGTGAGATAGCAAAAGAAGAGCTCTGTCAGAATCTACATGTTAGATTAAGGTACAATCTCATTATTATACTTCATTATGTCTGTCTGTCTTTCTGTCTGTCTGTATGTCTGTATGTTTTTGTCTGTGTGGGTATGGAAGCGGGAACCCAGTCAGAGCATATGTGTTAGATTAAGGTACAATCTCACTATTATACTTCATTATGTCTGTCAGTCTGTCTGTCTGTATGTTTTTGTCTGTGTGGGTCTGTAAGTCGGAACTCAATCGAGCTAGTAACGTGAAAGATCCCTCTGTATTACCAGACCTGTGCTTGAGTCATCAGCAGCAGCTAACAGTCATGTACAAGAAGCATTTACAACTTACAGATATGAGCAGAAGATGTGAGATAGCAAAAGAAGAGCTCTGTCAGAATCTACATGTTAGATTAAGGTACAATCTCATTATTATACTATATTATGTATGTCTGTCTGTCTGTCTGTTTTTGTCTGTGTGGGTATGTAAGTAGGAACTCAGTCAGAGCTTACATGTTAGATTATGACGTATGATCATATCATTGTGTCGTATGTCGTTCTCTCAAGAGAGAATCAACAAGTGGTCAACCAGGGACCCGTTTCACAAAGCCTTTTTTCAATGACAAATTACAAAAATTAGTGACAAATCTGCTGATAACCAATCAGAAGCAAGGATTTCAGTAGCTTATAACAAAAACTGTCATTTGTCACTGATGACAAGTTTTGTGAAACACACCCCTGGTTTGTGGGTTCAGAGGTTGCTAGGGAGGCCTAGGACAGCTAGAGACAGAAGAGAATGGAAATTTCATGAGGAGGGCTTTGTCCAACGTCTGGATGAACTATAGCCTGATAGATAGATAGATAGATAGGGAGGCCGACGCAAGCCATGAGTTTTCTTAAGCAATGAGGACAAGACCACAGTATCAAACGGTCTTGGGTTAGGAGCATGTAGCTTGCCCGACTTTGCATGATGACTACTTGGTCTATGCTGCCTTAATCCTGTGCTTTTCAAAGGTTGATGCGCCTTTGACGGGAACATGCCAAACAGAGTGATTCTGAACTCAAATGATGTGGGGTCGATCTCAAAGCCTTTAAAGGATGTCTCTTTATCACCTTCCCCGTCTCCTTTCTCTCCCCTTTTCTTTCTCCCCTTTTCTCTCTCCCCCTCTCTCTCTCTTACTCTCTTTCACTCTCTCTTACTCCCACTCTCTCACTCTCACTCTCTGTCTTTCTCACTCACTCTCACTCTCTTTTTTTCTCTCTCCCCCCCCCCCCCTTTCCTCTCTCTCTTTCTCTCTCTCCCCCGCTCTCTCTCTCTTTCTCTATCTCTTCCACCCCTCCTCTCTCTCACACTCTTTCTCTCATTCTCACACTCTCACTCTCCTTTTCTCTTTTTCTCTCCCCCCTCCCCCCCTCCTCTCTCTCTCTCTCTCTCTCTTTCTCCCTCTAGATGGGTGATGTATGTAGAGCAGCAGGTTAGCAGTGTACATGGTAAGATGGTAGTATACCATGAGAACCTCAAGAGACTCCGCAAACGTTTAGAGATCATCCGTCAGGTTTGCATGACACCCAGGCTCTATGCGTCTGCAGTGGTAGAGGTCTGCAGGAGACGACATTACAATACAAAGTATCATGAGGTTAGATATATTCATCTACTTGCATTGACAGTTTAAAGGGATCTTTTAACAATGTTAAATCTGAGATGCACGGCCCTGCGTGTTATCAGTGTCTGTGATATGGTGTAATATTGAAGCCCTAAAAGATTCGCGCTTCAAAATGATCAAGAAGTGCCTCAAAAAAGTAAAAATCTTTGAGTGACCGGTTTTACCATAATCGTTTTCCCCAATAGACTGTAGTGTTATGAAAACCGTTTGGAAAACGGTTTTCAAAGTTTGTAATTCAAATCATAAATATCTTGATAATCAGACAGGCGATCGGCTTTTAAAAGTCATGGGGTTCCTGACTGACCTAAAGGTTTTATAATTATCATTGCAGCATGAGCTAAGTCCAAGATTTTGTTTCAGAATCTGAGACAAAGTTACCGGATCCCTTTAAGCAAAATGTTGTGTATCAATAGATAGATGTGCTTGACTTATCTGTAATTTATCTTCTTCAACAGAATTTAGTTTACAATTAGGCCTTTAAAAAAAGATCTTACATTGCCCTTAAGGTGCCAAAACATGGGTTGGTCGGTTGGAAATCTTTTGTGTTTTTTACTCCCTCTTTGGGCTGATATTTCTCAGTTTTGAACGCTTTAATACATTTTGTTCTCTAAAAAACGGTTAAAAAAAAAGAAAAATCTCAAAAAAAGCCGACCGTAGATTTCAAGATTCGTGGGTCGGTCGCAAAGGGCAATACAACATAAGGCTGTACGCAACAGTGTAATGAGGTACCCGAGTACACTCCCAGGCTTACAAGCGAATACTCGAATATTCGGACGCCATGTTTTTTTAGAATTTTTTAGAATTTTTTTGAATTTTTTTGATTTTTTGTTTTGTTTTGCCACCACCATACCAAGGAGCAGTATCCCAGTTCTGTCGCCGTAAACGCATGCAATTTTACTTTGAGTTGCAGTTGAAGGCGCCGATTTAATAATGATAATAACAGTAAACAATGCTGTTTTAAAAACCAAAGATGGCAGAATAATCCATTTTCCTCCAAGTCCAAACAGAAATCCAGACATTTGGTCCCAGTTTCTGAGTGGTGAGTTTGACAGTGCTTGAGTTGGGAAACATTTTTACCGACGGCACCATGCCAGCGGCCGCCGCTCACCCAGGCACGGGTAAGCGTCGGCCTGGACAGATTTTTTTTTTTTTTTTTTTTTTGCGGCCGAATATTCGGGTACGAGAAATCGTACCCGTACTCGAGCATTCGACTTCACGTCGCAGCCCTAATACAACATCTTTTTTTTTTAAGGCCTTAGTTGTAAACCACTTAGTTGTGAACTAATTAGTTTTGTTTGTCATACATACACAGTCATTTAGAGTTGTGTAAAGAACATTGATTTCTGTTACAATATTCAAATCTCATTAAGTTTTAAAAAAATATAACAAAATTTGGAGAACATTGCAAGATGGCTTACCCCACATTTAGTATATTGAAGATCATGTTTTTCTTTAAATATTTTTGTTTGAATTCTTGAAAATCCTACCATTGAAAAGTTATGCAATTTCTATATATATGAGGAAGTGCAAGAACCCTGTAATAAATATTTTGTCAATAGCAAATACAACATTGCAACATATTTTTCTTGTTGATGCATATAGTGGTCTGGGAGAGTGAGTCAGACATCAGTGTGTGAACACGAAGAAGAACTGAAGAGAAGAAAACAGTTTGCTTCCCTCATGCACAATCACTTCCTTAATGCTCTCTTCCCTGGATTCTATGAACTGCCTCCAACGTTTGCAGTAAGTACTCATCACTTTGTTTGTCATGCTAAAGATTGAGAGAGAGAAAGAGAGAAAAGCAAAGAGAATAGAAGAGAGCAGTTTAGATAGAAAAAAAAAGGAGAGAGAGAGAAAGGAGGAAAAAGAAAGAGATAGAAAAGAGAGGAAAGAGAGACAGAGACAGACAGAGAGAGAGAGAGAAAGAAAAGAGGAAAAAGAAATAGAAAAGAGAGGAAAGAGAGAAAAGCAAAGAGAATAGAAGAGAGCAGTTTAGAGAGAAAAGCGAGGAGAGAGAGAGAGAGGGGAGAAAAGAAAGACAGAAAATATTTGTTTAAAGAAAGGGATAGAAAGAGAGCGTTAAGCTAGAATTTACAGACCACAGTTAACGAGATCGAGTGAAAACAAGGAAAGGGTAGAAATGAGAGGACGATGTAAAAATGGAGTTTCAATTCCGAGAGAGTACACTATATAGGAACAATGTTGAGTTAGCTGACTATTCTTTTCATTACTATTCATTAATTCGTTATTTTACTTGTTATCCTAATGCACAGACCACACCTCCTGGTAACTATGACAACTCCCTACCCAATATCGTGGACAAAGACATCCTTTTACTCAGGGAAAAGGTGCCTGAACTCGCTGAAAGTCTAGAGTAAGTACACGATCCTAGTCAGATCCTAGTCAGATCCTCTGGCATATTCTCTGGCAGATCACCTTGCATGGTGATGTAGATATACAGTAGGCTTGCGGGTGCACCATGTGAGAGAGAGGGACGATTGAGGAGTCCTGAAAAGGACTCTGTAATCTTTCTTGAGGGTGTGTAGTCCTGAAAAGGACTGTTGGTGTAGTCTTGAAAAAGACTGTTGGTTATCTTTATAGCTAATAGTTTTAAGGAGAACTATCCCGCCACCCATCCTCTCCAAGCGCTATAGTTCTCCTTAGAACTATTAGCTAAGAAAGATAACCAACAGTCTTTTTCAAGACTACACCAACAGTCCTTTTCAGGACTACACACCCTCAAGAAAGATTACCGAGAGTCCTTTTCAGGACTCCTCAATCCTCCCTCTCACTCACATGGTGCACCCGCAAGCCTACTGTGTAAACCTACGTAATATATTTCATTTTATTTTCATCCCACCCTCCACGTGAAGAAAATGGTTTATCAAAATTTGAACATGATTGTCACTGTACTGTTGCATTTTACATGGTTTTCTTTTCTGTGTACCAGCTTTCCAGGCTTTTGGAGAGGTTGATTCATTATTTTCTAGCTCTCTGGCTTAAGTCAATATAGTAACAGTAGTTGTTTTTCCACAGATCGTTTTAAGTGTCTGTCATTTAAACTCTATTTCTCTCATTCTCTCTCTCTCTCTCTCTCTCTCTTCATTTTTCATTCTTCCCGTCTCTATCAGGCTTCCATCCGATGAACACTTCTCCTGTGATACCTCACAATGTACCAAGCAGCTGCCACCTCGTCCACTCTCCACAGAGATTGAAACCAGGACAGAACTCCTGTCTGAGGAGCCTACAGTTCGTCCACCATCCTCTCCCTCAGACCCTCTTCAAGGACACTGCGATCTAGCCTCCAAAGACAGCCACTCTGACAGCACAAAAACACTCACAGATGCCTTGGTTGAGGGTGAAAGACCAAGTATAGAAAGGCAACTCAGCCAGCCAAGATTACTATCCCTAGATATGCTTCAGGTAAAAGACACACTCGAGTCTCCTGATACTCCAGAGCTTGATGCAAAGTTTGAGTCTGTTTATAGAGATGCGCCCTTTTCATCTCTGCTTCCAGAAGTTGATAGTGAGTTTCACTCAGCGATCGGTAGTCCTATGGATGAGGGTCTGGTGAAGAAGGCTAAGATGGATCAGATCCTTCCTGCTCTAAGACCTATGGAGGAGAACCAGACCCTGAAAGAACAGCTCCAGGAGAGAGAGAAGATCTTGGAGGAGCTTGAAGAGCGAAAGATGGTCCTTGAGAAGAAACTGAGTGATTCAGAGTCCATGATTGGTGACCTACAGGAGAGCATAAGCACTCGATCTGAACGTCTGGAGGAATCTCAGAACGTGGTGGACTGCCTAAACGATGTCGTTCAGACACATGTCTCAGAGCTTAGGACAAAGTGTGAAAGTATCAAGAAGTCTGTTGCAGAGACCAGGCAGCAGATGAAGACAGAGGTTGTAGAAGCAATGACTAAAATCACAGAACATTCAGCCCAGGTTTGCAAAGATACAGAGAGAGTGCGTTTATCCGCTGTTCAGAAAGCCGTTGGACAAGCTCAAGTAGGATTTGAAAAAGAAAAGGAGAGGTTAGGCAATCAGATCTCTGAGCTTCATAAACAATTAGAGGTGGCTAATCAAAGACTACAGGACTTAGAATGTAAGGTCAGAGAAAAGGAGGATAGTTCTGAGATGCTCAAATCAAAATACCAGCAAGACTTGGAAGGGGTGAAGACGAAAATGGAGGTGGAAGAGAAGCAGATGATTGCATCTATGAAGATGGAATTAGAGATGGAGATAGCAGAATTGGAAGCAAACATACAGGAGAAAGAGAAAGAGATTAGACAGCTTCAAATAGAATCTGCTCAGAAGCAGGAGGAAATGGCCGAGAAGTTCAGTGAAGAAAAGATGCAGGAGCTTGAATGTCTGAGGAAGGAGATGGAAGCAAAGCACAAGAGTGAATTAAACAATCTTGAAATGGCATCACAGAGCATGCATGTTGATGAGTTTACAGATTTTAAGAAATCCAGCAAATTGCAGATGGAGAGTGAGTTAGAAAGACAGAGGAAGCGTTTAGGGGAGGAGCACAGGGAAGTTATCGGAAGGATGGAGAAAGAAGCGGAAGAACGGTTTAGGATAGCTAGAGAAGAGATGCATGCTTCTTGGCAGAAGACTGTGGAAGAAGAACAGAAGCAAGGTTTAGCTGTGATGGAAGAACACCAGAAGAAGATGGAGGAAAGAACCAGAGAGATAGGTGAACAGAGGAAGAATACTGAGGAAGAGAAGAGGAAATTGGAAGAGGAATTGAAGGAAAAGTTCCAAAAAGAGTTGCAAGAGTTGCAGGAATTGAACAGCAAGAGGATGGAAGAAGTGAGTAAAGAACAGCATGAAGAAAAGATGGAAAGGAGACGAGTGGTAGACACAGAAGCTGTTGAAAGGATGAGAAAAGAGCTGGAGGAACAATTTGAGGCCAGACTTGCTGAAGTGACGTCGTGTAGGGACAAACATGAAGCTGAGTCAAGGAACCTTCAAGATGCTCTCTCACAACTCCAGACTGAGATGGGTCAGAAGGAGGAGGAGCTTAATGCCAAGTGGGCGGAGTCCATCGCCACGGAGAAGAAGAGCTTGGTGCTAGCTGCTTTGGAAGAGCAGAGGAAGGAGGAAGAGAATAGGTTGAGAGCATTGAGGCAGAGACTGGAGGAGGAGAAGCAGGAAGGCATCAAGATCGCCGTGGAGATGGCCAAGTTTGAGCAAAGCCAAAATGATACACAACAGGTGAATAAGCAAATAAGAACCTAAATGATTGTTATGCCTCCGCTATAAAGTAGCTGTAGGCATTATGTTTTCAGGTTGTCTGTCCGTCCGTACGTCCCGTTCTTGTGATCACGTTATCTCAGGAACCAACTGAAGGATTGTTACCAAACTTTGGTCATGTATGTATCTTGCAGAGCCAATGAACTGATTAGATTTTGGGGTCACGAGGTCAAAGGTCACAGGTCTCATGTATGCATAAATAGCTTGTGATAGCGTTCTCAAGAACCGATTGATGGATTACTAATACTATGAAACTCAGAACATATATTTATCTTGCAGAGCCAATGAACTGAGTAGATTTTAGAGTCATGAGGACATAGTTCAAAGTGTCATACATGTATATGAAAAATAGCTTGTAATCACAATATTCTGAAAACCTGTAAATGGATTACGATCAAACTTGAATTTTGAAAATCGATTCTGTTTATAAAATCGCTTGATGGCGGAGGCATCATTTCCAACTGTGTGCAGTCGAAGATCCATCTAGTTCAATCCAGCAATTATGTTGTTTTGACATAAATGGAATGGTGATTTCCTCATTATACATATTAGTTTGCACATGTATTTGTGAAAGATTATAACATTTAACTTTCACTTCTTATATAACCGTAATGTCAAGAGTTCCCTCTTTACGCAAATTTGCTAGGTCAAAGTTATATTCATTTTACATTTAATTATTATGTATCAGTGCGTATAAAATAATGAAATGCAGCACCCATAGGATTGCAAATGTTGACCCTTTTTTAGTAGAAGTATGTTCCTACGTCTTATACCAACCAACACACAACACACTCATACAAACTCATACACAAAGATCGTTTTATAAACACTTTTTCATTTTAAGTTTTATCTTAAGATTTTTTTTTTTTTTTTTTTTTTTTAGGCCGCCATCCTTGTCAAGCTTTGCTTATGATTGCTGTCTCCTGCACTTTTCCAAGAGAATAGTTCGGATAATACTTTAAATTTATGATCATATGTTATGAAAATATTAAGTTTTGTTATTATATGTACATATATTATGTAAAAAAACATTTTGATATGAAGAAATTATTGTTTGTTTATGTTGTATTATACCTTACATTTATATGTTCTTTGTTATTCGGTTATATTATATTTGGAAAAAATGCAGAAATCAAATCAAATCAAATCAACTCCATGATTTTGTATCCATGAAGGCTGCATCCATTTCATCCACGGAGGGAATGACAGAAAGTACATCCTCAGCGCCCCCATCCAGCGTCTCAACGCCCCCATCCAGTGCCTCAGCAAGCCAACAACAAGTGTCATTCAACAAGGCAATTGCAAAGGTGTCTGCAACAAAGGATAAACGCATTGCAGAGCTGGAGGCGAGAGAGAAGGAATTGGTAAAGGAGCAGCATAGATATAAAGGTATGGGACTGTATGCTGATGAAGTGTAATATATCCAAGATTACATTATATTGTTTTATATGACCTGTGCAGGTTTTAATTTGTTACTTATATCAGTATCATGGTAATGCATTAAATAGGTTGATGTACATTCCTGTACACAATGCCTCCTCTAGGTTTATGTGTATGTTTAATGTTTGGCTTGTGTATATTGTTACTGTTGGCTTCAGACAATAGATACATACAGCCTCAACTCGAGTGCGAGTAGGTCGCATAGTGACGTCATTCGCAATCATCATGTAAAGGTGTTGTGGTCTAGTGGATAAGTCACCTGACTACAGATCACAAGGTACAGGGTTCAAATCCTGACACTAACGTCTTTTTGCAGCCTTGAAGACAAAAGCTTACATTTGCCACTCTCCACCCAGGTGTTAAATGGGTACCCGGTAGGATGCAAAATTAATGAAGTTTGCTCAGCATTGTGGCTCATGGCTGGAATGCTCCCAAGGGAGTGAAGAATGTGCATACATTCTGTGCAGGCAAGCCTGAATCAGATGGCTTGGGTAATAATATATCTGTAAAGTGCTTAGAGACATCGTTGATGTCTCTTTCACTTCTTATATAAACCGTAATGGCATCATTGATGTGCTATATAAAAGCGGAATTATATTATTATCATTTAATTTGTATAATTTTCCAAAGACAATTTTGAAAAACTTTTGATGGAAAGGACAGATCTTACTGCTGAGCTTAGAGCTTCTCTAGTCAAAGTCAATAAATTTGTGTTTAACCAGAATTTGCATACACAGAAACTTTGCTGCATGTATGATGTATTAATACACCGTAAAGAAAGTATACTGATAGTAAGCTAATAATTACCATTGGTGAAGGTAATGGGACAAACTATCATTTCCGAGGCGATGTGGATGTAGCTATCTTTCCAAAGGGAAGCTGAGGAAAGATAGCGTATACATTCAGATCACCAGGGAAGTGATAAGTTGTCATCGCCTGAAACCAAAAGGTGATTATTTGCTTTATATTCCACATCGGAAACATGTCACTTCTCTCATTTTTGAGCAACAAGTCACCAATTAACAGGTAGCAAACAGTGTATGATACGTACAGTATATGCAACGTATACAATCTTCAGTGAAAGTGTGTTGCACTGTATAGATAGTACTACTATCTTCAGTGAAAGTGCGTTGCACTGTGTTACAAACTTTTCTTCTCCCATCAATGATGGGCAAACTATCTTTCATCACATGATTTTCTTTTGAAAAATCGTAGAGCAAGATTCTTAGTATCTGGATTATAATGTGATATAAGTAAAGTATAATGCAAGTGTAACATATATAAAGATAGCAATATCATTATTATTGCTATTTTTAATTTTATTATGTACAGACACTATTGAAAAGCTGCTGATGGACAAGACAGACCTTGATGTAGAACTCCAAGCTGCTCTAGCCAAGGCACAAGAAGGAGAATGGCAAGCAATCAGAGAGAAAGAAAGATTAGAAGAACAGATAAGGGCTGGAGGGAATGAAGAAGACAGAGGTAGCCCTGCTGAACTGGTTGTGTCTACACAAAGGTAAGGCTTTAGAGATTTGTTGTTTGGTCTTAAATGATAGAGTGATAGAAGAAGGGTCGGCTGGAAGAACAGTTAAAGAAGGATGAAGGTAAAGAAGAAGACAGAGGTAGCCCTGCTGAACTGGTTATGTCTACACAAAGGTAAGGCTTTAGAGATGTGTTTGGTCTTAAATGATAGAGTGATAGAAGAAGGGTCGGCTGAAAGAACAGTTAAAGAAGGATGAAGGTAAAGAAGTAGACAGAGGAAGCCCTCCTGAACCAAAAGACATTAATGCTGAGACAGGGATTTGAGCCCCGTACCTTGTGTTGGTTCATCAAACGATTATTCATGACAAACTCTTGCATATTCAACAAAATGTTTGTAAAATATACTCCTGCATAATTCTTCAAAATGTTGACGAACACAGTCTAAAAAAAAGTAAGTACTTATCGATCAAAAATAGGATTTCTATTTTGTTGGGGAAAAGAAAATGATTTTTGTTCAGTTAGAGTTGGCACATGTAGTGCATAAAAGAGTTAGTAATATTGACACCAGCATTAGTGTTGTGAATGGATGCGTAATGTTAGATCCTACAAATGTTTGTTTGTTTTTTTCAGTGATGGATTAATGGAGGTGACAGAGACCAGAGACCAACTCAAAGCTCTCCTACACACCAAAGAACAAGAATGCCACACCCTCAAAAGACAACTGGTAGGAAACTCTTCTTTTTCAGTTTGAATAATAATAATAATGATGATAATGATGATGATGATGGTGGTGGTGGTGGTGGTGGTGGTGGTGGTGGTGGTGGTGGTGGTGGTGGTGGTGGTGGTGGTGGTGGTGGTGGTGGTGGTGGTGGTGGTGGTGATGGTGGTGGTGGTGGTAATGGTGATGATGGTGGTGCTGGTGGTGGTGATGATGGTGGTGGTGGTGGTAGTGGTTGTGGTGATAATGATGGTGGTGGTGTTGATGGTGGTGGTGGTGCTGATGGTGGTGGTGGTGGTGGTGGTGGTGGTGGTGCTGATGATGATGATGATGATGGTGGTGGTGGTGGTGGTGGTGGTGGAGGTGGTGGTGGTGGTGGTGGTGGTGGTGATGATGGTGGTGGTGGTGGTGGTGGTGGTGGTGGTGATGGTGGTGATGATGATGGTGGTGGTGGTGGTGGTGATGGTGATGATGATGATGATGATGGTTGTGGTGGTGGTGGTGGTGGTGGTGGTGGTGGTCATGATGATAGTGGTGATGGTGATGGTGGTGGTGGTGAGGGTGGTGGTGATGATGATGATGATGATGGTGGTGGTGGTGGTGATGATGATGATGATAGTGGTGATGGTGATGGTGATGGTGGTGGTGGTGGTGGTAGTGGTAGTGGTGGTGGTGGTGGTGATGGTGATGGTGGTGGTGGTGATGGTGGTGGTGGTGGTGGTGGTGGTGATGACGACGACGACGACGACGACAACGATAATAATAATAATGTAAACTTATAGAGCGCATACACTGTCCAGGGATGCTCATGGCGCTAACTCAGCAACAGGTCTCTTTTAAAAAGTAAACAATTTTGCAATATTTATATCACCCATTTCAATCTTCAGCTCAGTAGTTGAAATCAAACACTTTGACTTCTATCAATTTTTCAATTAAAACTCTTAACCAAAGTTGTGACAAAAACGTAGTAACAAAGGGTCCACCTGGGTCATAATGTAAATAAGCGTGGATATTACTACTATAAACAAACTAGACTCAAACTGATTTTAGAATGCCCCCCCCCTCACATTCCCTTTGACACCCACAATTGTTATCACTTGATTTTGTTGTTGCTTTCTCTTTTTAATTCGTTGTTTCATTAAGTTAAAAATGAATTTTATGGAGTTTCATAACAATCAAATAATAGTTATACACAACATGAGCTAATTTTGTTACTCCCATTAGTGGAGCTGTATTTACTTCTCTTTTCTAGAATTACTATTTTTATCATCTTTATTTTTTTGCAGATGCATATTAGGACGTCCTCACCTGGTGGTAGGATGGAGAAAGTTGCAATCTCTGAGTAAGTTTTGCATATTATTCATGCCGGACCAAAATTAGGGAACAAATTGCCTCAAGAACTATATGCCCAACAGTGTCAATTTTCAAAAGATAGCTTAAGAAAATTCTTGTAAATGAATATGTATAACTAGGGTTATTTTTACATAAATGCCCTTGCTGTTTTTGTTTTTGTAATGGATTTGTCTGGTTTAATTCTATATGTTGATGTTTTATGTCATTTTAATCTTTGTATTTCTATCTTTACTTGTTTTAGTATATTTAAGAAAAAATTTATGTAAATTTTATTATCTTTGGGAATAACCTTGATAGGCCATTGGCCTGTGTTTCTCCCACCACATTATGATTTCAATTAAAGATGTTTCATTTTAACGATTATTAATGTATATATGCATATAAGTTGTACTTGTGTTATTTAAAAAAAAAATCAGATGTGGAAATAATACTTGAACTTGAACAAGTTCTTTCGAAACTAATGTAGTCTGGATTTTTTACAAATTATTACCACAGAGCTCTTGACTGCTAAGATGCATTAGTCTTAAGTTGATCAAAATTGTGATTTAAATTATTTTAATGATTTGCTCCAAACAAAAGTTAAATTTCTGTAGAAAACAATCAAATAAATCCTTGATCCTTCATCCTCAGGATGGGGGTGTGTGTGTGTGTGTGTGTGTGTGTAGGGGGGTGCTTTATCTGCACACCTATGACTTGAAATAAAGAAACAAAATCTTTTCTAAGTATCATTCATACCTGAAGTGGATCGGTTACAATCAATTCAACACTAATTTCATATTTTAGTCATTAGCTTCCCTCAATAATATAATTAGTACAATGGTATTGTGGCAAAATGGCGGTAATGTATTACATAGAAAATATGTATCCACATTGCACAGTTTCACAGAAGTGCATATACGGGACACAGAACTGAATGAATATCTTGGGTATTCTTGTTTGTTGTTTATTGGTATTAATGCAATTAAGATTGACAAACCTCTTCTTGATATTAAATTACAGCATCAGCTTAGGAGATTTGGTTTTCATCTTCTTTCAAGAAGGACAAGAGAACTTCATGGTATACAGTCTAGAACCAACCCTCTATTTCTTACACACTGAATCACTTAGTGCTCTAGGCCTCAGGGCTACAGGACAGGCTGCATCCAAGTTGTAAGATTGCTTGTTTTGTCTTTCTCTCTTTCTTTCTCTTTTTCTCTCACTCTCTCTGCCTCTCTGTCTCACTCTCTGTCTGTCTGTCTCTCTTTCTTTCTCTTTCTCCCTCTCTCTCTCTGTCTCTTTCTTTCTCTCTTTCTCTCTCTCTCTCTTTCTCTCTGCCTCTCTGTGTGTCTCTCTCACTCTGTCTCAGTTTCTCTGTCTCACTCTGTCTGTCTGTCTCTTTCTGTTTCTTTCTCTCTCTCTCTCTCACTCTATCTGTCTCTCTGTGTGTATCTCTCTTGGTTTCTTTGTCTCTGTCTCTTTCTCTTTCTCTCTCACTCACTCACTCTCTGTCTCACTCTCTCTGTCTCTCTCTGTCTCTTTCTCTCTCGCTTTCCCTCTCTGTCTCACTCTCTCTCTGTCTCTCCCTCTCTCCCTTTCACTCTCTGTCTGTCTCTATATCTCCTCCCCCTCTCTCTCTTCATCTTCCTACTGTTTGTTAAACAAAAATGATCATATACAGTAGGCTTGCGGGTGCACCATGTGTGAAAGAGAGAGAGAGAGGATTGAGGAGTCCTGAAAAGGACTCTCTGTAATCTTTCTTGAGGGTGTGTAGTCCTGAAAAGGAATGTTATAAATGATCATGATCTTGATAATGATGATGATGCTGTAATACTAATGATGATGATGATGATGATGATGATGATGATGATGATGATGATGATGATAGTGGTGATAGTAGTGATGCTTGCATGATAGAGTTTGAATTCCAAAACTGCAATAATGCTAAAACAATATGACTGTCCAAATGATAAAGATAGACTTGAAAAGGAACTCGCTGGAAATTTGGAAATATTTTAATCAAAATTTGTCAATAGAAGATTTAAAATTGCATTAAACTGTGCACTTGTTTTCAGTAATCTACACTCTTAATTGTTTCTTCTCTTTCCTTATTCATTATTATGCAGCAGTTGGATCATAGCTCGCATTACTGATAAGGAGTACTGCCAGGCCAAGAAGGTAAGTATCGAAATTGATTCATGGTATTTTAATCATTCCATTTTAATCGACATCCTCTCTGTTTGAGATATACTTCTATTGAAGTGAAAGCTTTCTTGCTAATAGACCGTCATAACAAATACAAGGTGTATTTATTATATTATTTTTTGAAAATTAAAACACAATAATGTATTGGAAAAAGTCTAAGATATTTAGTCTTTATACATTACCAACCAGTTCTGATATTTCAGTATATCTTTTGTTTAAAGGTAAATAATAGCTACTATTAGACCAAATAATGAACTGATATGATACATTTTATATTTATGTTCATAACTCCTCAAAAGTTGTAATGTGTAGGACACTAAATTTGTGTCCGCTAAATGGAGTTCAAGTAGGAAGGAGTGTGGAAATTCCCCATTCATTGGCCCATGCCTATGTAGTACTCTATGCCATTCAACATGATTTATATTTATCTCTGGCCTAGCTGACAAATGTATCAAGAGTCCCTGCCATAGGGAAAGAAATCCATATTGGATTGTCCCTTACTGATTCAATGTCTCTAACTGCTTCATTTTATTATTTGATTAATCACAGGCGCAGAATAGATTCAAGGTGCAAGTGGGTACAAAGTTCTACCGTGTCAAGGCAATACGCTATGATCCAAAAGTTGAGCACGTTCTCCGCAAGTGAGTTCATTACCTGTCAAGGCGATATGCTTTTTATTCTGTCTCTATTCTAAACGGTCTATCTCTATTTTCCACACCAAACACACAGTCAGAGGCATAACAACATTTCTCTTAGAAAATTCTACATTTGGTATGAAAAACAGATGATTTTAGGGTAGAAAGTTTTTGAATGACAACACAGTTTTTGTGTTTGCAGTTTTCCTTACCGTTTCTTTCAGAGTAAATACCCTTTATCAGCAAGTTTTGAAGGTTTGTCAATGAAAATTGAAAGAATTGCTTGCTTGTTTGTCATGTACCTACAAATATATAATGTTCCACTTTTATTAATGTTGTTTTAACCCAATAGATACATGTGCAAAGAGTCCACACATGGTAGAGGTATTTTGCTATAAAAAAACTAAATTCATCCCCAAGACAATTGTATGTAGCAGACTATGTAGAAATTCTTACATACATGTAAATCAGATGAAATCATATTCATATGCTTTTGATCCTCAGGATTAGCAAAAGTTTATTCTTTTTAGGGTTCAATGAATATATTTTATATTGTTGTCGGCAACTTTTAATTGTACTTAAGATGTGAATATTGTCTGCACTTCATATGGCTCAAATAAACTGCTTTAAACTGATATAAATAGGAATTTACAGTAATGTGAAAGGTATTATGCTGTAACATTATTGCTGAAAGCGAATTCTATACCTAAGAGAAACGATTCATCTGGAGTATAAACCTATTTAACAAGGATTGTGACTTTTGTCTATGTACATTGTACCTGTTCACTTCAATGTACGAGTATTAATCTAGATACTTCTGTATGTATCTGTGTATTACCCAAAGAGATGCTTGTAATATATCGTCTTTGTACGATGCAAATGTGTAAAATGCTGCATTAATATGTTTGCTAACATTTCAAAATTGTATTTGATAGCCGAGACACTGGTTAATTTTAATGCCTTACTACCGTGTGAGTCAAAAAAAAGTTTACACCTAGAAAATTGCTAATTATTTTAAACATCATCTATGAACAGTAAATTATTATACATCTTGTGAAAGAGTGTTTATCCCAAATCATTTGGTATCATTTTTGTGTGGTATGTGTTCACGCTTGGATGAACAAGAGGCATTGTTTGCGAGAGTGCAAAAATCGACTTGCGCCAAAGTGATGCCTACAGCATGTATTATGTTGAGATTAGCGGAGTGAGAGAATGAATTTAATGTATTAAATGAAATGCATTGCATAAGCAAAGTCACACACACACACGCGTGCGCACAAATGTTCGTTGATATTTGATATTTGATATGTGTGGCATGATTAATTTTGTTAAGGATGTTATTTGGATCTGCAAAGACTGAATTAATACCCAAATCCCAATTGTTTTATTCAAACATCACACAAGCAACTTTGGCACATATCGATTTTTGCACTCTCACAAACAATGTCTCCTGTTCATCCAAGCGTGAACACATACCACACAAATATGATACCAAATGATTTGGGATAAAACACGCTTTCATAAGATGTATAATCATTTACTGTTCATTGATGATTTTTTTAAATAATTAGCAATTTCCTAGGTGTAATTTTTTTTTTTGACTCACACTGTATGTTGGTTTCACAAGTCATTTTCCCGTATTAAGGCTACAACATAGGCTATGTTCATATAAAATTAACCAAGTTTTATGTATTTGTTATGTCAGAAAATAGAGGTTTCTGAATCTGAATAAAGTGTTTAGGATGTACATGTATAAGATGAATGTAAAGTACATTGTTAAATCATACAAATTACCTTAAAGAATAATTTATGTACAACGAGAATATATCATATCAACCTCATAAAGCTTATATGGCATTCCATGGGCCAAAGAATAAGGAGTAAGAAGAAAAGAAAGAATATAATGAAACCACGCTCAAGGAGCCCAAATTAGACTCGAGTTTCATGCGGGTCTTTTCTATGCAAGCACAGATGCGCAAGTCAAATAGTCTACTTAAAGTCGATTTTCAGAGTGTATCTTAACTTTCAAGAAGTAAGATTTGAAGGTCATATTTTGAATAAAAGCAACATAAAACCCTTAGCATACAGATCAATTTGTTTGTGTGTGATTGGAACACTTTAAGCATGTTGTGATCTGCTTAAGAGTCACTAAGCTGTATGCAATTATCCATGATGAAAGCATGTACAATGCATGTATGAAGGAGAAGTATTTGTGGTTTAGGCAAAGAGGAATTTACGTGCATATGCAGTTGATCTGCATATACATGTTCTTCGGACATTAAATATCTTCTTTACAAATTATTTAACCAAAACAATCAAAGTATGTGTTCATTTCTTTTCAAAACACATATGGGTTTTTGTCTAAGAAATATTAAAAAAAGATGCATTATTAAGTAATTGCATTGTAGATGCCATGACTCTTAGCGCGAATTTGTGTACGAAAAAGAGTTGCTTTAAGTAGGTCATATTTGCCTTTTTTTCAGAAACAAAGGAAGAGTGAGTGAATGAAAACTAATGTAATTGGAGCATTAAATTAGAAACTGATTTTGATATTGATGTATGTATACTGTGCAATAGAAGATAAATCAATGATTTACTTATAAACTGATATGTTTGAAGTCTTGATATTTTACTTGATGCATTGCTGTTCATTTAAAGTAGAAAAAGAGATAATTGAGTATAAATGTACATCAATTATACTACCAGGATATACATATTAAAGTTTTTTTCTCCAGATGGACTGAATAAAGTGTGTGTGATTATGTTCATATTCAGGCGCGTACGCAGGGGGGGTGTTTTGGGGGTTAAACCCCCCCCCCCCCCTTTGGCATTTTTTATGTGTGTATTTTTAAGAAAACCCCCCTAAAACCCCCCTTTGTTTTGTTTAAACCCCCCCCCCCTTGAAAAAATCCTGCGTACGCCCCTGTTCATATTTAACCCACTGTGTACTAGCTATGACGTATAGGTGGGCTCTTTGATAACAAGGTTGAGGTAAATAATTAGTTGAAACTAAGGTTTTCTAAAAATCATGAGTTTGATACAAAACAGAACTGACCAATGACTACAAGATTCTTTACTTCTATGATCTTATTTATTTTGTTCTGGGTTATATCAATCTCTTTTATAAAAGCTGCCCCTTTCAATAAAGATTAGTAGTAGTAGTAGTAGTAGTAGTAGTAGTAATACAAACATTGGATACTACCAGATATTTATATTTAAGATTTTCAAATAATAATAATTATAATAATATATAAGATTTGTATGGCGCAAAATCCACTTGACAATCAAGTGCTCGACAAGGCGCAGCTTGTGTAAAAGATGAAATACATGATAAATATATACAAATAACAAATAAGTGCTGTCGGTAGAGAATACATTTGTCATTAATATGTATAGAATATTGGATGGCTTTGAGTGTGATACAAGAATATCTTGCTCAAGCTATGACAATATTGGATGAGTTGAAGACAAGTCTAATAATGTCTTAGCGAGAACAATATATTCTTTTATCACACGAAAACAAAGCCATACAATATTATTATATTATTATTATTATTATCTATATTAGTCTGACTAGCAAAATATCAAAATTTGACTTACCTTAGTAAATATGGCTTCGTTTTCGTGTGATATTGAATCGATAGTTTGAGTTTGAGTTTGAGTTTATTGGTTTCACATTTCACATATATTGCACAAATATAATACAGATAACAAAATATACATAAAAGACATTGTTTCATAATAAAAAAATTAAAAAAATTATTATAGTAATTAACAAAGTTACATGTCATCACAATTGTTTAACAACTAATATCATTTAAAGTAGATATTCATTGAATTTAATAACTAATTTTATGTTCATTATTGCAAAGTTGAAACTTTGATTCGACAAGGTTATTAAAATTCAATGCTTGGAAACATTCAAAGTAATGATTATTATAAATTACAAAATGCTTAAATACAGCCCCGGCATAGCACCTGAAGAGCTCTCCGAACGCTGCTGAGATGTGTGAGATCACAGTATGGACATGATTTGCACAAGCAGACGATGTTCCATAACATCTCACACATTTTCAGTGCCTGTGTTTTCATCTTTTCTTGAGTTCTTTCTCTTACTTCACTACCGTCAGGCTAAATTTATGATATATTGCCTCACTCTAAACCCCGCGCATGGTTTTATTTTGATCACAAATGCAGCGATACAAAATAAAGGAATCTGTCGCTTGTAAACAAAATAAGACGCCATTGTATATTCAGCTGCACACACCGCGGTATGTTCGGCGTTCCAAGAGGGAACAAATGCCGTCCATATCATTCCGAGAGTTTTTTCAATTTGAAAGTCTGGTTTCTTTGAATGTTAATTAACCCCTATCCTGTGTATTTACAGGCAAAAGATTTTAGTTATCAGAATCGGGTCATATCCCCTTTTGAATGGTTTGACATGCCATTACATTTATATACACTAAACTCATTATAATTTGACAAATAATAGCTTTGCAATTATGTTCATTCTTTATGGGATGTCGTCTGCTTGGGCAGTATTGGTCCATATAGTGACGTCATTAAAACATCATGTTTTTTTCCAGGGAATCTCTCTTATATCCCAGCTGCTATGGAGGTGGTTGTATTTGTATTTTTATAAATCACCCGATATGTAGTTGACCTAAAACTTGTACGATGGCCATCTGTTAGCTTACCAGTTTCTAGGGATACATTAGTTGACATATTTGTGATTTTCTTTGAATTTCACCTTTAAAGGAAAACCCAGACAAAAGTACAAACTGTGAAATGTGCAGGAACCTATAGAAAAGCAGAGCTTGTAAAGAATAGGTTCCTGGGAGACTTGACAAAATGACAGGGACAGTTGAAGTTCCCGGATGACTGAGCAATACGAAAACACTATTGGTCAGTCATCTGGGTACTGCGCTAAAGATATTGAATACACTGATTTATTGTACCACTTGGAAGCCTCATATAGATAATAATATACAATAATAATAATAATAATATTAAATTTATAATTTTGTAAGGCATTGATGCTCATTACCAGATCAATCGGAGAGGACATAAAGATGGTCATATCTCAGCCATTATTTTTGATGCTTTTTCGGGGAATGAAGACAAAAATTGAGAAATCATAATAATATAATTTTGATGACGTCACATGCACTTCACCACTCTATGGTAGCCATGGCATCAAGGGTGATTCATACCAGTTATCATTTAAGGAGTCGTACCTCTATGGTGCCACATTGATTGAAAAATTTCCTTTTGTTTAACTACCTTTAAAGACCTTTATGAATGGGGAGGGTTATTGGACCAAATTTGATTTGATTTGATTTGATTTGATTTCATACAATGATTTTACATATACAAGAAGAGAAACTATTGGTTGGTAAAAGGGGCCAGATAATAGCACATGTTCTAGTCGAGCCTAACAGCTAAACAAAGTACTTTGGTACAAATCAGTTTAGAAATCGTAACAAAACAAAAAATAATGAATCTACTATTACTATTACATTTACCCTCACGATAGCCAATAATCTTTTTTTCTCCGCAAAACCCCAAACATCTCTCTTTTTAAATTTACCAACAGTGTAGAGAAAAGCAGAGTTTGTTAACACTGTGGATCACAAGGTCCGCGGTTCAAGTCCCGCCGCGGCACTAATGTCCTTTGGCAAGACATTGATCTACATTTGCCACTCTCCACCCAGGTGTTAAAATCGGTACCCGGTAGGATGCGAAAGCTAATGTGGTTTGATTAGCAATGGCGCTTGTAAAATGGCGACTGACTGGAATGCTCCCCAGGGAGTGGAGAATGTGCATACCTTGTGTGCGGGTATAAGCCTGAATCCGATGACCGGGGTAATAATATGTTCCGCGCCTAGACACAAAGTATTAGGCGCATTATAAATGTGAGCTATTATTATTATTATTATTATTATTATTAACAGAAAGGACTTTTTTTTTTTTTACCTAAATGACAGAAGTTACCGCTGAAACCCTCGGCGCAAACGCATATGTATCCTTCCCACACGTTCCTCCATTGAGACAAGGGTTGGACAATTGATTGGACGATTGACATTGAACTGTTGGGAAGAAATAAGAAGCACAGTTGTTGACAATAAAATCTCTTTTTTTATGTGGTCTATCGAATATACAGTGAGAAATAAACAATAAACAATTTAACGTGTAGCTTTCAAATTCCTTGTTCCTCCGATAAAAATGCTTCCTTTTTGTGTGGAAATTACTACAAAGCTTGCAAAAGCTTGTCTACGCTGGAATTGAGCCCTGGGTCCCGTTCCTAGAAACCATCATAAGTCTAACTTCTTGACTATCCCATTGAAACGTGTGTTATAGAATTAACACTCGTTTCAATGGGATAGTCAAGAGTTAGACTTATGACGGTTTCTATATACGGGCCCCTGGTGTTTTACAACTAGACGACGGAGTGATACATGATATATCAGAAGCCGGCTGGACTCCCAAATTACTGTGTATAGAGATAGGTTCCCGAGGTCTGATAACTCCTGATAACAAGAAAAGATTTATAGATATGTTGAAAACATGTAAATGCAAAGTAAGGTAGGCCTATCCACAACTGAGAAATGAAATCTTGAAAACCGTACTGTTTGGATCGTATGTTATTTTGTAAAGCCGGTCGGAACGCACCTGGCAATCACAACATTACTTGGCCCGAGTGTAATTGGTTTTGTATGACTTACAATAGCGAGACCTCTCTCTCTCTCTCTCTTTCTCTTTCTTTCTCTCTCTCTCTCTCTCTCTTTCTTCCCCTCTCTCTCTACCTATCCCCCTCTCTCTATGGTGATAGGTTCTCATGGTGTGATTACGCATGCTACTAAGAATAGATTGATAGATATGATGAAGGTACCTATATGTAAGGTGAGATATATGTAATTGGGAAAAGTAATATTTCAAAAGAATATTGTGTGGTTTAATTAAAGGGATCCGGTAACTTTGTCTCAGATTCTGACTCAAAATTCTGGATTTAGCTCATGCTGCAATGATAATTATAAACCTTTAGGTCAGTCAGAAACCCCATGACTTTTACAAGCCTGTCTGACTATCAAGATATTTATGATTGGAATTACAAATTTTGAAAAGTCTTCAAAACACTACAGTCTATTGGGAAAAACGAGTATGGTAAAACCGGTCAGACAAAGATTTTTACTTTTTTGAGGCACTTCTTGGTCATTTTAAAGCGCATTTTTTGTAGGGCTTCAATGTACTCCATATCACAGACACTGATAACACGTAGGGCCGTGTATCTCAGATTTAACATTGTTAAACGATCCCTTTAATGTTATTTTTTACAGCCTACCTGAACTCACTTGGAATCAACACGTGGGAGGCATAATTACTTTAGATTAGGAGACGTATATAACTTGTTATAACGGGACCTCTCGCTCTCTCTCTCTCTCTCTCTCTGGAGATTGGCTCCCGTGGTTGATCACTCATTAAGAAGAGATTGATAGATATGACCACGATATATAAATGTAAAGTGAGGTATTCCTAACTAAGAAAATAACAATTTTTGTTTTTGTTTTTTTGTTAGGAATTATTAATGTTTTCATTTTAAAAAAAATGACGTTATGATGTTCTCTTTTCCGTTTTGTTATTATGTATTGTAGTTGTTTAACTCTGCATGAGATGCATCCAATGTTATTCAAATCTCGGTCCTGGGTTTTATGTAACATCTTTATTACTATGTTATATGTTGTTTCTTGAATAAAGATGAATAAACAAACGTCATGTTTGCCTTTTTTCAGAAACAAAGGAAGAGTAAGTGAATGAAACTAATGGAATTGGAGCATTAGTTTAGAACTTTATTTTGATATTAATGTATATAATACTGTTAACAAGAAGATAACTCAAATTACTTATAAACTTATATGTTTGAAGTCTTGATATTTTGATGCATTGCTGCTAAATTAAAGTAGAATAGAAGATATTGTGTATAAACATACTTTAATTATACTACTAGGATAAACATCTTTTCTCCAGATTGACTGAATCAAATGTGTGTGATTATGTAGTAGAGGTGTCGTGGTCTAGTGGATACGTAGCCGGACTGTCGATCACAAGGTCCGCAGTTCGAGTCCCGCCGCGGCACTAATGACCTTTGGCAAAACATTGATCTACACTTGCAACACTCCACCCAGGTGAAGTAAATAGGAACCTGGTAGGGATTTATTCCTTGAAAACGCATCGCGCGTATAACAGCTGCATGCACTGCTAAAGCTAGCGTAATTATGCTGCATTATTGTAGAGCGTTTAGAAATTTCTGATAAAGTAAGTGTTAAGCGCTATATAAGCAATTATAATTATTATTATTATGTTCATATTTTACCCACTTTGTATTCGCTATGACGTATAGGTGGGCTCGTTGTTAAAGAGATAGTTGAGTTCTGTTGCAGAGGGCGCTACACAAAATATCTTTTTGTGAGATAATGAAAAACTGAGTGTCAAATTTGAAAGAACATACAATTTAAAGAACAAATCATCTTCGTTTGATCAAAATCGGTTCAGAGACGGCTGAAATATCCATAAGTGTAACGACTTCTAATATTTGTGTACCACCACAAATATTCAATAATTTGAAAAAACAAAATGGCGCCTTTTATGTTGTATTTCAGCCAATGCCGATATTGGATTTGTTGTTGTTGGCTTTGTCGTGTTGGTTATATTACGCACAACCAACCGGTCCATGCTTTGTTATTATTAATTAATTAATTAATTGACGGTCACCGTATTTTTTTGAAAGTGGAGCTGAATTGGTATGATCGTATTGGCTAAATTTTTACACATTTTGGGGTCTAAAAGTACCTTTATAGCAATTTTGGTCCCAACAAAGGGCACTAGAAATGTCATAGATAAGAACAAGAGAAATAAGCATGCACTTTGAAGGCATTTGCGGTCTGAAAACAGAACTCAACTATCCCTTAACAAGGTTCGAGGTCAATAATTAGTTGAAACAAAGGTTTTCTAAAAATCATGAGTTCGATACAAAACAAAACTGACCAATAAATACAAGATTCTTTACTTCTATGATCTTATTTATTTTGTTCTGGGTTATATCACTCTCTTTTATAAAAGCTGCCCCTTTCAATAAAGATTAGTAATAGTAGTAGTAGTAATAGTTGTAGTAATACACTCAAAAACAAAAGCTGAAATTGGATACTATTTATGGTAAAGATTTTCAAATAACTGCCGTCGGTAGAGAACTAAATTTTCATTTATATTACATAATAATAATAATATTACATAATAATAATAATATTTATACAGTAGGTTTGCGGTTGCACCATGTGTGTGAGAGAGAGAGAGGTTTGAGGAGTCCTGAAAAGGACTCTGACTCGGTAATCTTTCTCGGAGGAGTGTAGTCCTGAAAAGGACTGTTTGTTATCTTTCTTAGCATATAGTTCTCAGGAGAACTATAGCGCTTGGAGAGGATGAGTGGCTCGACGTTTCGAACAGGTTGACTATCCGTCGTCAGGAGTGGAGAATAGCTGGCGTGCGTGAGCTTAAGTCACCGGTGTGCGGACGTCAGGGAAAAATAGGTGACCGTGTCGGCTTGAGTCATCGGGGATTGGGCATGGATGGTCGGCTGGTAATTCGTCTGGCCGACCATCCATGCCCAATCCCCGATGACTCAAGCCGACACGGTCACCTATTTTTCCCTGACGTCCGCACACCGGTGACTTAAGCTCACGCACGCCAGCTATTCTCCACTCCTGACGACGGATAGTCAACCTGTTCGAAACGTCGAGCCACTCATCCTCTCCAAGCGCTATAGTTCTCCTGAGAACTATATGCTAAGAAAGATAACAAACAGTCCTTTTCAGGACTACACTCCTCCAAGAAAGATTACCGAGTCAGAGTCCTTTTCAGGACTCCTCAAACCTCTCTCTCTCTCACACACACATGGTGCAACCGCAAACCTACTGTATATCTACATCACCATGCAAGCCGACACTTACAAGCAGCATCTAATAATAATATTACATAATAATAATAATAATAATAATAATAATATTACATTTGTAAAGCGTCTTTTTATTAGATACAAGGCGCATAAACAGAAAAAATACTAGCAAACAAAAATAAACATTATCATACGAAGCTTACATTAATTATAAACCGAGAAGAACAAATTAGAAAAACACTACTGAAAAGAAATGTGAGAGTATGGCAATTCTTAAGAAGACGGGGGAAGGAGTTCCGGGTTTTGGGAGCAATAACGAAAATTGTTTACTGGTTAGAGGGACGGTAAGTGTTTTAGTACTGGCTGATCGTCTATTACACATAGTATGTGTGCGAACGGAATAGATCACCTGGGTATGCTTTAGCCTGATTAGGGACTTTTAGATTTGCACGTCGACTTAGTGTGACGTCCTTTTAAGGCACTGGCATTGCCTTAAAAGGACATCACAGTGCCTTAAAAAGACATGACAGTGCCTAAAAAGGATGTGACAGTGCCTTAAAAGGACATCACATTGCCTTAAAAGGACATCACAGTGCCTTAAAAGGACAATACAGCTAGTGCCTTAAAAGGAAATCACAGTGCCTTAAAAGGACGTGACAGGTATAGCAGTCCACTATGTCGACGTGCAAATCTAACTGTCCTATTATTGAAATTCTTGTTAATGAGAGGGTCTTCTGTATGATACGACCAAGAACGCGCAGCGAGTGAAGATTAGTGATGGGAGGCGAGACGTTTACATTCTGTTGTTTCCAATGAATGAGCCGTGGTGCTTTATGTTGGGGGAGCTGAGGGGGGTTAAGATCATAAGCAATATAGAAGTAAATTACACTAATCTACACGAGACTAAACAAGAGATCTTAAAACTACATTGAAGAATCTTTGTATATACGAACTTCCTTATTCTACTGAGGTTACGTAAATAGAAATTAACATATTTGGATACATTTAAAACATGATTTTGACTTATTCATATGCTTGTCAAAGCCAACACCTACATTTAAAACATAATTTGACATATTCATATGCTTGTCAAAGCTAACACCTACATTTAAAACATGATTTGACATATTCATATGCTTGTCAAAGCCAACACCTACATTTAGAACATAATTTGACATATTCATATGCTTGTCAAAGCCAACACCTACATTTAAAACATAATTTGACATATTCATATGCTTGACAAAGCTAACACCTACATTTAAAACATGATTTGACATATTCATATGCTTGTTAAAGCCAACACCTACATTTAAAACATAATTTGACATATTCATATGCTTGTCAAAGCTAACACCTACTTTTAAACATGATTTTACATATTCATATGCTTGTCAAAGCTAACACCTACATTTAAAACATGATTTCACATATTCATATGCTTGTCAAAGCCAAAACCTACATTTAAAACATAATTTGACATTTTCATATGCTTGTCAAAGCTAACACCTACATTTAAAACATAATTTGTCATATTCATATGCTTGTCAAAGCCGACACCTACATTTAAAACATAATTTGACATATTCATATGCTTGTCAAAGCCAACACCTACATTTAGAACATAATTTGACATATTCATATGCTTGTCAAAGCTAACACCTACATTTAAACATGATTTGACATATTCATATGCTTGTCAAAGCTAACACCTACATTTAAAACATGACTTGACATATTCATATGCTTGTCAAAGCTAACTCCTAATATGCGAAGAGATTGTGAAGGTGAAATGATGTTATGATCGTCAATCTTAAGATGGACATGATGTAACTGCTGAGGGTGCTTTGGAGATGCCGTAATCATGAATTCTGTCTTGTCCAGATTAAATTTCAGTTTATTAGCCAACATCTATTACTGAACATCAGATATATTCTGTTGCAGTTTGCGCATTGATTGTTGATGCTTTGGGGAACCTTCGGATTACATGCGTAGTGTGTCTGGATGTAGTCGCCGTAAATATGGTTTAAGACATCGTATTTATGTAAGATATCTACAACTGGCTGAAGGTATATGTTAAAGCAATGAGGGCCGATCACAGAGCCTTGGGGACGCCATTTTCTAGAAAAAATTGTGTTATTTTAGTATAATTTATTAATATGAAAAATGTTAACGATATGAAGTGTCCCCCTTTTTGTTCTTTTGGGTAGTAAGGGGCCCTGTTTGTATGTCCGAATAAGACGACTTTGTGGGATGTCCTGTTTCGATTTCAAATCAATGATCGATAAAGATGGAGAATATTTTCCATACTATGGCTTTTGGAGCTGATTGTTGCTCTCCCTCTTAATTTCCTTCCATGGATTCAGCAATAGGAACTTGCTGATAGTAATTGTCATCGGATGAGATACGAACAAGCTTGACCACACCCATCAGGATTGCCATAGCAACCAATGTTGCTATCATTCCAAGGAGGAGCATCGCAAGAGGGTTGTAGGAAGCCAAATCTGTGAATATTCGAAAATATAAAATATGGTAGAACAATTGGATGTGGATTAGATATATTCACAAGCGTATCCAAGGGAACAGGAAACGACCCACCTTCCCGTCCCCTTCTTCCCCGTCTCCCTCCTCCCCGTCCCCTCCACCTATAAGTAGAAAATAGAAGAGAGCATCTGCTAATGGCATATTTTCAGTTATTGCAATCCTTATTTTTGTCCTGTAAAGAATTATCACAACTGAGTGTGCTAAGCTATCTATATATATATATATGAGAAAATTTTTACATTTTAAGATTTTTTAAATGGTTGTTGATACAAAATAGTACATACCATTAGTAGCCATATCGCTGGTTGAGCGACGGATGTGGATCGGACCATTACTGATTGTCTGAGTGGACATAACGGACAAAGATCGACGTTTGCGGAGTGAATTTTCAGTTTCATCTTCTGAGGGGCATCCTGCATCTCGAAACAATCGAGCCTTCGCGGCACCACAGACCTTCACTGAACAGTGAATGTACACCTGGGAAAAAATATATATGATGATGCATGCATTACAATAGATTTTTTGATACTGTCTAAACATCCAAACAAATGTGCTTTTAAAGTTTTCCTAATTTTCAAAAGGGGAATTCTACCCTGATATTAAAGGGGTAGTTGAGTTCTTGTTCCAGACCGCAAATGCCTTCAAAGGGCATGGTTATTGCTCTTATTCTTATTTTTGACATTAATTTTCTAGTGCCCTTTTAGGACCTAAAATTGCTATGAAGGTATTTTTAGATCCAAAATGTGTGAAATTTAGTCAATACGATCATACCAATTCAGCTTTAATTTCCCCAAAATACGGTGACCGTTAATTAATTACTTAATTAATAATAACAATACATGGGTCGGCTCGTTGTGCGTATTATAACAAATACGAAAAAAGCCAAAAAAAAGCCAACATCGGCATTGGCTGGAATAAAACGTATGATGCTCTATTTCGTTTTTTCAAATTATCTAATATTTGTGGTGGTATTACATAAATATTAGAAATTGATATTCCAGCCGTCTCTGAACCGATTTTGATCAAACAAAGATGATTTTGTCATTTAAATTGTATGTTCTTTTAAATTGGACACTCAAGCTTTTCATTATCTCACACACACAAAAATGTGTAGCGCCCTCTGCAACAGAACTCAACTATCCCTTTAAGTTGGTTTTAATAGAAGCAGAAAAATCGAGAGAAATGGGTCAGTGAAAGTTTTAACTAATAAAACAATTAAAGATAAGAAATTTATGAATTCTTGAAGGAGCATTCAACAAAAAAATAGGCTTCTCTTTGATGTATCTTGTGAGGTCCCCTCCCATTTTCCATGTGCTAATAAACGTCAATAATCTAAATTTATCTTCAGAAATTTCAAACCATACACTTGCCCTGAATATGATTATTACAACTATGTTTTTTTTTATAAAATCCCTGTATGAAACATTTTTATTCCGTCATCAATAACTAAGAAAATGAAAGTTTATGTAAGTCTATGTATAGAGCAAAATGGAGAAGAGCTCGCAAGGTACCTCATAATTTGTGTTTCACTGAAGGCAACATCATTTTGCTATAACTTTCCTATTTTAACCTGATATTGCTCAAATTTTCACTTATTTGTAATTCTCATTTTTCTGCTGTTATTAAAACCAAATTTATATCAGGGTGCAATTTCACTTGAAGGTGTGCAATTATGATCCAAAAATGAAAAAAGGGCTTTAAAAAAAGGCTTTAATAAGATGACGTGAAGTGTAATACAATTCAAGTTTCTGTATCTTATACCATAGAGCTCAGTGAATGTGTTCAAGACCTGGGTTGCACGCAGTTGCCATTCATTTACACGTAGGTAATTACTGAACCCAACGAGACAGGGCAGAGATGACTTAACTGTGGGTCGAGATTCTACAATTTATCTTTCTTGTAATATACTCATGTAATGGGCAAACAAAATTGTAATAAAATTAGGTGTATAAGTTCATGCCATGTAAATATTTCACCTCAGTGTAATCTCCAACAAAGGCAAATGCACTAAAAGAAAAGCCTTCTCGATTCAATCCAAGGAGACGATAGATATCAACTGTTCCATCATCTGGGCAACTGTAGAACCAATTGAAACATGTACTCTAGTTAGGAGTCATACCCGTGAGAGAACGGCTAGGGAGTCATGAAATTTCGTTATGGAAGAAGGAGAATATTAGTAATAATAATAATGATAACAATAACAATAATAATAATAATAATAATAGTTTTGATTATAATGCTCATAACGATAACATGGCTTATTTCGTTCTATCGGTTCTTTGCGTCTTCGGGTTACACAAACTTTCGTGAAAAATCCAGTTGTGATTCCCCAAGGGTCAGGTATAACGTTTGTGAAAAACTTCCGTCTTATAAAGCCACATTGTACTACTGGTAGCTACTTGCTCCCTCTATATAGAAAACTTCCCCAATCGATGCCTGTTGGTCCCCCATGATCCTCTTTTTCTTATGTTAATTGAGAGCTGAGTTAATGAGATAGCCACCTGACAGTGAACTCGCTGTGTGGTCTAATCCATTCTGGCTGAACCTGTACAGCTCGCCTTTAGTGCTAAAGTGTTGGCTCCAGTTTACCATACACTTTTTGATAAACCTACAGCAAATCTAAGAAAACTCATGTCTCGGCCTAACACTTTTAATACGAGATATATGCATTCATTAAAAAAGGCTAGCGATCGAAACCTCTTTTTGATGATATCTTTTCAAAAATGTGTTGTTCTTATTTTTATTTGTTTGGCAATCAGTCAGGACTGAATATTTTTGCCACTAATATTCATTGTACTATTTTGTATTCTATATCCGTATCTCAAAGAGCATCTTTGAAAGCTGATGATTATTTGCATTCAAATTACCTGACCATTGGGGGATATTTTAACAAAATATTGTTTAATCCGACAACATGAAGCACACGACTTTTCGTAATTTTGAGGTTACTTTTTAAGAAAGATTGTGGAACCCTACAGCCCGACCCGACTTGAACACCCGACGGAACGAAGTAAGCAAAGAAGCCTCATCAGCATCAATGCCAATTTTCCTGAGGGCCTTCAAAGTATCATTACCCAGCAGTAAACCAGTTACCGAATAACACCTGGGTGGAGAATGGCAAATGTGGATTAATGTCTTGCCAAAAGATCTAAGCGCCGGACTTGTATTGGAACCTCTAACCCTTCGATTAAGAGTCAAGTGAATGAACCACTATCCCATAACTATATGATTTATTTGTTGAGGCTCATGAAAAGTTCTACTAACCCTGAAGAAATTAGAGAGTAATGCGGCTCTGCATTTGAGTCTTGAGTGGATGTCGCCCAGCAGCTGTCAATAAACATACCAACGCCTGGTACAGACTCAAGAGCCACACCAAAGAAGAGGTCATCTCCTTTCCCGACAACGGAGGTGGTTTCGGATTCACTTTCATTAAAAGCATCTGTCTGGAACCTTTCCAGTATCATAAGGAAGTCACCAGAGCCCTTGTCGCTAAAGGCTACCTCACCAAGCTGTGGTTTGAAAGACCCACTGATGACTTCCTCTTTCTTGAGGCAACATTCGACCAGAACCTGCATGTGATATTTACGGGTAATTACCGTACCATCTTCCGAACCAGGCTTGGCGTACGTAATTACGTTGGAAAAGGTAACAGTTGTGTTATCCTCCTGTAATGACAGCAAGTAAAATCAAATTAATTAATGTTACGAAAACAAAAAATGAAACCCAGTATCCAGTTTGATTTTTGTCAAAGACTGATGTATACATTTTAATGTATAATACTTTCTTTTTGCGATTCGAAGATGACGCTGAGGTTAATGTTGTATCTCTCTGTGTCCTGTAATGGCATTACTGAATATGAACATGAATCAGTAATACATGGAGTTACTGTTCGGGCCATATCACCGGTTATATCCCCAATGCTGAGTTATAGAAAGAATTACTTCTCATTACAATAATGAAGTATACCATCACGATCTATTCATCTAATCACCCATACCAAAATACTGGTGTTAAATTTTGTTGTAATCATTGGTGTCCGGAGGCTTTGGGGCAGAAGCCCCTCTCACGCCCCCCCCCCCCCCCCCCCCCCGAGGAAAGGAAAGACGAATGCTCCTAAGAGACCAACGATTTATAAAGTGAATAAATTGAGAGACGCGCACTGTCCTTCAAGACATGATAGGCAGTTTCGTTGAATTATGATCACCACTCAGAGCGGCGACCGATCGATTTGTGGCCTGCTCGACAAAGACATGCAGTGCCCGGGCGGCCGCCGCTCGGTGGCCGGACGAAGTTGGCTAAAACTCGCCGTCGAGCAGGCTACTTTTGGGGATGTGACCATAGCTTTACTGACCATCCGGGAGACGTGAAACAACATTGTATAATGCGTATCAAATGACAAGTACATATATATGTAACGACAACAATATGGATAGCTTGAGATAGAAATGAAACCAATTAAAAATTGCGTTCTATGCCAGATGATAAAGAATACGAAACCTAGATTTATTACATAGGACCTAAAATTAATATGCCTGGAATTCAAAACGAAGGATTATAAATATGCTTCCAGTTGTCGTTTCATAGAATTAGCATAATGCGAGTAAATCATGTAAATTATATCAAAATATACATCTATATCATTGATAATAACTCACTTTTATATTCGTATCTACCCATAATATCGTTGTTTAATGTGATGTGAAAATGGACAAAATACATTGTTAACTTCTTTGTGCATCAAATTCATTTTCTTTATTGATTTTAATATCAAGTGCCATCGTAGCGGAATAAGATGTCAAAAAACATTATCACCGTCATATGATATTTCCTAAGTTTACAAAGAGGAAAAGACACAGAAACGTCAACAACACTGCGGAATCGGATGCAGAGCAGGATAGATTCCGGGACTTTGACAATCGTTACTTAAAAGAATAAAAGAATATTTTGAATGAAAGTAAACAGAATTGCATTTATGCCAGCATGTCATGCCTGTCGCAACAAACTTAAAATTAAACACATTGAGGCTCTGCCCATGGACCCGCCCATGGACCCAACGCAGTTGGGCTGCGCTCTACTGGGAGCCAAACATTATGTTTAAACCCCCTCTTCAAAAATCCTGCACACGCCCATGGTATGGTAGCCATGGGATCAAGGGTGATTCATACCAGTTATCATTTAAGGAGTCTTACCTCTAAGATGGTGCCACATTCATTGTAGTCTGTAGTGAGAGTGATGATATCAGTGGTAGCGTTGATTACACCGTTGCAGGATCGGTTATGAAAATGAACACCAGTTGCGTCCCCTGGGACTAGCCGTGCATCTACGTTGACCGTCATTGAAGTACTTCCACACTCAACAGATGTAACTGGTATAAGAGAATTGTCAAGAGCAAAGAAAATGTCAATTACGTCACCCTTTTAATTTCATCTCAGGTGTCAGAAGCAAAAATTGCCGTAATTAGGGTGTGTATGGGTGTGCGGGTGAGAGTGTGAGTGTGTGTTCAAGCAGACGGGTTGTTCAAACATTCTGGCTAAGTCATGAACAGGAATTCGTGCAGCACGAACAAAATATTATAGATACTTACGCTTATCTTGACACATATCGCCATCAAATCCTGCTAGACATTCGCAAACGCCTTGCTCACAGCTCGCTCCATTGAGACAACGGTTATTACATTCATCTGAAAACAATTAGAGATAACAGTTGCTCTATCAAATGATGTGGCACCAGAAAGTACGAAGGTAAAGACCTTTCAGATTCTGAATGAAACGTTTATAATTTTAAAGATTACAAATGTATGATATGATTGAAAAGCAATAAACAGGTAACAACAATTTTAATCTTCCAAGGACTTTAAAATATCTTATCCTATGGCTCAACAGAATGTGCACGTCCTTTACACCGAGCTCACACAACGAGAGTGATACAGCGATTTACTTAAACAGTTAGCAGTCCAGCGCATATTTGTGAATCCTGGGGTTTTTCCGGCCTTTTTCAGCCTTTCAAAAAAGTGTGGAGGAGGGGGGCTTAATTTGTTGCATCATGCTCCGTGTCGGGTTGGGTTTTTGGGCTACCCTAACCTGACCCTTGGGAAACGTTTGTTAGAATGTTTGTGATATACATCCCTATATATACACAATTATAATCGTGATTAAGTTATGATAAAACATCGATAATTCTCGGTTTTGTTTTATCTGGGACGCACTGTATATAAAGAAAATTCTCTACAAAACCCAAAACATCGTCCTGATTATATTTACCTACAGTCTAGAGAAAAGTAGAGTTTGTCAACAGAAATATGAATGGAGTAACTTAACCCTTTAAATGTCCTTCTAGTGACACCCGTATCTTGGGTCGCACAACTTGTGACAATACAGATACGACTTCTTCTTTTTTTTCACCTAAATGACAGAAGTTTCCGCTGAAGCCCTCGGCGCAAACGCATTTATCCTCCTGACACGTTCCTCCATTGTAACAAGGGTCGGACGATCCACATTGAACTGTTGGAAAGAAATAAGAAACAGTTGTTGACAATGTGGTCTATCGAATATACAGTGAGAAAAAAACTGGATGAGACAAACAATTAATGTGAAGCTTTAGAGCTGGACTGCACTACTTGTAGTTGTTGTTGTTGTTGGGTTTTAAGGCCCTCTATATAGTAAACAATGCCTAAGCAGTACCCTGGTCCCCTTTTTCTTATGTTAATTGAGAGCAGATTTGATGAAATAACCACCTGTCGGTAAACATCCCTTTTTAATACTACTTATTTATTGTGTGGAAATTACTACAAAGTGAACAAAATCTTGTCTACGCTTGAATCGAGACCATGGGGGTGTTTCACAAAGATTCTAAGTCAAACTTAACTCTAAGATGGACTTAAAAATTATGGAGAGCCATGTGTAGCCTTTTAATGAAATATGTTCAAAGGCAAAAATTCAAGTCAGTACTTTAGACTTTTCATATATTCCGCACCAAGAACATAAAATATCCCATGATATTAATAGATAATATGACTGATTTGAATTAACATTTTACGCCTTTTAAAATAACTTTTACAAAACATTTTCAAAAATGCTAAGGGCTTTCCATAATGGTTAAGTCCAACTTAAAGATATGTTCAACTTAGGATCTTTGTGAAACACCCCTGGTCTTTCACTGTGCACGCAAAGTTATTTTACCACTAGACGACTTAGGCGGATAGAGTGGTATTCTGTTACACAAGATGCAATCAAAGACAGACAGCCTCTCAATCTAGTTAATTAGTGCATTTTTTTGCCAAAAATCTTGCCAAGAAAATTCCCGTCACAGATAGTCACTTTACTGATATTCTCTGCTTAAAATTAGCTACAAGTGATCTGTTTTTTTAAAACAAATTTTGGATTTTGTTATGTTTTCGCTCAGTAAAACAGAGTTACCGTAAGTAATCCCCAATTGTACAGCTTCCCCACCAGGTTAGCGGTCTCCTATCACCTCCCAAAACTGAAAACCCGACTTCCTAATAACATTTTTACTTTTACAGAACCCAAATTTTGTAATTCCCGTCCCAGTGATTTGAAAGAGAGACCCAATTTATATGGTTTAAGAAATGCACTTAAACGTTATTTTCCCCAGCAGTGAAAAAATGACCCAATAGACAGCTCTTTGTAATGGTTATTTTTGTCAATCCTTTGATTGCTGTTCGCTTTTTCATCTCGCACCCATGCCTAGCATGTCTAGAGAATAGAGCATTCCCATCTTACTCTATACTACTGCTATCTTTCTGTTTCGCTTTACTTCTCTCTTCATCTGTCTCCCCCCCCCTCTCTCTCTCTCTCTCTCTTTTACAAACACTCTAGCAATCTACCCACCTGTATATATATATATATATCTATATCTATCCTTTCTATTTTTCTCTCTATCACTTTTAGCCGTAATTATTGTACATGCATTTTGTTTTCTTTTCCTTTATGTCTCAGTCTAGTGTATTCTGTTTTTTCTGTTTATCTAACTCAGTAGTTTAAGTCAGTGAACCTACACGCAGCAAGCCTAGCCTTTAAGTAGGTTTAATTTTTATGTCTGTATTATTTTAATGATTTACAGCGATTTAGTTTTATTTATTTTAATATAACTTAAAGAAATTTTAATATTTTTAAAAATGTATTATGTTTTGTAAATTTTGCATGGAGCATGAATAAAAGCAACCTATCATATTTGTATCTGACACATGGGAATATAATAACAACTCAAAAGGAAAACATATATCTTTCAAACTAACGTTTCATTCCACAAAAGACTGTATCCAGTACGGTAATTAATATTTTTTTCATTTAAAAGACCTTACCTTAGAGAAAGTTTAACGATTGATGTATAGTCCTATATGGTGCAGTTACCAGTTTACCAGTGTAACACGTTACTCAGTATATTCAACAGATTTAAATATATTTTTGGATTTAGCTCCTTTTCGAATGAAACATCCGGAAACGTCGTTTTAGAGGAAAAGGGGTTTTATATCCTTTTAGATTCAGTGAAAGTTAAACTTTGGAAAAAATGAAAAAATGTACTCTATTAGCAGTATTAATGTGTCTTACATTATATTTGACTCATTAAAGTGGATTAAAAGCGCAAAAAGAAATGGTCGACTGGAGTTTCATTCCACAAGGATCTTAATATACACAAATTCAAATTACACAAAAATTATGAAAAATAGAATTCATTGCCAGAATTTATTTTTAAAGATAAGCAAAATTATTATGGCAATATCCCTACCATAAAAAAACAACATGAGTGATAACTGACAAGGGCAAGTGGTAAATGAAAAGAGATCCGTTGATTTACTCGAATACCTTTTGGAATGAAACTCTTGTTATTCGACAATGCGTATATACTTTACAATAAAATAACATTACTACATTAAATAATGTACCTCTTCCTATCTCACGAACTGCATCCGAGACTTCGAATAACCAACTTCCTGGTACTCCATAGTTACTACCTGTTACCAGATCCTCAAAGTCAAGAGTTACTAGCGTTCTTGCGGATAAAAGCCGTATTCCAGCCTTGATAAAAATGATAATAATAATAATGATGATTATGATGATGGCGGTGATGGTGCTGACGATACTGGTTATGATGATGTTGTTGATGAAGACGAGGTTGATGGTGAAGATAATTATGATGATGGTCATGATGATGATGATGGTCATGATGATGATGACGATGGTGTAAATGATGGGGATACTGATGATAACAATAAGTATTGATGAGATTCCTCCTGTTTTCTATCAAATAACATCATGTTATTAGCGCGATTTGAAAGATATCCTACAATCTTTAGTTCTAACTCACAATTTCGTAGCAATGAGTAATAACAGTTTTTTAAAGTTATATATTTCTTCTTAAACTTAAGATGCAACATTACGGCCTATAGCTTTGATTTGTTACAAGTCATCTTTTTAAAAATCAAAGCATTCTTTTAAGACCGTGTCTTAATAACTAAATGTCATCCAACTTACTCTATAAAAAGTAATAGTCCTTTCGAACTTGTCACCATTTATGAAAAACTAAGCTTCATAAAAAGTTAAAAATCAAATCGACTGTCAATGATATTTTCTCATTTGGAAGGCATATATCTAGTCTCTTTTTTAAAAAAGTTTCTGTTCATTTCATTTATTCAGTATGTCCATAGAGGATAATTGTTCATATTTATATTTACAATTTTGCTTCACAGTAATTTCACAAGACAGTACAACATATAATTGACAATCACTTTTTTTTTCCTCACAATAAACACATACTTCATGTTTGTCTGGATCTTGTTTAATCTTGTGTCTGATTTAGTCTCAAGGACTTGTTTTCAGTATACACTCGATATACATGATCATGATGAATAAACTTTTTACTTTCTTTCCTCTCTTTCTTCTTCTCCTTCTTCTTCTTCTTCTTCTTATTCTCTCTCCCTCTATATACCCTTCCTTTTTCTTTTCTTCTTATATTCTCTATTCTGAAGCAGGTATTTTAGTTTTTTTCTTCTAATTATTCCTTGATATGTTATAACAGTAGGGGCACAACAGTATCACTAAGTACACTAAAAAAAAACGTGTAACATGTCTATGAGGAATTTTGCATAGTTTTCACATTCTCTACCGTTCTTGTCTTTGTCTAGAACTCTTCTCTCTACTGGATTTCAATATGGACTTTTAGTCACATGTAGCAGTCCACTATGTCGACGTGCAAATCTAAAAGTTCCTATTAACAACTCTTATGGAAAGTGGAATCAAGGAGTTTTAAGAGATGGAGTGCTATCTAGCTCATTCTCATTGTACCATCTTCGATGCTGCCAGGAGAAAATATGTCAGGCATGTGCTTAACTGTATCTTAATTGCAGATCTGTAGAAAACTCCAGCTTTTAAAACTGCTTGGTGGAGTCATGGACCCTACTACAGATGGACTAATAATGAGAGTCTTTCTTTGATCACATCATGACCACCGTCACCTGATAATGTGTATGTTGATATGGACATTTATTTGACGCGACAATGTTGATAGTGTAATCACGCATCATCACAGACAAAAGAACCTTTTACATTTCTTCAGATTCTTTTCGCTGTAGTCTCAGGAAAAGTATCATGATTTAAGACCAGTTAGAGGAGCAGTGACCCCAAATTGTGACAATTTGTGTGATATTAGATAGATTATTAAAGAAGTGGACACTGGTGGACATACATCTGAACTTGCCAAACTTTGAAAAATACATATTCTTTATATAGTGTCCTTTTACCTTCTATTCCTTGGAAATAGAACTGTACGTGTTACAGCTAAATATACAGGTTTCTCTTGAAAGCTGCTTCTAATTTCCTATTTAAAACTGCATATACGTCACTATTCATATGTACGCCACGACTGCACATGCATTTCCGTTATTTTAAGCCATTCCGTGTCTTTTGCGCAGGCATTTTGTAGATTTTCAACAGTGGCGTAATGAGCAAAACGAAAATGAAAAAATCTAACATGCGGGCTCCGATGAACGTTTTTCAAAGTGGGTTCTAAGGGCAAATCCCCGGCGGGGGTCAAGGGGTGGAGCCCCCGAAGTTTAAGGGGTATGGGCATCAGTGGCGGATCCAAGAATTCTTACTGGTGGGAAAAGCTTGGACGTTTCATAAAATTATTACTCTTAATCCTTGTCTGAATTCATTTGCGCCCATCCCGCGTGAAGCGTGGAAACTTTCACGTTTCATTAAATTATTAGAGAAAAATACGATTCGTTGTACCGTTCTCGATTCTTAATCCTAGTCTAAATTTAGTTGCCCCACTGGGCCCCTTAAAGGGACTTGCATGGTAACATTGTTCAGATGAGAGATACTGGTGCTAAGGTAGTGACTTCAATGCTAGATGTACAATTAAAGATAATCTCAAAATTTGAGTGAAAACGGACCATTATTAATGATACAAATTCGAAAAAACTGATGTGATCGATTCCTTAATTCTCCCAACTATATCATTACAATTTAATTACATTTTAGGTGAATGTAAATCGTCACAAATCAATAAATTGGCTCTACATACCATTCAAGACATTTAAGTGTTGACAAATTTTTTAATAGCCTGTTTTATGTCTTTTTTCATGAAAAAACGGTTTGGAAAATTCAAAAAGGGTTGGGAGAATTTACTGTTAATCACTGTTAAAGGGTGTTGCACACAGTGACGCCTTCAAAGAAAACCCTAGATATCTTTGTGGTTTGAAAAAAATTTTAGGATTGTTTGCATGTCAGAGGGTTGGTACAGTAGAAGGAATATAAAAAGTAATGTTTTATACAAAAATTAAGCAATTTTTTCATCAACCTTCAACAATGTTACCGAATCACTTTAACGGTACATGTGCAGTGTTACATGATTTACATATGGAACGCTCGTTCGCAAATCTGTGCATGCTCAACCCGAGTGGTGCATAGCGTGCTATTTACCGGCAGTGCTTGTCGCAGTAGCTTCTGGAAAGGATTTTTTTTTTACTAGCGTTACTGTTAGTGGCCACTTTAAGGCCCATTAGTGACTATAAAAACATGTGCTCTTCCTGGCTATTTGGGAATGTGTCAGTTTGCAACATAAATGGAGAAACGCACATTTTTTTTTTTTTTTTTTTTTTTTTTTTTGGGGGGGGGGGGGTGAAAATCATGTGAAATCACGAACATTTATACATTACTTGTATGGAATTGAAAATAAGTCATGGTTCAATTTTATTGGGGGGGGGGGCATCAGTACGCCAGTGATTTTATAGGCACAGTTCTGTGTTTTTTATGGCTGACTGGCGGCGGTCGTGATGAGATCAAAGCTTGGAAGCATGTTTGGAATGTCATTATGATACGTTTGACAGAGTCAGGTGTGAATGTATTATGGTACCGTTCAGTGTCCATTTGTATTAGGTCCATGGTGGAATGAATGAATTAATGAGGCGACTAGTTACATGGTCCTACTACAAATATATATATATACAGTGCGTCCCAGAAAAAACGAAACCGAGAAGTATCGATGTTTTATCATAACTTAATCACAACCATAATTAATGAATGATACATATTTGGAAAGCTTAGAGTCTCCTCTTTCAGTTGATGCTACTTAGCTGATGCATATTTTACGCATGAGTGATTAAAAGCAATTTGAAGGAAGGAAACCAAAAAGACATCTGGCGGGCGGTATCTGAATTTCGAAGAAAAATTCACATTTCTAGAAAGTTGAGTTTCTGCCCTTTCATATGACACCTCAATCAGGAAAAATGAGCAAGGAATGACAAAGTTCTGTTTGTTTAAAGTAGTGCTTGCATTCCCATAATTTTATAAAACGAATTCGTTTTCACTGGCTGCCTGCCGTATCAATAAACGAAATTAACAAAAGATTTAACTCCGTTTCGTTGACAATCAGCCGTAGACGAGAGTCTTCATGCATGGCTGATTGTCAACGAAACGGAGTTAAGTCTTTTGTCAAATCTGCTCTTTGCTACGGCAGGCACCCAGTGAAAACGAATTCGTTTGTTCAAATTATGAAAATGTAAGGGCTACTTTAAACAAACAGAACTTTGTTATTCCTCACTCATTTTTCCTGATTGAGATGTCATATGAAAGGGCAGAAACTTAACTTTCTAGAAATGTTAATTTTTCTTCGAAATTCAGATACCGCCCGCCAAATGTCTTTTTGGTTTCCTTCCTTCAAATTGCTTTTAATCACTCATGCATGTAATATGCATCATCTAAGTAGCATCAACTGAAAGAGGAGACTCTAAGCTTTCCAAACATGTATCATTCATTAATTATGGTTGTGATTAAGTTATGATAAAACATCGATACTTCTCGGTTTCGTTTTTTCTGGGACGCACATATCGTCGGCCTTATGCCAAAAGGGCCTTAACCCGATTTTGGGGGTTATTGAGTTATTAATATCACCTTGTAGATTTCATCATTCTCTTTAAAATGATGTGCTTCACTTGTTGAAATTCGATTTATTTATGAAGATAATTATGAATTTCAAAAGGGCCTTAACGCGTATCTCATCTTTTTCCTTACGCCAAAAGGGCCTTAACCTCCACGGATGATCCATTTGCGTTAGGAGGGCCTTTCTGGCAAACCAAAGGTGTTGCGAAACAAGAAAATTTCCTTATGCCAAAAGGGCGCTAACTATGCGCGCATAGTTACGCGCATAGTTACGCGTACGATAACGGCAGGTTAAGGCACTTTTGGCATAACGCCGCGTAGGTTACGCCCCTTTTGGCATAATGCCGAGTAGGTTACGGCCCTTCTGGCATAACATACGCTAACATACGCTACATTCAAGCTTTATGCCAAAAAGGCCCTAACATGTTTTTTGCACATAGCATGTACAATTCTGAATATTTTATAACAAATTTAACACATTTCATGTAAAACTTAATAACTTAACACATTTATCGAAATTGGCTTCAAAAGCAAAAAAACGACCACAAACTTTTGATTATTAGAGAGGCCAAAACCTTTAAACGCGATTATCTCGGAATGGCCAAAAGCAGTTAAGGCCCTTTTGGCATAAGGCCGACGATATGTGTGTGTATCGTGTGTGCGCGTGTGTGTGTGTGTGTGTGCGTGCGTGTGTGTGTGTGCATGTGCACGCGAGCGTGCGTGGTTGTATGTGTTTGTAACGAATTATGGAAGTGCGCGTAGCTCTGTGTGGTATTATAGAGGAGTGGAAACATTGCCTTTACAATAAAGGAAACTAAGAATATGAAATAGGAAACAAAATTTGCAATGTGACAAAAATTTGACAATTGCTTACTGCATGTTTAAATCAGTTAAGTAGATACTTCGATATAAGAGTTTTTTGAGAGATGCTTTAAAAGAATAGAGAGATGAACAATGCCTTATTGAATTTGGTAAGGAGTTCCAAACATCTGGTCCATGATGTCTTACTGATTTTTGTGCTAAAAGTATTTTAGGATTTTCTAAGTGATAATTTGTTAAACAACGGGTGGGGTATGTGTGAATGTTATGTTTGAGTTTAAACTGTAAATATTATGAAATAGGGATGGTAGTTGATTATGAGAATATTTATACATAAAAATGCATGTCTGAAAAATGTGGATATCTTGTATTTTTAATGTTTTTAAACGCTGAAATAAATTTGACCTCGACCTTCTGTGTCCTTCCATCGAGGAAGTCTCACAGCCACAATATAACAGTTGGCTGAACTTGTAGATGTTGAAATTTCTGTAGTAGGATAAGGGGCTCTGCCGATGAGTCAAAATCAATGAAAGTTGCTCTGGCATAACACCTTGCCTTATCTATTAAAGTGTTCGTACAGCATGTTTGCATGGAGTTACTAACTCCATGATGTTTGTCAGGGTGAGAACTGCATCAGTAACGGAACGCTTCGCTTTGTTTGCAGAAAGGGGGGGGGGGGTGCTGAAAAAGGCTTGTATAACAAAAGAAAAAGGTCGACCCTTATTGACTTTACACGCCGGACTTTTGCTGAAAGGGGGGGGGGTAGCTGGGAACACTTATATGCGTTCCCTGAATAGCACTGACTGGGGGGGGGGGGGGGGGTAGGGGTATCGAAGCGGCAGAATGAGTTACGATCATTTGCCTTTCCTTGTGCATTCTTTTAGTGCTCGACACCCGCCTATGCGTGGAGAGGGGGGGGGGGGGGCTCGACAGTGTTTCCATGCTTTTTCTTGGAATAGTCAGTCATTTCTTGTAAGGATTTTCATGCATTCCTGGGATTATTTGACCTTAAAGCCCAAGTCCACTAAAAAAATAACTTACTTTCAATAGAAGCAGAAAAATCAGACTAACCAATCAAAAAAAAGTTCGAGCAAAATCGGATAACTAATAAGAAAGTTATGAATTTTTAATGACATGAAAAACTTTGAAAATCACTAGACAAATTGGCAACTCACTCATGAGTCTGTGACGTCATGTCCTCACTATCCACTAATTATTTTCCTTATACTGATGATATAAATTTCATATTTTCTCCTTACTGAAGAATCTTATTTCTTCACACCAGCATCCAAGTTAGATTGATAGTAAAATGTTTTTGTGTGGATGCACTATTATAGAATAATTTTTTTCCAGTTAAATCATGAAAAATGTGAATTTTGATAAATTATTTATATTTATGAATATACAATATTCAGAAAATAGTATAAATTCTTCAAAGTTCATAAAAGATTTTGTGTCATGCCTGCAATATGATACAAATCATATAACCTGGACAAATGCATGGGGAAATCAAGTTTTTGGGAATAAAAAGGGGAATTAATGGGATTAAACTATATAAAGAAATTGATAAATAGTGAGGACATGACGTCACAAACTGATAACCATCTTGGCAATTTGTGTTATGATTCTCATTGTTCCATAGTTTTACATACTTTTTCAAAAAATAAAAACTTTCTTATTAGTTATCTTTTGTCCGTATCTTGGCATAAGATAGACAGTATGGTAACCTGATGCACCAATCTCAGGTCGAATAGGTCATTTGTAGGCATCCTAACTGAGCAGTAACATTTATTCAAAATGTTTTCTACCCAAGTTGCTATATCAACATATTGGTATTAATCGGGCATATTATTTTTTTTAGTCACAATGAATGAAATTGTCTAATATGATAATGGGGGCACCGGCGGACCGTTTTCCGAGTTCATTTACTTGTTCCTGTATTATTTGTTTGGCATTTTCTTTATCTGAGCTCGGTGGTATATAAACTAAAAGTACATTGACTTGGGGGAATTCTCTTGGCAGATAAAAGGGGGGAGATGAAACACAAATCAGTTTGATATCTTTGCACGAAATATTCGATCTATTTGTAATGTTGCTACACCATCGTTTGTTAAGATATATGCAGAGCCCACCTCCTTTCTTTGTTTCTGTCTCTTCCAAACAATCTTATGGAGTAGAGGCCATTTATCTCAATGTTATTAGATTGAATGTCTGAACATAGCAAAGTTTCCGTAAAACATACTAGACTTGAGTTTCTGCATTCATGATCCTAACTCACGTTTGCTCGCAGTTCGTCAATTTTGTTCGTAATCGACCTTATGTTGCTAAGGGTGGTTGTAGGTAGCGCAGTGCGATCAGGGGTGCCAGAAGTTAGGGGGCAGGCCCAAACGGGAAAATGGGGGGGGGGGGCAAAACGCGTTTTCGTCCCCCTAAAGAAAGCCCCCTCCCCACGAAAAAAATCACCAGTAATGGAGTAAAAATTGTTTGTATGTTTAAACCAAAAAGATAATTTAAAATAATTAAACCTGAATTTGAATCACATGACAATTATATTCAATTCAAAGAAATAGAGAGTAAACAGGAATGAAATTTCCTAAACATTCCGCGTGTCCCCATATTTATCAATGTCGGATTTTATCATAGCGATGCGCGCATATCGTGGAAATATTGTGAGATTGGAAAGCGTGTGTGTTTTGTATTATAGGGGTGAGAAGACATGAGCCCCTGAACACTGACGTACTGATGAGGGGATAAGGGCTTGGGGGGGGCGGTTGCCCCAAAATAAAATTCAAACGTGGTTTACTTCTAATTCGGTACCAGTGATTTAAAAATGTTGCTGAAATATCATGATTTTCCTGGATTTTTTCTCAATTAATTGTGTATTCTAAATTTGTTGGAAAATTGCAAATTCCCAAATTAACAGTCAGGCGAAAAACATGCTTATTTAGTAGCCTTTAAGTCAGCGTCTGCAGAATGGCGGGCTCGGGGGACCCGAGTCCTCCTCACTTTTTGAAAAAAGCACGTTAAAGAGAAAAAGAAGGAAAGAGAGAAAGAAAGAATGAGTGACTTGCCAGTCTAAGGTATCAAAATATGCTCATCTGATCGTAATTAAATGCATAAAACCCCTGAGCTTCCGGGCTCTGCCCCCTAGACCCCACCAAGGGCCCTAAGGCGGGCACCTGGAGGCTCATCTGACCGTAACTAAATGCCAAAGGCCCCTAAGCTTCATAGGGTTCAGGTCCCTGGACTTCCGCCAATTAGTGACCTGCCAGTGTCACGAATAAGGTACCAAAATAATATTATGCTCATCTTACCCTAAGTAAATGCCTAAAACCCCTGAGTTTCCGAAGGCTCCGCCCCTTGACCCCCGCCGTGGCAAAGCCCCTGGACCCCA